>OLMO02000001.1:24971622-24990037 GCA_900291935.2 Cassiopea xamachana | reverse complement strand
ATATATATATATATATATATATATATATATATATATATATATATATATATATATATATATATAGATAAATATATATATACATATATATAAAGTTTTGTTTTAGCTGGGAGTTCATCTTTTATTTTTTTTTGTGACAGAAACACTTTCGCAGAGATGAATTCTTAGGAAGGATATCAGAGATTGTATACTTTCTTCCATTTTCAAGATCAGAATTAAGACAGCTTGTTGAAAAAGAACTTCAATACTGGCTACATAGGGTGAGTTAAAGGAGCAGAAACCTATAGATTGCATTTCTACAAAAGTTATCAAGTGAATTGTATTGATAAACAGAAAAATAAGAGTATAGTATCTTATAATGTTACCACTGTAATGCATGAATTTTGCTTGAAGCTCTTGTATTAATATAAAGTGACAATTATTCATTCCAGGCTCTTCAGCGGCATGAAATTAAAATTACATGGGATAGAGAGGTTCTTGATGTATTGGCTGATGGGTATGATCTTCATTATGGTGCAAGATCAATTAAGCATGAGGTATTTAAGCACCTATTTCCATTTTTGAAAAACTTTGAAGTTTGATTTTTCAAATATAATTTGATTGGAGTTTCATATGCCTTGGTATTACCATTTTTGGAATTTTCCCAGCTCATATCATTATTTAGTAATAAATTTTTGTTTTCAATAAAAATCAACAAACCAGTCTCTAGTAATGTATTTCTGATATAGGTGGAAAGAAGGGTCATTAATCAGATAGCAGCAGCTCATGAAAAAGATCTAATTAGGCCTGGTTGTATATTGAAACTGATAGCTGACTACAAAGTTATTAATCAAGACTGTTCAGAAGAGTCACTTGAAAGCCCAGTAATTAAGATTCAATTGGTTGAAGAAGGTCAAGCTAAGGATCTGGACATAGGAAAAGTCTATCAACCTGATTTACCTGTATTCTTCTAAACAAAAACCAATTCTACAAAAAAGCAACATTATTTGTGTGCCCCATAACAGATCATTTTGTGTGTACTATGTTAAGTTGAGCATGACATACATGTTTACAGGAGTGCAGAAATATGAGGAAACACTGTCATAACAGTAGCAAAGCTCTCATCAATTTTGTAATCAAGTTGAATGAAAAATTTTGATTTGACCAAGTTCAAATTAAGCAAAATGGTACAAATGTGTAATGCTTTTATTGTAGCAGGTAGTAACTCTCTATTTATAAATTTATAGACAAAAAATGACTTGTAACTGTGGTGTTGTCTTGCTTTCTTACAGTATGTCTTGTATTAGACACTAAGTGCTACATACCAGGGTTCATACGCATTCTACCTAACATTTTTTCCTGACGTTTTTCTTGAAAATGAAGTTATTTTTCCTGACTGCATATCAGGAATATATAATATTTGTCCTGGCCATCTAGCATTATAAATGATGCCACTGATCCATTGTTCAAAGTAAGTAATTAAACAAATTCTGCCAATTTGGGTAAAAAAGGTGTCTCTCTAGTCAACTGTTTTCTCCATCAAGAAAGCAAATATGAAAACCTTGACAATCCATAAACTCTTTGCAATCATCAATATGCCCAATGAATACAACGGATACAAAGGATATATGAACAGTTGTCAGTTTGTATTACACTTATGATGATTTGCACAGTCATACTTTCAACTTACACTCTGATAAGGTCTAGCACCTACCTCATACACGCATAAACTTAAGTGATACTCTGTAACGGAACATGAAAGGCAGTACAATATTCTCAGAAGAAAAACTGTCTAATTTTCAGTCTGGTAATAACAAGCAAATTTCAACTAACTCATGAAATGCACTCTTACAAACTTTCTTGGCTTCAAAAATCCAGTACTGAGCTTTCTTAACTTTTTGAGCACTGGGTACTACTTCCTTACAAGCCACTTTCTAATGAAAAAAAACATGTATTCATTTTAGTGACTTCTGTCTGCACTCAAAGGGAACTTAAATAGAGGGTGCCAACTTCTTGGAAATGGAGGAAGCCCTACTTTTGCCTGATGGAAAGCAGGCCAATAGCAAGAAAGTCTATAAGGGGAGGGCACAGCAATTTTGGACCCTAACTTTAAGCACTGTGGTATGAAACAGGGGAAGAAAGAGAAAATGGGGGCTGGCCCCCAGGAGAAATTTTCAAAGACACACCCCCTAGAATTCCAGAAAAACCCCCTTTGCAATATACAATAAAATTGGTGTCGTCTTTGGTCTTTTCCTGTGGCATGAACATATTCTGGAGTTCATATACAGCAGGATTCATCCGCATCATTGCTACCTTGCAAAAGGGATGCAATTGCCCTACAGATTGCTTTCTTATCTGTTGGGGGGTCACACCCCCATACCATCTGCATTACCTGCAACCTGCAGGTACATACAAGCTAATTAAAATCTAAACCTTGGAACAATGCATGTAAGATGGCATTTGCAGTCCGATTCACATTCTGCATGGTTGAATTTCACTCTCACTTTTTGAAACATAATTTTGGAATTAAAGATTGCATATTTGCATTTCAGACTTCATGTTTGTGTATTAAACGTGACCAGTGAACGTTTAACATCGATACAACTCCACAATTTGGCATCACATAATTTGTTTGACTGATAGAATTTCCTGACTTTTTCCTGACTTTCTTCAAGTTTTAGCAAAATTTCCTGATTTTTCATGACTTTTCCTGGCTACCCTTAAAACTATACTTTTTTCCTGATTTTTCCTGACTGTATGAACCCTGCATTCTCTCAAAAAAGAAATTACCTTTGGATGAGCATGAGAAAGCATACTTTACTGAAACTTTAAAATCTTCACCAATATATGAATTTACATCTATCTAATGACATTGGGATGCATAGTTTAGTAAGCTTTTTCACTTTACACTCACTTTGCTGTAAAACAGAAGGTAAATGAAATGGGTATTTAGGTATTTTGAAAACAATCTATCAAATCAATACCATACATTTGCATTTGCCATAAATAGTACATTATTGATACCATTTTCACTCTTTACAAAGAATGTTACAACTTTAAGAAGTAGCACTATATCATCTTCAGTTGCTCTTTCCTTTCTTGCAATTGCTACCAAATTCATGGCTTCTTGCTCTGTATATGCCATACGGTACAGGCTGGCTTACGGTGGCAGATAATACCCATCATAAGCATCAAGAAGCCAAAACAACAGTATTGAATTTAAAAAAATAAAGCATTATAACTGGTGTTACTTTCGGCTTCTCCAAGTCTACTGCTGCATTCCATTAGCATTTCTTACTTTTACCGACCTTCCTTTTCTTAGCCGTAGCTTCCAAAATCAGTGTCTCTTTAGATTTCTTTTCCAAATTGATTAGTTCACTGCTATGAAACTTTAGAAATTCATGGATGTCAAATTTTCCAGCAGAATCCAAAAATTGCGTGCAACGAAGATTTGCGCTAATTTCTACTTCCTCCGTGCTTATTCCTTCAAATTTTTTCAGTGCTGCCTCCAAATGGTCTTCATTTACTACAACTGGCCTAACTTGAACAAGACTTTTTACTAGCTTCAACTGCCCATTGACACTTGGAATATTCTTGTGGACTACCGTCTGGTTTAATCTTTCAAGCTTAAGTGCACGCAATGTCCTTTTTTCCCACCATGGTCGGCCAATACCACTTCTTATTAAAGTGACGGCGTGCAATTTGTGAGCTGCAGTTGCACCCCGAGAAGCCATTTTGGATTGTTTCGGTAACTTGGAAGAGAGGTAACTGACAGCAACTTGCACTAGAACCCAATCTCTGCGTGTGTATAGAAATTAGCCAATGAAAATGGAAGGATGTTGGCGCGCAGCAACACAGGAATAATGCAAAAGCAAATCAGATAATAGTATGGTGGAGTGGGAAAGTTGTGGAAACAAACAGGCCTCACATATATGTGCGTCGTTCACAGTCAGTATTCTGCTACTTATTATTTTTTCAATAGCATCTCTATGGCTATATTTTTTAGAGGTATATTTGTCGTTATATTTCTGCATTCCCTGGCATAACAGTGTATTGTGCTAGGACGGCTGCACAGCCGCAGACTGTTCATTACTGGCTAGTTTATTGGCTATGTTATTCACTGATATGGCATTTTATTACGACAGTTTCATACATACATACGTATACGTATAAGTTTTAATGTTGTGAGCATTTTGTGCTTTTCATTTATCCAAAGAACGAAAGCGTCGAACTCAAATCCAACATACATTCTCTCCCACAATTACTCGCCACAACTCTAGTCCTTCTTCCACCATTAGTAAAGTTATTATCAAGAAGGAAAGTATTGTGTAGTGCTAGACTGCAAGGCACATAAACCATGCAAATCCACAAATCTTTTGCACTAAAATTGTTTGTGCGCTATCAGTTTGCAGGATTTTATGATGAACCACTCATCTACCTGTGAAACTTTTTATCGATTTCTCAATCGGTCTATGAATATCCTGTACAAAACCAAAGAAAATAGCTGTTTAACACAAGTTAAGAGCATTCGTAATTACTCATATTTACCGAGTTCAATATCGAGAATTACAGGGCTTATGCAGGTTCTTCAACTCCTTGAAAAGTGCTGGAATTGATTTCAGTGTAGATTTTCACCTCCATCTACACCAATTTTTTTCAGAATTGAAAATTCTCAAAATATATGATTTGTTTGAGTTGGAGCTGCTTTCATTCGTTTATGAATCTGTTAACATGATTTCTCCTGTCTTTTTTACATTTTTTTGAAATTTTAACAGCTGTTCATCAGTATGATATGAGGCAGGCTTCTGAAGGTGATATTTTTATGGCTCAAGAAAACACCTTGCAATATGGTTTAAGATCTGTAAGATATGCAGGTGCCAAGTTTTGGAACAAGACTCCCAGGGTCATCAAACAGTCTATTACACTTGCAAATTTTCATCATAAGCTCAAAATGTATCTGTTCTCCACCAGATACCTCCAATAGTTTTTTTATAATGACTTTTTCAAAGCCATCAAGATGTAGCATAATCACCAAATAATAGGCTTTTACTACAGGAGGTGCTCTCTCCTTGATTGGTCTATCTACTTTTTGTGTGTTTTAAATCCTCTCTTTCTCTCTCTATGTTAATTTAGATTATATATTTATATACTCTATTGTATGTTAGAATTTTAAAAATGAAATGAACTTGAACCTGAATTTGAAATGTCATGTCAAGGGGACTTGAAACTCCTTGAAAATGAGAATTTTTCTTTGAATATTGATCACACTCAGTAATGAAACTTAAGGGGGTTATGGGAGTAAGCCCCCCCCCCAACCATGAAAATGTAATTTTGCAGGGAAACTTACTGGAACCAGGGCCATTTGTTCAACTATAGTTGCTAAAAATCATTTCACAAAAATGTTTTCACAGGGCAAACCTNTCTATCAGATCAAACTCCTGGAAATTTGTGAATGTTTACCATTTAGTTTGTTCACAACAATAAAAAACACAAAATATTTTAAAGAGGTATCCAAAAGGATGTTTAGAGAAAATTGTACTGAGCTCCTGGAAAATTTATCAATATCCTGCACAAATCCTGTTGATAAATTATGCATCTTATAATGATATACTTCCATCATATCCATTACTTAAAATTAAGTTTCTTTTCTAGTGGAAGTTTTTCTCTATAATGAACTCTTTCATATTCATAGAAATTTGCAGANAAAATGCCAGATTTATCAGACATTTCTAAAGAAAATGTAAAGAAGGGAAAAATGGGAGGGTCAGCCTCCAATGCTGGTGATAAATTTTCAAGAAACCCATATAATCATGATGATGAAAAGCAGTTGACAGCTGAAGAAAGAAAAGCTGTTAGCATTGAGAGGCCAAGCAGACCAATTCCACCAAACAGGCCGCTACCAGTTTTATCGGTATTGTGGTGCAAGTTTTATAGTACTTTACTATTTATTTAAATCCTATCCAACTAGCACGAAAAAGCTTTGATATTATTAAAAGAAAGTTGCTGCATGCATATCAAATTGTGGTTTTGATCAATCATAATAATTTGCCAGAATATGCAAGAGAAAGTGGAGAGATTATGGATTGAATAAAAGACTTTTTTATGCTTGTTGTCTTTACCTTTATATTTAAGCTTGTATTCATCTAGATGTCTTCTTTATTTTCACCACATCATTATTCTATATGATCTTTTTACTTTATTATTAGCAATTAATATTTAGGCATACTTTGTAGTTATTCTTTGTATTTGTATATTCAGGAAGGGTTTGGTATAAATTTTGTCTTTGGGGAAGAGGTACTAATTCACAGGGAGCCAATGAACATGAAGATGGTTTTCCCAGTATGGTATCTTTGTGATATAGGATAGGTTGGGAAAGCCAGCATATTTGAGTAGAGCTCCAAGAGAGCTTTAAAATGAGCTATTGCTGTGCCTGATAGCACTAGTATAACTAAATCTATTGATGTTTCACTGTAAGGGGGTCATGGATCAGGTCAAAATGGGGAAAATCTTTAGAATTTAATTTCACGGTCCCTATTAAAGACATGAAACAGAAATATGGTATAAAGCCTTTTCTTACGATGAGAAGCAACTACGAAAAAGATGGACAAAATTGCAGATGGTGAGGGCAAAAGTCACCTNTTTCAATTGTTTGATTTCATTTGGAATCACCCCATATCATTATCACATGTTCTCTAGTGCTGATCTCATCACACACATGAGTTTCTTATCCTCAGGGACTGCCCACCTTGAATGTTGAAGTGTGCCCCATTTCACACTTTTTATGATCTTTGATTCCTACATTTCTGGCTTAAGTTTACTTCTTTTCTATCTATATAAGCACATCCATTTGTGTCTATATAGGTTTGCCCAGCTATATAAGCCTCTTAATAACCATCTTTAGTTTATTTGTCATTAAAGTGTCATTACAACTAATACAACTAATACAACTAATACAAGTACAGCTACTAATACAACAACAACAACTAGTATAACTACATCAAGTACAATCTAATACAAGTGATTTATAATAATAGTAATAATAAATAACACACAACAACAACAATATATAATAGCTGTATCTATTTATAGAAACTATTGTGGAAGAACCTCCTAAGTAGGTGAACTAATGAGAAGGAGGCTCCCCATAGGTCTTAATGGGTAGTTATATATTAGATTTCATTTTGCATGCTGAGGTGTCAGATCATTGTATAATTTGATCACAGTTCTATTAATACTACATGGCATTTAGGAAATAGTCTTTCAGGTGCTTTTTAAACAGATATTTCAATGATGAGAATCTTATTATTGTTGGCAAACCGTTCCACTGTTTTGCCCCCATATATCGAATTGATCGTAAGCCATACTGGAGGGTGTTTCTTTGGGCTAAAAACAGACCACCACATGTTGATTGCCTTGTATTGTGAGAGTGAATTGATGTAACATGGCAGAAGAAATTGTGGAAGTAAACTGGTGTTAGCTTATTGATTGATTCATAAATGAAAGTTAATAGCTTAGTCTTAAAAACATCATCAATACGTAGTAGCTTTAACTCTTTAAAGATTGGGTAGGAATGTGCAAGAAAAGTTTGATGAGAGATTGCCCGGACAGCTCTTTTCTGCAGTTTAAATATTGGTTCTAAGTATGATGCAAATGTTTGACCCCAGACAATAATACCGTGCTGTACAAAAGACAAAAACCAGGCATTGTACAGCATTATCAATATGCTCCTTGGGAGGAGACACTTAACCTTAAACAAAATTCCACAAGTTCTTGCCAATTTCTTTGAAAGTTCAGAGATATGATATCTCCAAGTAAGATGCTCATCCAGGAAAACTCCCAAGAATTTAATGTATTTCACTTTAGTGGTGTGTTTCTTTCCAATCTTAATTACAGTGTTAAGTGGGATAGAGTCTGCATAGGAATGAAAAATGATGTAGTTAGTTTTGTAATATATAATATATAATAATATATAATACAATATATAATATATAATGATATATAATACAATATAAACATCTTAATAATGTCAACCAACTTTGGTTTGTCAAATGTGTAGTCAACCTGGATTTTCATATGTTATGGTTTGTTATAGCAACACCTCTTTTTGAAAAGCAGCTCTCTCATCTTAGTGGTTCTATTTTTCACTATAAATTTGTGCTTTCCTTCAAGTTACTCTTTCTTTTTAGGAATCTGCTAGTGAACCAAGGAAAAATTCATTGAAATCAAAGGAGTACATTATACCACTTGATGGAGCAAGTAGTGCTTCTTCATCTCCTGGTATGTCACAAAGGAAGCATACTCCAGCTACAATTCCCAGAACTAAATTTACTTCTGCAACTCCACTGGAGCAAAGAATTGCTATTAACAGCCTAAGACAAAAGCTTGACTATGAGGAAGCTGAAAAGGTTTGTTTTGACAAGCATTTTCCTATTTTGGTGATGTCTATTCCTACTTTTTGACAAGCATTTCATATTCAAACATGTGTTGCATTCATTTGAAGAGCATTTGAGATATTTGAATTGTATTGTGCCATCAATGATTTGAACCACTCTTTCCTTTTGTTTCTTTGAAATATTGCACATGTTTTACTGTAGAGCAATAGATTTGATAATGATACTCTTGAATGCTTCATATTTTCATTTGTGGTACTTGTCAGGGGGAGTCAAACAGAAGACAGTCAAAAAAAGAAGTGCGTGCATCTAAAAAAATAGAATTAGCAGCATCTACAACTTGTGATGACAAAGCAAG
Source organism: Cassiopea xamachana (assembly GCA_900291935.2). Taxonomy (NCBI): domain Eukaryota; kingdom Metazoa; phylum Cnidaria; class Scyphozoa; order Rhizostomeae; family Cassiopeidae; genus Cassiopea; species Cassiopea xamachana. Next base: position 24,981,313 of record OLMO02000001.1, on the reverse strand, counting down.
TGTTTCAAGTATGACAGAGAGTCAGACAGCTAGTCAATTGGAAAGTGAGACATCTGATGTGGTAGGCAGCATATTTCTACTACATTTGAATCCTGTTAAGTTCTACTGTCAAGGGAGATGGGAGATTTTTGCAAGTTGACAAATGCCCAATTTAACTGGACCTCTCACCACTTCGGACTTTCCTGAAAAAGTTACCTTCAAAATATAAATACAAATAAAACCAAAGTTCATATTGCTATAGGCCATAGTAATGAAATTAGTGTAACTTTATTTTCTTCTGTTTTCTGAAGAAATCCACAATTGTCCTTTGTTCAGAAGCAAATGCATTCTACTGCAATAATGGAAGACACCTTCAAAGCAATTGCTTCTATTTCTCCACTTTCTGTTAATTTGGAAAAATTTCCAAGAGTTTAAATAGGCTGTTGAAGTTGTAGTTGCATTGTTTTTACTACAATTTCATTATCTCAGCTTTCCTCATCCCCTCCTCTTCTTTCCTGTATAATCTCTTCTTCGGTCATCATGTCTCCCATTACTGCAGCATCGTTATCAGAAGTTAGCAAGTTATCAGTACTAATGCCATAAGTAGCAAGATGTATGTCCGGAATCAAGCTCTTGTAAACAGGCCCTAAAGTTGTTAGCCCTATTAAAGTGATGTAGTGTCACCTAGGGGACGCCAAGATTTGCTAAGACTAAATGAAAGTCCAGCTTATCTAGTGTATGACTTAAGCAAAGAATTTTGGATTGATTTGGGTGGATTAACCCAAGGAAAATTGGAAATCAGTACGAAAAACATAAAGTCCGACATATTTGGGGTACGACTTAACAGTATTCAGCTGTATTTTCTTTGGTTGGATTTCTAATCCTTTTTGTCATACATATATAGATAGGTGTGCTTTCTAAGGCACCTTGTGATTGTGGGGACTGTAGTCCCATTTATTCTGCTATTGTATGCAGTCCTTGGCCAAAGACATATGCACATATCCACACACCTGCAAAATCCCTAGCATGCCTGTGCCAACATTTGTATCAACCTTGGAAGTGCACATACCAAATATGAACTTTGTTGTCACAGCTGCAACACTAGTGACTATCACATTTTGCTTTCATAACACTGTTTTATCCTATTTTATACTGAATAAGATGTGTGACATGTTTCACTAACAAGAAACTCCGTAATTCAAATGCATAAATCTTGAATCGCATGTGCAATTCCAAATAAGTAAGAGCGATTGCTTGTACAGACAAGTGTGCATGTGCAGATTACTGCCCTTGCGTCAATTTCTGCTGGGCATGGACTTATGTATACATCAAGATTATGGCATTCCATCATCATAGAAGCTTGATTTCCCCCATGATAAAACTTCACTTGCCTCAAAAAGTTTGAAACGATAGCAAGATAGAAATGGGTACATCACTCCCAATGTAAATGAATGATACCACAGTTCCAATAGCAGTGCCACCGTTGGGCTGAGGTTTAGTCTGTGTTCAACCTTTAGCCTCACTTTCTTACTACCTCAGTGCTAAATATGAAATAATTGTTCAAAACGATTGTTCCTTTGTAATAGTCCCAATTTGGTAATACATTATACTCCTGATAATCTGGCATTGGATGATCTATATTTCCAGATAATCTGGATTTTCCCTTACTCCTGAACAGGTTCTTTGTGTAGAAAACTAGACTACTTATTCTGGATTTTTGGAGAGGTGAATCTGCTTTATCCAGATATCTCAAAAATTCCTCTATTAAGAACAATGAGACAGACAGCACCATGTGTAGTGTGTTTTTCCATAGCCAGTTATTCCACTAACTGGTAGCCACTTTACCAGCAGATTGGGAATAGCTTCAATGATTTCCATGTAGGGCTGAACAGCTTCACTAAAAAGTTGTTTTATATCATTTTACAAATATTGAATCATGGGTTAAGGAATGCCATAGGAAATTTCTCAATGTGATTAAGTGCAAGTTATCATTACACTATTTCAACCTCTACTTCATTTCATATTTCATAAAATTGGTGCTTCTGTTCATTCAGATTTCTTCTTAACCTGTTTTTTCCTTACTCCCAATCAATGCAGAGTATCTGCATTTTCATACTTGAGGATTGATGACATGGCATTAGAGCTTCATTCACTAAGAATTGTATCAAAATGCCATTTGATTCAGATTCTTATATAGACTAACAAAAAAGTCCAGTTATCTTTCTCCAAAGAATATAAATGATTTCATATGTCATTTTCTATCTGCAAAGGTCATATTGTTTTGTTTAGCAAGAAAATTATGCTATAGAGTGTAGTATAAAAAAATTTAGATGCTTATCCCCAGATTCCTTTTTTCCTTCCTTTTTCCATGTCAATACATGTTGTCCTATTCCTGCATAGCACTGTAATAGTGTTGCTTGTATAGAGCCTCACCACTTGAACACATGCTCTGGCATCCCTGTGTCTGTATATCATGTCTATATCTAAGTCAAGCCTGCACAACAACAATTGATAATTTTTAGTGCAGTGTAGGGGCATCATAACACCTATAGGGTGAGGGGGCAAGTTCAATGATTTTCCAATAAAATTTGTAATTTCTGTCTTTACTTACAGCAAAAGTCCAAAAATTTTACTATGAAGCATTGAAATTGCCAAAAACCCTATGATTTCAAAGAATTTGGGGGCATGGCCCCCTGCCCTCACTGACCGCAATGCCCCTAGTGCAGTGCATAGAACTCCCCTCTCCCCTATGAAATATTGGATTTCTCCAGTTTGCTATATTTCTTTTTCACTTTTTAAACTGGAACTTAGCAGGTATACATCCTGTTTCAGCCATATCTGATGGCCTGTTTTCAGGTCTGGTTATACTATGACAATAGTTTTTTGTCATGAAGGATAAAGAGGAAAAACTTTTTTGTTATTAGAGGTTGTCCACCAATTTTGTATTGTTTTTTAAAGATTTTTTGTTTAGAGTCAAATGTAATATATAATCTATCTGTTTATGCTGATCAGAGGTGCCATTTTTTGTAGGTTGACACAACAAGGATTGTCCAACGCTTAACTCAAGTTCAAGTAAGTAGGCCTACTACATTTGTCTACAAAGCTGTTGTATGATAGCAAGCTCAACCATTAGCAAATTAAGTTTCCAGTGTTATAATTGAATGTTAGAATCAATTTGCATTTGCTTCAGTCAATTTAATGTTATGACTAAGTTATTGAATTTTGGTTCCAAAGAGCCAGATGTGTTATTGCTTTAGTTGAATCTATGCCAAATGTTAACTAAGGCAATTGGATGAGATTTTTGCAAATTGAAGCCTGTAAAGATTCAATTAAGCCCCCTCCTTTGATTAAATCCTAACCCTTGAGCTGCTAACTAACAGATAAGCCCCCACCCTTGAATAAGCCCTCATGGGGGCTATCTGACTCAGCATATTGCAGGTCAAAATCAACAAGAGAAACAAATTCAGCTATTTTTTGCACTTTTGTGGTAACATTTGATGTGAATGAATGCCTTAGCAACTGTCCCTTCCTTCATTTACATTTGAATCAATACACATTAGAGTTTGTCTTGTCTAGCAGCTTCTTTTTTAGAATATTTGATATTCTTCACTTTTTGTCCCCATGTTGAAGACTTCTGGACATGTAGATTTAAAAAGGCCTTCCCCTCAGTCAAGCACCCCTTGAATAAGCCCCCACCCAAAAAGCATTTCTGAAAAATAGCCCTCGGGGGCTTAATCAGGTTTTGACACTATTCTCATAGAAATGATGTCCTACAAATATTGTTTTAATAATCATAGCCAGTTCCTACTGTGCTACCACCATTTGTCTTATTTAGTTTCATTTTTGGTATATCTGTTCAATTAACCTGCCATTTCTTGTATAGTTGGGTGCCTTTCTTGTGGGGCATGATGTGATTCTAGAGGGGGTGTATATGACCCTGAGCAACAAGTTTCTTAATGCAAGTTTTATAGATAAAGAAGCACTGAGTTAACATTAAGAAAGGATTTTTTCTCATCAGTAGCGTCTAAACATAGTAGAACTTTGTTAATGATTTTATTGACCTAAAAACATAGATCAATATGAAATATTTCACTGTAGTTGATCTCCTATCATAGCTGATCAACTATGGAAGTAATTTTAAACAAGTTTACTAATTTCAAAGAATATTGCTGAGAAAAATCCTTTCTTATTGATCCATGCAATATCAGACTTTCATTGTTCTGTAATGTGAATTTTCACGGTATAGAACAATTAGCATTTAATATTCCATGGATCAATGTAAGCAAAAATTTGGTCAAGGTGCTAAAAATCCTGCATGATTGGGATGATTTGAACCTTAATATGTCAGTGCCAAGGATCAGTTTGGTATTAGATATAACGTTTATATAAACATTTCTAGGTAAAATAACACAACTTTATTCACCAGAAGAAATTTTTTTTAGTTAAAATTTAGAATGTCTCTTCAATTTGTGACTTTTAAACCATTTATTATGTTATTTTAACAAATAGTTCAATTTTAACATATATTCCAACATTATCTGCTGTCACTTTCACTGAATTGTGATATTGGCCTGTTGTTTACAAAATAGTTCCCTCTGTGTGAATGGAGGCCCTATATCCTGTTTCTTTATTTGATTACATTCCCCTATGCTACTTTTGTAGTATCTATGTTACATACTATTGAAAACTACGCATTGTACTCCTTAATTGTGAAAATTTTGTTTAATTTTTTAAGGATTATTTGAAACAAGCAACTTCATTGTATGTGAACCTTTCAACAAAAGTCCATTTGGAGGTAATTACGTTATGTTTGAGAAGCAAGCTTTTATTATCTTTGCCTTAGTTGTTTGACCCATTCATTTTTGATCGTCATGTGCATTTGTTTCTTGTGGTTCCAACCAGTGGCGAAGCTAGAGGGCATGTTTGTCATGCGGTGCACGACTAAAATTGTTCAGAGGTACGAATTTTATTTATGAAATTTCATGAAAACGAAGTTTTGTGTGCTGCAATGTGGTTATATAGTAGAGCTATGTTTGATCCAAGTCCCTATAACGATTTTATTTTACGCTGCATGAACAAAAATGACCAGAGTAAAGATTTACATATGATCAAAACGAAGTGTCTCTACTGATGATTATTATAATAGCGTTGGTCATGCCAATTTGAAAACCACACGAGTAAAATGACATCATAGCAAAATACAGAGATTTGATTGGCTAGTTTAAATACTATGCACCAATAAGCGCTCCCTTATTCATGTTATGTCGTGCGGTTTCTTCTAGCGCAGAGGTAAGCAACAACAACAGTAGTCTTTGCTAATATTGTTGTTACAGCCTAGCTGCAAGAGGTGGTTGGGCAGCTATTTCTTACTTGAGTCTTGTGCTAAAAGCTTTATCGATAACTGGAGTGAAAATCGTTTTGCAAATACTTCTACTTTTGCTTCAATTACAAGTATGAGCACAAGAAAAAAGGAGGTGCACGAGCAGATTTCTGGATACAGATAGTGCTTTCATTCCCATACTGTTGTGATTTTCATGAAGATGTGCTTCTGACTGCTTTGGATTCTATACCTGACATTGTACAATATTGAGGTGATACTACTCTCCCAATATCGAGTGGATTGCCGCAGCATTTTATTTCCTTGGTTTTGTGGTCCTTTCCAACAAAATCTCCAACGATCTTCTTCTCTAGTTAGCATTCTTGACTTTCTTCATGATTTGAGGCCAGAAAATTTGCAAGCTGAGTTTGTTGCTTTTGTAATTTAAATGATTGGTGACTGAAAGGCTGAAAGGCAAGGTTAGAGCTTAATTATGAAATATCTTCCTTTAAAGTCATTGACCATATCACTAGTATGTTGGATAAATGCTCCATTTATCCTAAGGATGTATCTATTCTAGGTCTAGCCATGCCTTCTTACTTCATTACTGGTTAGAACAATGTCCCTATTGAGAAGCTGAAACTTTTGAGATGAACAGGGTCCTCTTTATCAATTATCTGTTCTTAAACAACAGGTTATCCTTTAGGTCACTATCCGACGTTTTCATACTCTGATGAGTGTAGGACGAAAAATGCTTTCAGTATGTGAAAAAAAATTTTGCCGCTTTTTCGTGCTGTGGTAAAGTTCTGTAGTACAGACTATTTAGTATGTGCTTATTCTCTTCAAGAAAAAACTTTTCTACTGACAAAGAAGATAGAGAAACTTATGCATTTGATATAAGAAGTTTGTAAGCCGAATTAGCTGATTTATTGCAGTAGTTCCTGAGAAGTTCCCTGGAAGTCTCAATCTCTACAGATATAAAGAAGCTGTTGTTTAAGAACAGATAATTGATAAAGAGGACCCTGTTCATCTCAAAAGTTTCAGCTTCTCAATAGAGACATTGTTCTAACCAGCAATGAAGTAAGAAGGCATGCCTAGATCTAGGATAGAAACATCTTTAGGATACATGGAGCATTCATCCAACATACTAGTATACTAGTGATATGCCCAATGACTTTAAAGGAAGACATTTCATAATTGTGCTCTAAATCTTACCTTGCCTCTAGGTTAAAGTTAACCTTTAGGTCACTATCCGACGTTTTCATAATCTGATGAGTGTCGGACGAAAAAAACTTTCAGTATGTGAAAAGAATGTTGCCGCTTTTTCGTGCTGTGGTAAAGCACATACTAGGTAAACAAGATGGAAAAACAACATCTTGGGTGCTTTGTTGGAATTTATGAGCACAAAGACATAATAAAGGAGCTAGAAAATATAGACGTTCTGCATTCTTTAATTCTGGATAAGTTCGCAGAAACGAGCATGGAGGCCCAACTTTGTTTTCGAAAAGAATTAATTTTTTGCTGTTTCATGATCTTGGAAACATTTGCCTTCTAGTTTGCTCANAAAACTAGAAAAATTTTCTCTTTCATTAAAATTTATTTGTATTACATAAGATAATTCAAATGATATATTACCTATACCTTTTTTTAGTGATTGCACTGCTTTTGTGTCTTTCTAGTAAAGATGCTTGAGTTGTTAAGCATTTAATTTTATAAAACAATGGATTAACTGATTATATCAATAACACTTGTCATAAAATGGTACCCTCTGTTTCTGATCACATCTTGCTATGGATGAGAGGAATCCAATACGTTATTGAAGACAACTTGTTGTTTGCAGAAGACACTGCCTTTGTCAGTCAGTTAGGATGCCCCAATGGCTCCTTAATATTGCAAAGCAAAGCATTAGCTGATTTGATCATTAATATTTGTAATGAGATTGCCTCTCTATTCCCTAATTGCAATTTGGTGTTGAGAGAAATCCAATGAGATGTAACAGACAAGTTTTTATGCTGATTCCATTTTATGGTGCTTGCTATTTGTGTAAGCAATTTGTAGCAACTGAAAAATTTATAATCAGGTCAGATACCCCCAAACTTCTTCATTGCCAGGGATTATGTGGAACTCTTTCAACATAACAGGGAAACTTGAGTAGATTGCAATCTCTTGATATTGAATTTGAATGTATTTAACAGGGGTGATTTCTATGAGGCTCGGGGTTGCAGAGCCCCCTTTGTTAAAAGTTATGTTCATTTTAAAGGGGCTCAACCCCCTAAATTGTTGTTTGTTCTGCTGCAAGGCAATTGAGACGTTTCTAATTGTTGATTATACTATATCAGTATTCAATTTAATTATCATTAGGCATCTGAACCACACCCATTGTGTGGGCGTGGTTGCACTTAGAGCCCCCTCTTGCTAAAATTTTTAGAAATCACGACTAATAATTAAATATCATTTAGTGAGATATAATTTGCTTTTGCGACTATTACCTAATGACAGTTACTCAAAAGTGAAATTTCAGTTTGTCATAAAGCTTGTCATATTTCATGACTGATATTTCTGACTGTCATATTTTTAGCACGTGTATTTTAGATGCGCAGTGACAATTGCGTTGCGCATGTGCAGAAAGTTTAATCAATTTCGCATGACTAACTTTTTACAGCTGGCTTCGCTACTGGTTGCAACGTGTGTTTTTTCTACATTTAAAATATTTGCTTGTTTCCCCTTAAGTGCAGTATTTTTTACCAACAATACTACTACTCTATGAGATATATGTACGAGTTAAGTTTCCTGAGAATCTTTCTGACAAGTTAGGCTAGGATACAGATATGCACAGCATTGCAATACACTGAACTATTTCTTTTCTGTTGTGCTATTTCAAACTCCTTTGTGCTAAATCTACAATGAAATAGTACTGAAGTATGACATCATGTAATACCTGTTGTGGCAGCATTTAATGTTATCTTTATGTTCTGAAGAGGCACTGCAAAAAAGGTAATGAATCCGTTATTCAGATTGCATACTTCTGTTCTCTTCTGCTACCTACTGTTACCAATCTCTATCATATTATAGTGTCTTCACTTTAGCACTCAGATTTCCATGATGAACTCTCTTTTAGCTGCAAATGCTTCTGCTCCTTTTTTCTTTCTTTATGTCAAATTCAACTTGCAGGATTCTGAAATGGATCATATTGAAAAGCTTGGTAAATTGATTCAGCAATTGCGGCTACAGGAGCAGGGATATGTTGACTTACTGCAAAGAACCTTGGTAAATCCCCATTTGTTCCATTTTTCCATTAGGTTGTGACTTTGTCTTACTTAGAAATTGTTTACATAAATACAATAACTTGACTGGGGTCCCCAACAATTTATTTAAGGATGATTATGCTTCTTACGTTATCATTTTAAATTTAGATGAATGTTTGTGATGATGAAATTAGTAGGTGGGCTTCTTTCCCCCCAGTGAAACAAAGTTATTATTGAGTGAAACATTTCAAATAGAAATATCGCAATATTTATTGCCAAGTGGTTTAGTTTTACTACCCAGTTCTGCTCTTTTTTCTTTCTTCATCCAGTTTGTTCATTATGCGTCCTCAATTTCTAAAAAATAAGCTCCTGTCAATAATTTCCGCACTCTTTAGAAAATAGCTTATGACAATCATGATACTTTTATGCTGAAACTATTTATAACTTTCAGTTTACTCGGATGGAAGTGTATTATGGGCTACGGCATCATCATAAAAGAATGCAACTGTCAGTGCTCTCAAAATTAATTTTGGAACCTCTGAAAATTATGTTGTTGTTGAAAGTTGCTTTTTTATAAGAGAGAGAGAGAGAGCCATTCGAAATTGTGTTCTGACAATGGCAAGTGTCACTGTAGGCCACATATGTCAAACTCAGGCCCGCAGGGCAAATTTCGCCCAAAGTGTTATCATATTTGGCCCAAAGTGTTATCATATTTGGCCCGTGAGATTATATCAAATGTGCATTGGAGCTGGCCCGCGGCTTATACCATATCTTTTATTTCTAATTTAATTCCTCATGTGTTTGTAATATCAAGAATGCAGATTTGGTTGTTCCAGATCTTGTGCTTAGCAAAATTAGAGCTTAGTTCCATGTGAAAAGCCTAAAAATTACATATCAGTTGCAGTTAATTTTTCAATAAATGTTTATTCTGGTCCGTGACTTTACTTCACTGCTTACTTTTGGCCCACTTTGAGTTTGAGTTTGACAACCGTGCTTTAGGCATTTGAACACTGTTGCTTATCTCTTCTTTTGGAGGATTTTACTGATTGATGGTATGTCTTTGTATGTTAGTTTGCCAGTACGAGAGTCAAATGAAATATTTAAGATAGCATTATAAAATAATGATAATATTTCAGGACGTAGATGAATC
>OLMO02000001.1:24955638-24969867 GCA_900291935.2 Cassiopea xamachana | reverse complement strand
GAAATTTTAGCAAGGGGACTCAGATCAGAATTTTGAAGACAAAGGCCTCTAGCATCCTGCAAAGGATCTCAAATTCATTCCTTGATATGCCAGGTTGTGCCAGGTAATAATAATAGTTTGTATTGTGAACAATTATTGAAATGAATCTGTGGCAAATCTTGAGCAAAGTAGAAAAATTTAAGAAAAACTTTCATTAACTCTGTTAAATGGAGGGATGCACCCTTAAACCATCCATAACTTTAGCAAGGGTGTTGTGCCCCCAGAGCCCCGGGATTTCACCCCTGACACTAATTAATCTGTTAGAACTGAAGGAGAGCATGTGCTTCTGAAGCAGCCACCTTTGTAAATGTCAGAGCTTGCAAATGCCAGTAAGCCAGATTTAACAATAATTACTGATCAAATGAACACTAGAAAAGAGACAGGATGGAGGCAAAAAATTAGTAAAGTTTATAGGTAAAGTTGATTATAGAAAGATCATGATGATCTTGCCACAAATGCACTAGTGTGTGATCTGTAAAAGCACTTAACCAGAGAAATGGGGATTTGGGGGTGCGACACCCCCCAAAAAATTTTCAAATTTGCCAGAAAGTTGGTCAAAAGTTGGCCATACTGCATGAGAGTTGGCCACAGTATTTTCTGTGACTTTTTATCCTAGAAACAATAGTTGGTCAATTGGTCGAAAAAAAGCCCTCCCCTAATGGATAGTGTCTTGGTACATCACTGCACTTAACTACCCCATTTGTATACTTTTGAACTAATAAGCTAAAGAGTGATGCACTTAGTCAAATAAAAAAGTCCATCAAAATATTCCATTAGATTGGTAAAAATCTATTGGAAGCAAATTCTTCTCCTCCATTACACACAGCAAAAGTACCATATATCGTAACAATATAACAAGATCTCAACATCATAGGTTAGAAAACTAGATGAAGCTTTGAGTGGGCACACAAATATTTAGTCATCATTCTGTGTCTGCAGCAATACAAACTGAAAGTAAGGTAAAACTAAAAGGTTTTTGAAGATAGCAATGAAACATGTGACTTTATATTTTGATAAATGACTTGTCTGATACACTGAATTTGAAGAGCAAATATGGTAGAAATGCCAATCTAACAATAAATATGAATGGCTTTAATGAAATCAAAAGCATGAAGCTTGATGTCATTGCATTTGAAAGATGGAAATGGCATGTCTTTGACCTAAGTTCCCCCAGACATTGTTGCTTTCATATATTCCAATTGAAATTTACTCTTTTTGATGTCACCTGGCATATGGTATACTGCTGTTTACATTATATTTCTTGACGTGTTGTTAAGACACTTGGAATCAAATGGTTATCCAGAGTATGTCACAGGATTATATACTTATTCAGATACATATGTTTCTCATGACTTTACTGGTGCAACATCCATTTTACTCTGTGAAAAGCATGGAAATTTGCTGTTGACATCTTATTCAGTTTACAATGTAGTACCTTATGTGGGTAAACTGGCTAGAAAGTCACTCTGTATTAGAGCATCCTTTTATTAACAAAATAAATTTGCCGTTACACTTTCTGTGCTGAAAGAAGCTAGAAACACCACATTTATATCCACTCAGAGCTACTCCAGGGAAGACCATATCCTTGATAATGATATGAGAGATGATAGCATCATGGAGAATGATTGATGGCAAGAACCCATCTACCATTCTGTTCTGTTCTACAATGAATAGCATAAAGCTGAGTATAGTCTGGATTGTAGTCAATAGAAAAAGATCCCATGAATACTAAATTTTGAGTTATTTCTGCATGCAATTTACATTTGAGCAATTTTCACACTGAGAAAAATAGCAACACTTAGATCTGTAGTTTTTCTTATTACTTGCAGTTTCAGGCAAATACTATGCTTCGACAGAGCTCTATATTCCAGTGCTTTTGTTGAAAACAATGATTCAACTCATAATAGTTCTATCATATTGTCTATAGAATAGGCCTAATCAAATGTAAATCACAGGTCAAATGTGTCATGTTCATTTTCTTCATGTCTTTTAACCATATTGTTACGATAACATGCTCACTAAAATATGGAAAAACTGGTGTATTTCCCCTTTTTCTCGTAAATTCAACTAGATGGTAAAAATAATGTCACCTTTCGATGAAAGTATGTTCTTGTCACAGTTAACCGTGATCTTATCATCGCAATGCCATGGATTTGTCAAAAAGACACTTCAGTGTGATCCGCGCTCTTGCCCTCACTGGGCAACCATCTTGCCTTTACATAGATTAACTATCCTGTGACTGCGAGAACAATAGACCGCGCATTCTAGTCCTTGTATTTCTATGGTTATAATATACTTGGTTATTACGTACTTTCGGTTACAGCGTACTGTTTGTATGGTCTCTCAGGACAAATTCTCCTGGCTATAACGTACTTTTTGGGCTTACTTGGCTTTTTCTCTTTGCAGGTCCGTCATTTATATCTGCGCAACCTTTACAGTTGCTTTTGTTTCTAATCGAAGGGGTTACTAATTACTGTGGGAGCATGCCCGCTTGCTATAGCTCGACATAAATAACTGTAGTAATCAAGCAGTTGCATGCATTTTTGTGTGCCATCTCCGTAGTGACAAATGTGTGCCATCTCATAGTGACAATGTGTGCCATCTCATAGTGGCAGAGTGTTAGCAAAAACAATATGGGATATAGAGCCACTTATTGAATCACAAACGAATAACACACTTATAATCACTGTTCAAAAAGATGCTGCAAACTTCTTTAAACTTTGTATTTGCTAATAATGAAATTTCTAATCAAAAGTGCACAGTAATAGATTCATTTCATTTCATTTTAAATTATTTACACATGGAAGAGTATGCAGCTAGAAGCTTATTTTTATACTGCCCTGCAAAATAGATGTGTTGTAATTTCCTAAATCTTCCAAATTTGTATAGAAGACTCGTATCCGAGCCTTCGTCTGAAGTATTTCAGTCTCAAAAAGTGGCAAAAGCACATAAAAGCATGTCTTTCAATGGATAATAGTTTAGTATCGTAATCCGATCGATATCTGTTTTCTTCGGTTATAACTTATTTCGGATGTACTGTACCTAATCAACGATATAACGTACCGGATTATACCATACCAGATGATAACGTACCAGATGATTTTGCTTTATAAGAATATCAGGGAAAATCAGGGAATTGTTTTTCCAGAATTGGTGGTAGTCATCCTGTAGTAACGAAAGCGAATAGCATTGTTGATAATTGGATGGAATCTGATTGCTTGCTCATCGTAGTCTTCAAATCTCTAATATGAAACCTTTCATAGATTTGGTACTTCATTTTCCGTCACCATTTGAAGTACTGGCATTTTTATCTTAGACACAGGCACACATAGATGGCAATCAACAGCAAGAGCTGGAAAAACTTCAGATGCAACATGCACTCTTAAAGAAAATTGTAGATCAGCAACAACAGGTTAGGCTATTAAGTTTTCATCCATTCTTATTCAAATTTCACTTTTATGCTCTGTTTCCTATGGTTTTTTATATTTATTCACATTAGTTTATTATCTTCTTTAGATTCAGGATTTGAAAAGAAAGCAAGCTACATTGACCTCTTTGCAGGAGCAAGCAGAAGATCTGATCAGATCAGCTGATGTAACTTTGTTCTCTTTACACATCTGTCTTTTTGACTTCCTGTTTATTTTGAAATTTAATTTTCGTGAATGTCACGTTTGATGTATAGCAGTCCATGTCCGATGTCCGTAGACACGTGCAAAATCCCTAACACGAGCGAAAAATCGCCCGCGCCAACATTACTAGCAACCGTGCAATTGCACATGCCAATTAGGAGCTTTGCTATGGCAACTGCAATACTGTAGACTGTCACCTTTTGTTTTCATAGTTCTGCTTTATCCAGTTTTATCTGTCAAATGAGACATTTGACATACTTCATCAACAAAGAACTCTGTATTTAGGATGCACAAATCTTGGATCCCACGTGCAATTCCAAATAATCAAAAGCAATTACTCATGCAGACAAGGTTGTATGTGCGAATTGACGCTCTTGCACCTATTTCTTCAGGGTATAGACTGGTATAGGCGTGCACATTGTAGACCATGAAGTTGGAAGAAGGCATTTACAGAGCTTTTCTTCAATGATGATTATGTGTATGATCCTCGAAAATGCAAATGGTCAGCCAGAAGGTAGAAAGTTACATAGATAATAACGTAGTTGAGATTTGATTTTTTTGTAGGATACAGAAGATCAAACATTTTCAAGAATTTGGAAGGAAGAGAGTAAAGAAGAAGGTGCCATGACTGCAGTAAGTAATGATGTTATGCTCTCTTTTTACTCTTGTATATTAGAAGCTGTTTATTAATTGCCAGATTTGACAATATCTTGTCATACTTAATTAGACAAATTGATTGTGTTTTAGAACAAATGCGGTTGAAGTTGCATAATTAATATTTAACTTGGTATTGTTTGTGAGGTTTTTTGATTCACAATGCTATGATTGTTTGAGATGTGAAGATAGTTGCATTGAGCTGAATTGCATGATCTTTATAGGCCTCAGCATACATTGCAACTGATGCTACTCCGCATGATGAGATTGACGATGAGGTAATTTTGTAATTCCATCTTTTTAATTTTTTTTTCTTTTAGTATCTCCCTGTAGTATTACTTCAGCGATTATCTATGCTTTCAAGAGTTGGACTCACTCCATTTACTGAGTAGCAGTGCATTCCCTTAAGTACAATTTACTAAGAATTTANATGAAATATAAAATATGAATTTATGAAATACAAAAATTTCGTCAGATAAATTTTCGGCGGATCAACTTCATCGAAAAAATTCTGGATAACTTTTCAGAATTTCGTCGCGACAAAATTTCGTCGCGAAATCTCAGAAAATCCAATGAAAAGTCTCAGCAAAACCCAATGAAAAACAGTCCACTTTCTCAGTTTTTGTATAGATTTAAGGATATTATTATTCTTTAACATGGAAGCCCCTCTAAACAATTAATTTCGCCCTTTGTGCTCGACTCTGTTGTATCTTGTAGAGGGAGAAACTATGGATTCAATTTACTAACAAAGAACATAACAACTAAACCTAATCAGAAACAAAACGTGATATATTAAAATAGGAGTCTAGATCCAAGTGAATATATATTAAAAGCCCAAATCAGTAAATGGATCTTTTGGTGGGAGTTCCTGGCTGAAAGCCTCTTCTAAACCAGACATCTGCCACGACTTTAATATTACTTCCATGCGGTTCGTTAGATGATCTTAGAGGCCAATAACCCACTTTGCATGAATTGGCTTCATGTCAGACAGTTTCATTGGGATTTCTACGTCATATATTTATTTCCCAGCCTGGATCTGTTAAGTAACTTGGTCTGCATACCATACTTCAAACTTTTTCTTTAAAAACTCTAGCATGGCCGTTGACATTCAAATCCAGCATCTGGAAATGGTTTGTCATGTTGTTGGGGACGTAGAGAACAGCACAACCTTTTTCTATTATGTGTTGGATGATATTGGCTGTAGTTTGGTCACGAAATACGTAAAATATTAGCATTGCTTTCTGGTCTGAGGGTAATCCTAGACGCTCGTTTACGTTGTCAATGTAAGGAAAAATGATTTTGTTGAGGAGTTCCAATGCTTCTCTTCATTGCTCCAATGCTTTTTCTTCATAACTCCAATGCTTTCTCTTCATTCATTCATTCTTTTGCATCTATTGTGATCTGATATTGAAAAATGCCAAATATGTCGTATAATTTAGGCCTGAAGAGAGACGCCTGTCAGTTTGTTTCAATAGAGAAACTTGAAAAGTGAGGCTTAAAATAGCTGCTATGTACACTTGTTCATCTCTATGCACTTGCTATTCCTTGCTGAACAGCACCATTGTGTGCTGGCGCGCTAGAAAGTATTTCCGCTTTGCTGCAAACACTTAGCAAGATGCCTATACCTGAAGAGAATTCCTTGGTACTAACTGGTAAAATTTACTAATCAGTCAATGTAGGCAGATTTGAAAATTTTGCTATAGCTTTCTTTGTCCAGAGTAGAATATTTAGCCAAATGCTTACTGTTGCCTTTCCTCCTCTGCACTTCACATTCCTGTAAGGTTGTTTTGACGGATTTATCAATGAAATGCACTCATGTTTTGAAGGAGATTTTCAAAAACATTCGGTGCTTTCAGAGGTAGTCCGAGTAGCTTTATTCCCGAACATTTCTTGGCCCAACATCCACAAATTGAGCACGTTGTTACCATACTTCAAACTTGTTCAACACGATAGAAGGATTTGTTTTGCCCACCGAAGGGCATCAGCCAATCAGAGTGAAGATGATGTAACNATGAAATATAAAATATGAATTTATGAAATACAAAAATTTCGTCAGATAAATTTTCGGCGGATCAACTTCATCGAAAAAATTCTGGACAACTTTTCAGAATTTCGTCGTGACAAAATTTCGTCGCGAAATCTCAGAAAATCCAATGAAAAGTCTCAGCAAAACCCAATGAAAAACAGTCCACTTTCTCAGTTTTTGTATAGATTTAAGGATATTATTATTCTTTAAAATGGAAGCCCCTCTAAACAATTAATTTCGCCCTTTGTGCTCGACTCTGTTGTATCTTGTAGAGGGAGAAACTATGGATTCAATTTACTAACAAAGAACATAACAACTAAACCTAATCAGAAACAAAACGTGATATATTAAAATAAGAGTCTAGATCCAAGTGAATATATATTAAAAGTCCAAATCAGTAAATGGATCTTTTGGTGGGAGTTCCTGGCTGAAAGCCTCTTCTAAACCAGACATCTGCCACGACTTTAATATTACTTCCATGCGGTTCGTTAGATGATCGTAGAGGCCAATAACCCACTTTGCATGAATTGGCTTCATGTCAGACAGTTTCATTGGGATTTCTACGTCATATTTATTTCCCAGCCTGGATCTGTTAAGTAACTTGTTCTGCATACCATACTTCAAACTTTTTCTTTAAAAACTCTAGCATGGCCGTTGACATTCAAATCCAGCATCTGGAAATGGTTTGTCATGTTGTTGAGGACGTAGAGAACAGCACAACCTTTTTCTATTATGTGTTGGATGATATTGGCTGTAGTTTGGTCACGAAATACGTAAAATATTAGCATTGCTTTCTGGTCTGAGGGTAATCCTAGACGCTCTTTTACGTTGTCAATGTAAGGAAAAATGATTTTGTTGAGGAGTTCCAATGCTTCTCTTCATTGCTCCAATGCTTTTTCTTCATAACTCCAATGCTTTCTCTTCATTCATTCATTCTTTTGCACCTATTGTAATCTGACATTGAAAAATGCCAAATATGTCGTATAATTTAGGCCTGAAGAGAGACGCCTGTCAGTTTGTTTCAATAGAGAAACTTGAAAAGTGAGGCTTAAAATAGCTGCTATGTACACTTGCTCATCTCTATGCACTTGCTATTCCTTGCTGAACAGCACCATTGTGTGCTGGCGCGCTAGAAAGTATTTCCGCTTTGCTGCAAACACTTAGCAAGATGCCTATACCTGAAGAGAATTCCTTGGTACTAACTGGTAAAATTTACTAGTCAGTCAATGTAGGCAGATTTGAAAATTTTGCTATAGCTTTCTTTGTCCAGAGTAGAATATTTAGCCAAATGCTTACTGTTGCCTTTCCTCCTCTGCACTTCACATTCCTGTAAGGTTGTTTTGACTGATTTATCAATGAAATGCACTCATGTTTTGAAGGAGAGTTTCAAAAACATTCGGTGCTTTCAGAGGTAGTCCGAGTAGCTTTATTCCCGAACATTTCTTGGCCCAACATCCACAAATTGAGCACGTTGTTTCCATACTTCAAACTTGTTCAACACGATAGAAGGATTTGTTTTGCCCACCGAAGGGCATCAGCCAATCAGAGTGAAGATGATGTAACTCTCATGTCACGTGTTCTAGAGTCTTATTACCAATCTGATATTGATATTTGATTGTCGTCAAGTTGACAGTGAGGAAAATCTTCACTGACTGCGCAAACTGTGAGGAATTGTTCATTCGTGGCACAAATTATCAAACATGCTAGATATTTTCCTCACAGCCACGAATGAAGAATTCCTCACCAAAAATTGACCGCAAACGGTAAGGATTTTGCTGAGGAAACTTTCATTCGTGGAACTTTACAAAATTAACCAAGCAAGAGTTGTAGAAGTTATCATGGAATCCTCAGTACTTTTTGACTGCACAGTAAAACCTTGGAATATTGCTGAAATAAATAAACTTCACAGAGTGGTGGATGAGGCTTATAGATATATATGGTCTAAGAAAAACAAAGGACCAGTAAGAATACAGATGGAAACAGAAAAAGTGAATATGTTTGGAATTAGAAAACTTTTGGGGATTGAGTCATTAAGAGCCAAAATTGGGAGGAGCTTGCAAAGAATGGGACATGTTTTGAGAATGTCAAATGATAGGTTAACAAAAAAGGTATGCTTAGGCTGGTACAGAAGGGAGGGAAGGAGAACAGGAAAGCAGACTACCATATATTACTGGAGAAAGTTAGTGCGCGAGGCAGGCCTTGACCCAGATAATTTAGAAATGTATGCTAGAGATAGGAATAGTTGGAAGAATCAGATAAAGATAAGAATGGAACAAATAGGAGAGTGGGAAGAACAAATGGCAAGAAAGCATAGAGGTAATGAGCAAGAGGTGGAGAACATCACGAGAAAAAGGAAGAGGAATTCAATTAGAGAATCATTGCAGTGTGATTGGGAACACTGTGGGAGGTTGTGCAAGGCAAAGGCAGGATTAAAAGCTCATCAACGGATGGCTCACAGAGAGAAAATAGTGGAATTCGACTGCTACAAGTGTGGTGAATCCTTCAGTAGTCAGGGGGTTAAGGAAAAATCATGAAGAGTTCTGTCAAGGGGTACCAAGAGGCACATGCCCCTGCTGCCTCCGAATTTTAAGTATCTCAAACATGGCTTGACACAAAAAGCAGTGTTCACAATTCAATGAGGTTCAAACAGGTCATAGTTACAAAGACAAACTGGGTGACAAAAGGGAGAAGAAGGAGTGCAGTGTTTTCCATAAAATGATAGTCAAGAGCAATATGGCAAGACATTCCAGAATACATCAGCAAGAATAATAAACTTAAAAATTTTTTCTGGTATCTACTGTTACCTGGAAACCCTTGCAGGCAGGGCTGCTATGCCGTATTAACCAGGAGGAAGAAGAAGAAGAAGATGATGATGATAATGATGATGATGCCGAAGATGAGGATTATTGTACGGATAATGCACACGAGAATATCGCTGTAATTTGCATAGACTAGATGAAAAAGATGTATTAATTTGATCTCTGACCTCATATTATAGTTTTTCTATGCGAATTGTTACAATTCTTAAAAGCAAAAGATTTCGTTGTGACAAAATTTCATCTCATTTGAAATTTCGTCAAAATATTTGTCCGAAATTTTGTCACGACGAATTTCTTTGTAGTTAATGCATTCCTGCTAGTTAAATACGCTCCTACTGTCTTTTTAAAGGATTAGAATTCATGATTTTAATTGTTCACATTTTGAACACTTTAGGGTACTGCGTTATTTGATGCAGATATGGTGCAGAGAAAATTGGAATTGGAAAGTAAATTGATGAGCTTGCAAGCAAAGAAGGAGAAAATGGATTCGCTCTTGAGTACTTTGAAAGCATCACGTGACACAATTGAGGGAGCTTGTACGTTTCTTGCTACATCATTACCTGCCCTTTGACGTCATAAATTGTTTCCCGTACAGAAGACAGTGTTTTATTTTGTAGGAAGATTTTTGTTTATTTGGAAATAGATAATGCTAGAGCAACAGAAGAATGAGAAGATGATGTTCTATCTTTTAATGTTAGAAAAATATCATCATATCATTTTGAAACCTTTGACATTGTTTCAATTTAAACATGAAAAAATAGTAAGTTTGACTTTGACCAATGAGAAGTTCTTGATATTTATGTCGTATTCCTTTCATGCATGGCTAGTTCTACATTGCAATTAACAATATGCGATTGGTTGTATTTTAGCAAGCTCTCAGACTGCTTTAAAGCTGAATTCTGAAAATGGACCCCATGCCAGCAATCAGCAAACGATACACTCCAAAAGGGCTGAAATAGAACAACAACAACAAAATGCTGTTCAAGCAATGCAGCAAGCAAAAGACCTTCAAGATAAACTCCAGTAATTAAACTTTTAAAAACTATTTTCTTTCTTCTATTTGCTACTTCTAAGTTATTGATATCTATTTTCTGTGAAATTCAAGACCAGTGGCATCTGTGAACCTTTATTTGTGCAACTTCATCACAATTCAAACTTAAGTTAGTGGGTTTGAAGGCAGGACGTATCATCTTAGCTTTAACATGTTGTTTTTCCTTTCTTTGATATCTGTAGATGCGTGATGTGAGTTTTAAATAAAAGCTACAAATACTTTCAGAAAAATTTGCGGTTGTTTCGGTCATTGTAACTATTTTTGCATTCTCTGAGTTACATCAGTTACCACCTCAAGCCTACAACCAACAGCAAAGTATTTCCCTTAGATTGAAAGCAATGGTATTTGTTCAAGGCTCTAAGCATCCTTTTTGTTGAAGCATATGAAGTAAATGTTCTTGGTAATTATCGTAGAAAGTTGAAAGAAGTCAAAAAACGTTTGGAAGATCTTACAGACATTGTTGCAGAGTATGAAGTAAGTTTTCTGTTGAATTCTTTCTATTTTTATTTTTTTGGAAACTGAATAGCATTAGAATATTTTTGTTGATGCTGATGTTAATTGGCTCTGTATAATTTGATGTAAAAATTGGGTGTCTATGTAAGCAAGAAGTATTGACTTCATCTCTGGGGATGTTTCGAACTATGAAATTGCTGTCTTTGCTACCGTCAAAGGATTGATATACCCTACATATTAAATCTTTTCTTTATCTTGATCGTTTTGCAAAGTACTTACATTTCTACAAACTTTTTCTTATGATCACTTATTAACGGGCTTCCAGTTTTACGTTTTGGTTTGGAATTTCCAATTTCATTTATTGCAGCCGTTATGCAAAGGATTTGTTTTGAACTTTCTTTTCTTTTCTGGCAGTATTGTTGTCATATCAGTGTTGTTTAGAAGTATCTTTTACTCATTTTCTTTTATTGCCTATTGACTATGCTATAAAATGCTATCATGCTTTGAAGGAATCACACGTTCAGCCGATCCTTTCCCGCCATGAAACGTCAGCAGAGGATAAGCAACCTCATAGTCAGGTGCAAGCAGGGTATGGTGGTGCCAGGCCTCGAGATGATGCTTCATCAGTTCCTTTGAATGCTGATCATAATTCAAAAGATATGACTAATGGGCTTGGTATGTTCATTTCGATTGCATACGGTTGCATATCGATTTATCAAGTATATTTATGACGTACATTTGAAATTTCTGTAGACACACCGCGTGTGCATCTGGTACCTTCAAAAAAGCATGAGCTAATCCAATTGCTTTATGGGCTATCCTTCAGAGCCTCGATTTGAGTATGATACCATTCGTATTCTTATCCCATTGTTTAAAACGATTACATTGTTTGCTTTTGCATGATTTTTGTTGTTAGGTGAATGCAAATTTCTTATATCAAATGGAGTCATTCAGTTAGTATGTACACACCAAATTGACAGAAATTTACCCCCCCCCCCTCTGCTATAGTACGCACATGTACGCTTGCTACGACCACCCCCATTGCGAACGCAGCCTTACCCATCTAGCCCCCCCTGTTTTTTAATATCCAATCAATAATCCCATAAATAAAAAGACGGGAAAACCTTTAAGAGGCATGAAAATTATCATAGTAAATGTTTTGTAAAGCAGTAATGCAATGAAAGCCGTCACCAAAGACAGCAAAGTATGATAGAGGTGCCTTGCATACTGAAATATTATAAAATGCATGCAAAAAGGGATTTTTTGTGTACGTACTTAGATTTGTCAACCCCCATCTCCCCTTGTACGTATGGCGCACGCTTTTGATTGACCCTCCTCCCCCTTCCCCCTTTCGAGCATATCTACTAAACGAATGACCTCTATCATCTGGTATTGCTGTTTTCAGACAACAGAATGAGGCCTGCTCCTCCTGGAGGGCGATCACAAAGAACAGCAATTGATGTGACAAGAAATCCAAGTTCAAGAGACATAAAGTCATCTTCTGTTGCAAATGGTGCATCTGCTCTTGGGAAAAATTTGGCAACTGAAGACCAAGATAATGACCTTTCCTCAAAAATAAAGTATAAATGAATATTTCAATCCTTTACTGGGTATTTAGAATTGGAGGGGGAGCCTAGTATGTTTAATTATTTTCAACTCCTAGGTCATTGAATTTTGAGAAGTTGAAAAGTTTTATAGGCGTCCAATATGGACATATATAAATGTCAGTTTTCAAGCTATCCTTTGAAATACCTCAGGTACTGTCATCATTTCATACCGATAAATAGAACATATGAATATATCTTATTTCATTACATTTACATTTCAAATATAGGCAACTTCAAGAAGCAAGGCAAAGGCTTGCTTTCATTCAGCAAAACACGCAGTTACTGACTCCTTCAACTGACAAAAATGAGCAAGCAATAGTGTCAAGTGCCAGGGAAACTGAATCAGAGAGTGAATCAGAAAGTGTCTCAACTGCTGAAGATCTGTCTTGGCAAGAAGACCCTGAGTTTCAAGCCAAAGTCAGGTAGTCAGCTGAAGATTTTAAATTTATCATTTTTGATATGCAGAGTCATCCTTTCATGGCAGGAGCATCATAATAAACTTAATTGAGTTTTTATTGTCAGATTTTCTGGAGTTGTCAATAGTGCATAGTTTACACAAGCTTAGTCAGTCAGTTACAGTTGCCTTCTGTCAGAAGAAGTCCTGTACTTAAAACTTAAATTACATATAATGAAAAATTGCCTCATAAGTAAGCAGTAAAAGTTTTATAAACTGCTATCAATTTATAAAATGCCTTTTGAGTCTGTGCTTGAAATGTAGGCAAAATTCTAATTTGCCTTGGTAACGCACTATTAGTCTTGATACCATCTTAATATAGTTTGGCATGATGATTTGAATATGAAATAGATAATGCTAGTGCTCCTCCGTCGTTCTTGACATTCTGTGCTACATTATGATGTGATAGTGTCCGTTAGGTAGTAATATTTGATTTATAAATGTTTGCTTATGTTGACATATATCTAGAACGAGCATTCATTCATTTATCTTGACATGCGTATGCGACTTGAAACCCAAAAGAAGTAGTTCATTTCTAATATCATTGCTTAGCGTCTTGTTTATCTTCCTGTTTCCTTAATTTGCATGGATTTCATCATTTATTTTCAATTTTATTCCTTATTTGAAATGAGTCAATAGATCGGGAATCTATTGCTCCTTCATTCTGTCATTTCAGAAGATTGCAACAAGCCAAAGAAAAACTGAAACACTTGCAGGAGCTTGTTAATTCCGTTCAGCAGGTATGGTTAAAACAATTTCAAGCAATTAGGATGAATTTTTTGTAGTATTGTATTGTTTAGAACAATTTTAAGCCTCAGATGATTTTTTCATTGCTTCGCATTCATCATTTAGTGTTGCCTATGATGAAGGATCATTAATATGCGTTGGAAAATCAGTTCTTTAGACTGGCCTGTCATCATTGAGTTGTTTTTTGTACTAGACTTAACATGATGATTTTGTGATCTCTTCATAGGATGGATTGGTAATGGATGAACTTGCTAATATTTCATTAAGCAGTAAGGAGCCATCTGCTAAAGAAGAAGAAGATGACGAGGATGACTTTGATAATGAAAAAGCTGATGAAGATGGTGAAATTACAAGTGAACGACAGTCGGATGAAAACAAAGAAGATGATGATAGTGAAACGAGCAGCGCAACTGAAGAGGAGAAGATTGAAGATGGTGCTACTTGTGAAGAAACTGAGGAAAACCATTTGAGTGATGTAAATTTTTAGACTGGGTTCTTGCTTTATTTGTAGAAACATTTTTAATTACTGTTTATTTTTGTCTGAGAATCTATCAACTTAAATTTCAGTTTTAGAGATAATCGGGAATGGTAAATAGCACAAATGAGCTACTTTTGTTGATGTGATATCGGATTTGAGCCTAGTTTTTCTTCATAGGCTGCTGTCAATTTTGATAAAGAACTCGAGTACCAAACAAAACTTAAGCAACAGAAGCAAGAATTAGAGAAACTTCTCTTAGAGAAGCAGAAGTT
>OLMO02000001.1:24902000-24916666 GCA_900291935.2 Cassiopea xamachana | reverse complement strand
TCTCAAGTTTTTAAATAACATCTCAAATTGGAGTATAGACAACTATTTAGAGCACTACTTATGGCAATGAATGTAGCTTTGATTACTAAATCTTGCAGGAATATGATATTTAATTTACTTAGTGCTTTTGCTGTTGAAAGTTTCATGTAATCTTTAGCAAAGTTTAGTAAAGAAGCCATGGAATGTGCATTTTGAAGAAAATTATTAGCAGGAAGCTTAAGTTCTTGAATAGGGCAGGAATAGATATGAAAAGACAGGAAAGGATAATATTACACATATAACAAAATAATGCTACATGTAGCAAGATAATGCTGCATCTAAAACTTTTATCATAGTTTGCAATCAATTGAAATGATAAATAATGCACATGCATATATCAAACAGATTAACATAAATAGTGGTCCAGGCTACATACCCATGTCTCCATCACTCCTTGTGGGTCAATGAAAATCAAATGCGTTGTTGTAAGGTGCAAAGTGCCAACAACCCATTTGCCTTTCTTTGATGGGTCAGCCAGTCGTACATTATCTACCTATCACATTTGATAAAATCAAAAGCCATCAGTTTCATATACTGTAAGCAAATTATCCTCCTCAACAAGAAATACAATTTAATGCTTCCTCAGAAAAATTCTGGGGGCTTCCAAACTTCTAACTTACAAGGTGACATCGAATTTGCAAAAGTTAGAGCCTCCTTCTCTAATACTATACATACAACTGTATCTATTTGCAAAACTACTTTTTCATTGCACTCTATTCACAACTTAAAACAACAAGCATATCACTCAACACAAAACTCCGGGAAACCTTAAGCAAGCATTTTGATCGATAACTGTGTTTGTCTACATAACTAAGAGCCGTGAGCCAAATTCTCAAAATTTTGAGAAGATCTTTAGGCTGAATTCAGATAATAGATACCTTCGAAGTTCTAATTAAATCCATTTGTTGTATCAAAGCCCAACAGTCAACTTCTATGAATTCCAATGCAGAGAGTTACATAGGTGTCACAAGAATGAAATTTCTAACAGCACTGCATGCCAGATATTTGTTTCCTTGTTTGCTTTCTCATAGCTGTCTTCCCTGATACTCACAATCATCCTCCATAGCCAAGATTGAACATGCTCCTTCGCATTACGCATTACGCAAAGCAGCAGTGTTGCTGCTGTACTACTTTTATGTTCCAGAATGTAAATGGCGGCATGTCGAGTTTCTGTGGCAGAGTTACGGTATCAATTACGCCCATTTAGTAATTGCAAACTCCAGCAAATCCTTAATCTTTCTCTCCCAAATGCTTTAATCTGAATCAATTTACCTCACTTTATGGACGTTCCATAGTGCACTCTAAGTTCGGCATGAGTAAGCTCATCCTTGGGCAAGATCTAATCATTGTTTATGATCTGATGTGCAGGTTGTTCTACTAAAGAGATTTGACCTGGTGTAGGCTGTCATAAGCACTGCAAATAGGGCTTTTACCAATAGTNTGCGCGTGCATATAGATGAATTATTTTCTTGCAGTGTGGCTATTTTTTAGTTATCTCAATAGATCTTTGATAAAGAATATTTGGCGATAATGCGGTTTCGGACCTCCCCGATGTCTGTCATCTTGGCAATTACAAAGGAAAGAGTGTGTGTGTGTGTGTAATGGCACTATGTTTGGTAAATGTCATAATGGCAGACATCGAGGCGGGAATAGGCTTTGATATAAGTAGCAAAAGAAAAGCTATATAACAGAGGTGTCAATGTAGTATCATTATCACGTCAGTTCTTGGGTTTCTGTGATTAGGACAACCGAAAACATTTTTTCTCAGTTTTTCAGGGGGGTTCAGCCCCCACATAACAATACCCAGAGGTAGCTGGGGGCCCCAAGACCCCATGTAGTTGGCTCCTATGGTCATCCCTGATGATATCTGGCATTTTCACTTGTTGATCAAAGTGTTATAGGTCAATAGTAGACAGTATAATTTGGTGCTTTTGTATATGTGCACTTCTTTATGAAATTTAGATTAGCCTTTGAAATAGAGTTACTTTCTCCATTATGTATACACCAATCAATTGTATGATAGCCTAGGCACGTTCAAGTCAATTTTTTTACATGTAGAATGTCTTTATCTTTGTTTGTAAGCAGTACTACACTAAGTAGTAATTCTACCATTAACAACATTGTTGGATGATGTTATAAAATGAATTGCTAAAAACTTTAGAGCAGTTATCTCTATCCATCCATTCACCACCTCCAGCTGTGCACTACCTGTATGAATAAATTGCAAATATTCCAATGTCATGTCATCATTTATTACTTTACCCAGCAGTGGTGCATCTGGCCACAATAGTCCCATATATTGTAATTGACATGGATTCACACAGTGACTCAGCAAGATCCAAGTTGGATCAAATCCTCAATGATTTAGCAATAAAAGCAGAGGAACGGTGAATCAGTTGTTTTATACTTTATCTCAAGAAAAATAATTTTAGTCATTTTTTGTGATTTCTGGTTGATTCTGCCATTTTTAATGTGATATTCTTCTGTTTACTTTCTTCTGTTAACTTTGCTATAATCTTAATAGTTGCTAATGGTTTTGTTTCTGTCCCTGATAAACCCCATATCAAGAGATGTGAGTGCAGAAGCTGTGAGTCGGGTTTTCCATTTTTCACTGCTAAAGATAATGTTTACATATGCTGTATCATTTTATTGATCACATTTCAAGTTATGAATTTAAAGCCTACATTTTTCAGAGTTTGTACTATTGAAGATGATGAGACCTTAAAAAGTTCTCCAAATGACAGGTGAAGCTTTGACTATGGAAAATCTCTTTTTTCATATTATAACTACCATTCATTTACTATGAGATAATAGTTTTTTACTTCTTATGTGCTATTTATTGTGTCTTAGACTTCTTCTTCTATGCCAACTCTTCTTTGTTCTATTTTTGCAGCCATTTGCTATGACATTTGGGTATTGAGGGTTTTTCGTGTTGTAAAATTATTAACGAAGCTGTTCATTAACTAATGGGCTTTCCAATTGTACTACTTTTGATGATTGGAAATGAAGACATATTAATAAATCATGTCTTACTAGGATAATTTTGTGAATTTTACATCAAAATATTACATTTAGTTTCATTTTAACCATAGTGATGCTATGCCACCCCCAACAACACCATCAAAAAGGCCAGGTTTGTATTTGGTTTCAATCCACCAGAATCCTAAATTTTACTAGAAAAAAATTTTTGTTGTGCAGTTAAGCCCAGCAAGCAAGTACCTCCTTTTCTAGAAGGAAGATGTTCTGCTTCAGTATTTGAAGTTTTCAGTGCTAGGCTTCATAGAGGCACCTCATGATTATGCCAAACTAGGCATATGTGTTACATTTGCTACTAAATTTAAGATAAAAAGAGCACAACATTAGGTATATAATCAAGTAGGTCCACCAGGGGCATGCGAAAGTAGGTGTTGTGGAGGTGTCACACTCCCCTACTTTTGCCAAAAACTGTCAGTAATGCTATAGCTTGTCATTAAATGCTTGCTGTACGATTATTGCTTGTCGGTAATCAGTCATCATTTGTTAGTAATTATGGGATATTTAGTAGCCTATTAATAAAGTTTTTTTCTTACACCACCCCCTCCCCCCATACTCAGGTCTTTTGACACGCCACTGATGTCTATCATGAATAGAGTCCAGAAGGAAAGAGTGAGAAGAATGAGAGGAGTAAATTGTTTACCAGATGATGTTAGAGACAAAACAGGAGTGTGAAATGTGAGTTGGAAGATTGAGAACAATAGCAAGGGAGCAATAGGACATAAAATGCAACAAGTAAAATAGTAATTGTATCAGGTCTTGCCACTTAGTACACATGGTGGTGCACATGCTTGCCAATGCATGCACAAATACACTGTACTTCCTGTTACTCACACATGCAACATAGTGTTTTTAAGCATTGACACTACTTCAATTCCTTCACTTTGCACCTT
The DNA here is from genome assembly GCA_900291935.2 of Cassiopea xamachana. Taxonomy (NCBI): domain Eukaryota; kingdom Metazoa; phylum Cnidaria; class Scyphozoa; order Rhizostomeae; family Cassiopeidae; genus Cassiopea; species Cassiopea xamachana. The sequence continues at coordinate 24,912,701 of OLMO02000001.1, read as the reverse complement.
AATTTAGCAATTTTTTCATTTGCAATGCCTACTTTCCCATAGATATATTATATGATAAACTGTTAGTGATGGTAGGGCCTTTCAGCTTCAACTCAAATACTCACAACTCCTACTTCAAAAACTGTTGAGAGCACTGATACTAATAGGAACCATGAATACTAGGGAACTTTAGAACTATTCTTTCTAGCCTTAGACTTGTATGTTTTTATTCTGTGCATTATCAAGTAAGAAGTTCTCATCTTTAAACACTTTTTCTGCAAGCTCAGTCTATAGGTTTTAACTTCTCTAGTTTATTTTTCATTTAGATTTGCTTTATGCTATCCTCATCAGTGATTTTTTATCCCCAAATAATCCTTCTAGTTACTATAAATGTACTGCACAGTACCAGTTGAAGGTGCTTCTTGGATTCATAGCTGGTAGTTGAAGGTGCTGCATACAAGACAACTCTAACAACTTCACTACTCTATCAATTTTTAGTGGAGTGATTTTAAAGACATGCAGCAGAAATCTTCTAGCAGAGTTTTTTGCCATCAGTTAATTTCTATGAATTTGTTGGTGAACATTTTAGCCTGTAGTCTAACAGTTTTCAAATTTCTAGGAAGAGCACCAAGAAAAAGAAAGAAAAAGGAGTTATTTTCAGACGGTATTTTCATATCCAAGCAATTGATTTGTTTTAGATGATTTTGTATTTGTGTTGCTTTCAAATATGCATCAATTATTTTGTCTTTGTTGAAATCCACTAGCAGTGTTGTTATTAACCATTTAGATCTTTGTCATTTTAATTACCAAGTATATTATTTTAGACATGGCAGACTCCAATAGACGTAAGTATGCCTCTTTTTTTAAAACCAGCCTACTCAAAATGTACTCCTTTACATAACTCTAAAAGTTTGTAAGTACTGCTTGTCAACAGCAAAAGAGAAACAAATAGTGGTTTGTTAAATGAATTACTGTCAACAGTCTTGTTTCAAACAATCTTTGCTCTTTGACTGTTTTTTGAGAAAGACACTAACACACATTTGCTGAAAGTAGAGCAATTTAAACAAAGCACACATTTGCTGAAAGTAGAACAATTTATTCTTTTTTATTGGTGGATGCAGAAGCTGTTTTGTGTGTTGCTAATTACAAATTGCATTGTGCTGGTAAGAACACAGTACTAAAAATTATGCAGTAGATGTTGCTTTTGAATGACCTATTAATTTCTACCTTCAAGTTATTGGGTATTTCCAATGCATAGATTTTAATTAATTTTCTCATTTAAGATTATCCATTTAGGTTAAGGGGTTATGATTTCAAGCATATCAATTGATAAAGTTGCATTTTACCTATCTTTTACTTTTATTTGTATACTGAATTTGATGTATTTTTATTCTGGTGTTCATCAATTACATTATGGCATTACAGCATCGTAAGTAGAACTTTCTGTATTTTTGTTATATTTTTTATAATTTCATTTATTCTATTGCATTTTTTCTGTTTGATTGGTACTAAGTGAAATTTCTTACCTTGCATTTCATTTCAACTTAGTTGACCCCTGTGTATCCGGATCTATTTTCTTGTTGAATTTTGAAAACTAGCATATTTTTGCTTGTCAACTACTCTAGACAAGATTGTAATACTGAGCCTTTTGGGATACTATATTCTGCTTTTTAGAAATCGAAGTTTATTAAATCATTTTGATAATTATTCATTCAAAAGGAATGAAAGATTCCTTGAAGAGATGGTTACCTGCTTGAGAATGCAAGAAAATCACTAAATTTAATGTTGTGGTTTCGTCTGTTTAGATATGTTTTAATGCTGTTTGATCGGAGAGTGGATATGGCACAGTTTCATAGAAACACATCTATATATGCAATGAGTAGGGCATGGGCTTTAAATAACCCAGCTGCTATGTATGAGATAGGAACATGTGCTGCACAGCAGAATCAGGTATGCTCCATTTAATTAATGAAAATCAATGATTCATGAGTATTTTATCCTCACATTAGTGTATTTTTCATCTCTTTTCAAGATACTACTTCTCTAGCAACAATCTGTACATTACATATAATTAGTCTATCCTATAACAGGCACTTTACTCTAGGGAGGCGTGTATGGCAATGCCTCCAAATGAAAAAAAACTGACGTCACTTCCTCCCACAGGGTGTTTTTCTTTAAGCATCATTTCTTTAGAAAATTCTTGCCCCCGCCTAAAGTGAAGGTACATGCTGGTGCTATTCCTCCAAGATGATGCTGTTGTTTGCTTAGTTCTCGTATCATGGATTAGTTTATGAATTCTCCGTGGCTTTCCGTTTGCTTCTAATTTCTTTCTGAGCACCTTGGATGAGCTACAAGCTGCTGATTGCTCGTGTAGCCATGTATCGAAGAGCGTAAACTATTGCCTGATTACTCTTTATCGAATTTTCCTTCACTTTTTCTTTCCTTTTTATCAAAGCGGTGTGATGCTTCAAAAAATCTTTTCTTGCTTCTTTGTATTGTGTTGCTTCCACATGCTAGCCGAAAGCCATTGACTTTCTCTCAAACATTGACAGTTATCCTTTTACTACTCTGTTATATTGGAGCTGAGTAGGAGTTATCTTTGCACTTGTGTTTTTTGCTCTGTAGGTAAAGAAAAGTACTTCTTTCCACTGTTGATATTCCACCTGATTGGTTTAAATTTTCTCAACAGCTTATCGAATACTTGTACATGTTCATTGTTTCGAGGCCAAAATGACGTCCCTTATATGTGATTTATTCCTAACATTGACGTGTAGCAATCGAATTGTGTTCCGTGAAATACCGATCCATTTTCTGATGCTACTCTGTCTTGTATCCCGTTTCTGGTAAATATGATTTTTTATGCTAAGCTGTCTGGTATTAACACAAACTTTCTAAAATCATTCTCTTCACTGGCTTTAATCTCTTTGTTCTAATTGCGTCATCATTTCTTTCCAATAGCAAGATGAATTCGATTCTCTGTATTCGTCATTAACATCCTCAAAAAAAGATGTTAGACAACCTATTTGTCCACAAGCGAAGCCTTCTCAAAACGCAAGTTGCCTTGATGATGTAAGTAGTCACTTACTAGTTTTCCCTTCTGTTTTCTTCTTACTAGACTCTCAAAAGGTTGTTAGATGATTTAAGTGCCGGAACGCAATCTCTTCTGTATGGTTTTCTATGGTTTTAGCCATCTTGCAATAATTAGTATCATTATGACCAGGGGTGTAGTCGAGGGGTAACGCAACATAATGTCGCTGTACTTTTTGAAATGTTTGGTCCTTATCGTTTTGCTGAAACAAATACAAAATGCGTTTTATTTTCAATCGAAAGTAGAGCCTTTAAACTCTATGTTTGTTTCAAACTTTTGCCCTATACTTTCTAGACTTTTACGACCACACCACTTATTATGACATCCTCCAAGCAAACTGCCTCTGATGCCACATGGTTGAAGATATTTCATTCTTATCAATACTGAAGGACTGCAGAAGGAAAACCTTTCCAACTTGCAGTTTGATATTCCACTATGGCTTAGTTCACACTGCTCCGCTTACGAACTGAGCCGTTTTTGTAGATATCTGTCAACCGTTTACACTGCCCCGGTTTCGTACAGAAATCCACATAAAAATATCCGTTTTTGTGCGTTCACGTTGCTCACAGCAACGAAGGAAAAAATATCTGTTTCGGTAGTTTTAATCCTTTTACAATGCTGTGGTCGGTACAAATATCAGTTTCTCCGTTTTTGTATATATCCACTCTGAAGGGTGTTTTTGTAAACCTCCGTTTTTGTGCGTTTTTATTCGGTAGTGTAAACGGTTTTACAAAAACGGAGATTTAAATCTGCGTTTTTGTACAACAAACGGAGGAGTGTAAACAGGGGCATATATCTGATTTAAATGTTCATTTATTTAGATGATTGATGCTGTTAGCGACATTGAAATTCTAAAGGCAGACAACATAGGAAGATGGAGAAAAGTAAGAGAAAGGTGAACAATTTAATCTCTTTCAATTGTACATGCATCATTAGATCCTCTTTGCTACTGATAGTAAAATGCAGGTGTAGAATTGTGCTCGGTTTGATAACCTGCTTTTTACATTCGACCAACTTAGTGGTAGCATAACTTTGATTTTTGTCTTTTATTGACGTCATTTGTGTCACCAACTACTTGTTTTTTGCAATTTTGTGTTTTCAGTTGGAGAAACGCATCATTTCAACTTCAGGAAAGCCATTCATCAAGTCTTCTTCAACTGAAATCTCTTTTCACTCAACCATAAACATTTTTCTTTACGGACATATGTACCTAATATAAAAATTGAATCATTTGTAAAATAGCTGCTGTTGTTTTTCAGTTATTCTATTAAATTCTGCTCGTTTTTTACCCCTTTTACCCTTTTTGCAGAAATCCTTTGTTTATCATCTGATCACTTTACAATTATTGGGATAAAATTTTGTTGCGTTTTTCATTTCCTTTCCTCGAAAATTTCAAGTAGCTAGTGCTTAATGGACATGACAATAGATGGACTCCTTATGAAAGATATAATAGGGCTGTGAAAGTATCTCCATTGAATATAAGCTGAATAAATGTGTTTTCCGCATTTTTAATTGCTGCAGCTGTTCAGATTCACATCAATATGAGTTCAATATAATTCGCTACACAGACTTATTTCAATGCATTTTCACTACGATTCCAACCAATTTAAAGTAGCTTGCTTTAGACTACGCCTTCAGCATTTCGCAAATTAAAAGAAGCACAGCAGGATATTTCTGCTTCCTTTTGGCCAGTACAGTTGTGGTGATTAGCCTGTGCAGAAGCATACAGGAAAGATAGATCAAAGCACTATGTTACCCTTTAATGATACATGGTTGTGAGATCTTGAAAATCAGGAAATAAAATAAGGAAAATTGATGCTTTTCAGCTATTGTACTGCCGTGGAATGCTGAGAATGCCTTGAGTAGCAAGATGAACAAATAAATCTGTGTTAGAGTAGATAGCCTAGAAATTTCACAACAAGGAGTATAGCTGGATTAACTGAAAGAAATAACTTGGATATCTTTGCATCAATTGGAAAAAAATAGAACACGTTACGTAACTGTCAGGAAACGCGCGTGTCGCCATTTGGCAATTGCATTTCCAAGTCAGCTGAGGCACATGGTTATGTAGTCATTTTTTAGTTGTGTTCATTCATTAAAGTATTGAAAGGTCGGAACATTTCAAGTAATTATAACTTTTTTCATTTCTATTGTTTGTATATGATTTTGCGTAAGAATCTCACATTGAAAACGAGATTCCGGAAAGTGATTGTACCTTCATGCAGTTAACGAATTAGAATATTTTTAAGGCGTTGGCCAAAACAAATATATCATACTGTTTGTAAAAAATCAGATTGGCTAGTTTAGTTGAGTCACAGTTCCTTGTTACTGCATGATAAGCTTTAGCATGTAAAATTTTGAGTCAGTCTTAACATTTGAGAGTCGAATGAGCTAGCCATGAAGGCAAAACGTAAATTGTGTTTTTTATTGGAATTGATCCGTGTTTTCTAATTACTGTCTCATCGAACGAGCAAGAATAGAAGGAACATTTTCTACAGTAACGGAAAAGTTGTTATCTTGCCCACACCCCGTGTAACGGCTTGTCTCACTCGAGTTGATATACCCTCTGTTTTATCACGTAACATTATTAAGTGAGCCCCTATTTATGTACATTGATAACTTGATACTGGATATCAAAAATCAATAGTTAATAGAAGATAATATGGCATATATTATAACAATATAGAATGTAGAGTGACAAAATGTCATATAGTATTGTACAATAAAATTTGGCCCAATATTTGTAACAGTATATTGAGTTGGATGGCAAATTATCCACTAATTTCATGTAAATGTTTGACATGATGGAATCTTCAACTTTCTCCCCGTTTTCCTATATTTAGCCAGGGGGTAGTGCCCCCCTCCGACCAGTTGAAGAAGTTTGCCCGCCCACTAAATATACTAACCTTTGTCCAAAACGAAAAAAAGTAAATATTTGACATAAGACAACCAGTATCAAGGAATGCATTGGTATCAATCTTCTACAGGGTCACAGTTATTTTTCAGAGACTCCACAGGTACGCAAGACTGAAACACGCAACATGATAGCTAAAGTAACACGAAATACGCCACATAACTAAAACATCGAATTCAATTCGTTAAAGAAACAATTAGTGATCGAAGTGCCCAAACTCCTCCCTTTCCTTGTGTTTCCAATAAGCACTTTCTTCGCATTTATATGGGGCTGTCACACCCATTTGATCTGGTTGCCCCACGCCCGTCTTTTGAAAGCTGGCTTCGTGACTGCTTACATTGATATGGTATTCTCAGCTTAACTATTAGCTGAACAGTCATTGAATACACCTTTTCATAGATTAATATAGTCTATAAGAGTGCTAGAGCACAGATTCACGGAAGCATAATAGCAACGTAATGCAAGACTCATGCTTCATCCAGTATTCGGCTCTTTGTTTGTTTAAGTATATTTAGAAAGTATTTATCAGGAAAGTGAAGAACTAAAAATATTTATTAAAATTTTAGCGTTGCGTAAGAAAAGTACCATGATGCCCCACAAAAAAGGTATATAGCCCAGGCAACATTAAAAGTATTTTGTGCCTGCGAGCACAGATCTGCGGCAAAATGTGCCTGCAGACAATTTTGAATGTAATAGATCGTCCGCTGCGTGTTGCATTAAAATTCCTGCAGAATTTGGAGTGTCGTACAGTATGCACTCGGTAAGTGAAACCTCCAAGGACCAAAGAAAGCTCTACTTATTGAATTTGAAATTCATTGAGTTTTAATGATTTAGCAAACTCTAGAATTTTTTGCAGATATAATGCATCTGATAAAAATGTTATTGTATCTTGCAGTTTTTAGCCATTTCTAAACTGCCAACTCCTTGCATGGCAAAGTCTTCATTCTTTTCCTCTTTTTAGAGGCAGGTTTTCGTCAACTGCTTCAAATATTTCAGTTGAATATTGTTAAAGCTTTCAACTACACAGCTTTCTCCTTTCACCAGTGCGGAACTGTTTTTTAAGCAATACCATAATTCCTTGCTGTAGCTATAGATCAGCTTTGGCCTACATACATTTCTTTTAGTGGGTTGTATTTGCTAACAAGAATTGTTGCATACTTTGTCACATGTAGCACTCCTCAGTTTACAACAAGAGTTAAAGCAAGCAAGCCTTCGTTTAGAAGGCCTCATTTCTGCCATTTTTGAAATGTGGCCACTAATATAGATTTTATGTTTTCATTACTTGATAGCAATCGAATGATTTGCACATTCTAAGACGATATTTTGGAAAAATTCCACGTATGGGAATAAATATTGTGTATTCGATTAACAAAAATGCTTCCACTTATCGAGGGTTCCACTTACTGAAGTTGATTGAAAGCCTACAGTGGTTAACTATGAAAGAAATAATTGTATTTGAAACTGCAACTACAGTTTACAAATCTCTCCATGGATCAGCTGCAGCTAATGTTTACCAAATTGTCGGAAAATGGTTCACGGTCTCTCCGTAATACCGACACTGATCTTTGAATACCTCGCTTTGCAACTTCCTACAGGGAACGCAGCTTCTCATATCGAGGTGTGAAGGTGTGGAATCATAGAATTATCTCTATATGTGGAATAAACTAAGCACTGAAATAAAAAAATGCCTCCTCACTAGCTACTTTCCAAAGTTTGTTGAAGCAATCTTTGAGAAATCAAAGGTTGTGATAGTTCTTGTACATCATCAAACATTTTCTTTTCTATTCAGAACATATTTTATATTAATTTTCGTTTATCTTGGTATTGAACTGTATATAGATTAGCTAGGACTTTAGACAGGGCACATTGTAAATCAGTTTTTTTCGTTTCACCATTGAAATGTATTACCCTGTATAAATAATTAAAACTCAATCAAGTTCCACTTATCGAGGGTTCCATTGATCAAGGATTCCAGTTATCCTATTAAAAAAAGAAGGGTTTCTTAAAGCAAATCCAAGGGACCAGACAAATTGGTTCCACGGAATGAAAGTTCCACTTTTCCAGGATGCCACTTATCGAGCGTAAATGTTCCGTATTTTTGTGCCTGCACGCTAACGCAAATTAATGAGCCCTGGCATACTCCTTGAATATTATTGTTCAGAGAATCACCAAATGTTACCTAAGAGCATGAAAATAATTTGTTGCTCGAGGGGTGTAGCCCTCGTAAAAAATTGTACGAGATGTTTTGGTTTTGTAATATAAGCTCAGGTTCGGCAGAGAGACTAAGGAATACACATTGTTTCTGTAGTCAAGGCATCTATGCACTTATCAAATTCTACTTGACCCCACAGAGACAACCGGAAAATGATCGTGTATTTGCATACGTAAATCACAACAATCACAAAATTTACATGCATTCAACATAATAATCATAACCATGATCATTACAGTTTGAATCGTGTCAGCTGGACCTTGAACTTGTTTGGCATTTGAGATTTTGTTCACAAGCGGTATGAATAACAGCAGGAAACGAAACTGCGAAGGAGACCTTTCAAGTCAACACTTCAATTGACGAAGTGATGGCTGCGAAGTAAGGAGTGCAAGACTAAAGTAATGAATTCTAAATGGCCGGTTTTGAAATAATAGAAGATGCAAATAACTACGAATCTATAGTAGGAAGACAAAACGATGATGAGGTCATCTTGTTGGTTCCAGAGCCTATCAGAATACGTGGCGTGGGACATTTAACTTTGTGCGTAAATATTGTGTTGTTTTCCTTTTCCATGCAGGTGTTACGCTGCACTTTGTTATTTATGTGTGTTGAGACAGAATTTGCGGATATATCTGATTCGCGTATTGGTTGTTATAAACTGAGTTCTATGTTGAGTATTGAACAAAGCAGAGGAGCTACTGTTTAGGGTTATTTCTTGTTACTTTGTAGCTAGAATTGAACTGAACTAAAATGAATTTATAGCAGTCGATTTCCAACAGTGATAGTAATTCCAAAGCGAGAAGCTTTATTTTTGATTGATGTCCTGTTCTATCAGCTAGCTGTTAGGTCATCAACTAAATTTTAATCTTTGGGTGCTTTGTTACTTTTTAATAGGGGCTGCAGAAGGCAATTGATTTGTGCCACAGGGTCATCAAAAGGATAACTCGAACTTAGCTCTGCACATGCGCAGCAGAATTATGGTTCAGTGTGCGATGCAGAGAATGGTGATTTCTGGTTTTTCCTTAATGATGCTATTGGACCATTCTCACGAAAGTCAACCTGGAGTGTAAAAACAGCCCTCTAGCCAGGGATATGAAATAATTGAAATCGGCCTGACAATACAATTTTTTAGAAGTCAACAATACCATTGGCAAATGGTTTTTGAAATTTACAACTTTGTGTTTGTTTGAGATTGTTTACAAAGTCATGTCCGCCATGCATTTTCTCAGATACGTCATGGGATATTTTACGATTTTTTCCAGAAAGTGAAAAAATTGGCTAACTTTTTGGAGTTGCTTTGAAACTTCATTTATTAGCATAGCTAAATCCTAAACCATGAATGATTGGCTCTTAGAAATTAAGGAGAATCTCAAGAAAAAATGTTACCTGGATAATGCAGAGCTTTCAGTAGAAGGCGGCTACCACCAATTTATAGCCGGCTACTTTTGCCTACACTTTCATCTACTTTCCACTTCAAATGATGTAAAAAAAGTACATGTACTAGGTACCTCTCCATGGGACACAGCTGCCTACTATTCATGATCATCCTCTTCCTCTAAACATTATTGAAAGCTCTGATTATGTAATTTGTACAATGTCAAGTATATCACGCAACTTTAAAGCCTTCTGCTAAAAATAGGTATTACTGGATGCAAAGTTGTTTTGTAATTTTTTAAACTCTGTGCATTCTATTTGTGACAAAGAGATATTTGAGTTCATTTTCAGGTGTTTTCATTGGAATTTTAGCCTTTTAATCTCAAATATTTTTCACTGAAGATGTCACATATGTCATGTGAGAATGACCCTATTCATGACTCATTCCATGCAGACTGGACAGTGACTCAAAGGGCCAGACACAATTGCTCCAACAGGCTTAACTTTCCTTAAGTCTGACAGAGCTAAACCAAAGGTGGGCAACCTTTTTGGAGAGTGGGAAATAGCTATCAAAACTTTTCTTGTGGTGCACCAAAGGTGCACATTGAAATTAGTCTAGTGATGATAGAAATAGTGAAACTTTGTAGCTAGTAAACTGTAAGTTTATATTATGATTCTGCCTCATTGCAGGCTGCAAAATTCCCCTTTCCAGCCACATGTGGGCTATGGGTTGCACACTCCTGCTCTAAAATATCAGATTTTGTATATACAATTGAATGACAACATCACCTTTTAGGGAACAATTGTTTGCTTTGCAGCAGAAGAAAATTTGCTGGTTGGGTGTCTCCATCACAAGTTTACTGCTGTTGTATTAAGGAAGCTATAAGTATTATTTTACTTCATAGATTTGGTCTCACAAATAAATTTGACACTGAATTTCCAACAAGTCTTTCTGGGAAGGTAGGACTCTATTTTCATTGAAACACAACTTAACTTTCTCTTTTGTGAATGGTAAATGCAGTAGATATAGTTAGATGAGAAGTGTAATTTGTTGCAAATGAAACTGCTGTAGCTCTTAATGTCAGAAATCTGAAGAACACTTTAGGTTACAAATCCAGCAACATAAGTGTTGTG
>OLMO02000001.1:24824131-24836830 GCA_900291935.2 Cassiopea xamachana | reverse complement strand
CAAGACGATCGCAGCAGACAAATCGAGGGGGTTTGTGAGGTTAGTTTTGAATAGACATAGTCAAACGTAATTAGTTAGCCGTTAAACGTCCTCAATCATAAGGAAGGAACTAAACGTGATATATGATAATTATATCTATTAACAAGAATTTTTCCAAAATAGGAAGTTTTCACCCCTCGATTAGCTTAGTTTTTGAGAGAGCACCTCCTTACGTATTCCTGTATATACAATTTTTTTATTAGCCATGTAATTTTCATTATTATATTGTAGTTTTATTTAGTTCTGTATGGTAGGTATGTAATGATTTAAGAAATAATTTGTATTTAGTGGAATTTTAAAAATGAAATAAACTGAAATGGACTGACTACGTAATTGAAGAAATTAAGATCAAGCTTGTGATATCTCTTATAACTTTCATGAACGCTAGTTTTTGTTGCGGACCAAAAAGGAATTATTAAGCTTAGTACATTTAATTGGTGCAGAATGGATTGAAACTAGGCGATGAGAATACAGATGTTTTGTGAAAAAGGTTTCGTTCTCTTATTATTTCAGTTTATTCTTACTTTGTTGTATGAAAGCATACAGTTATGCCATAAAAATGGAGGCACAGGATCCGGGAGGCACAGGGGGCACGTGCCCCCGTTTTTCAAAGATTCAGGTTAAGTACCCCTTGTCATGTAGCTTGTTTACCCTCCTTGAAAACTGTGAAGATGCACAAATGAATAGAAAAATACACGTTTCTGGCAAGTTCAGAAGGCAGGAGTTTCAAGGCAGCACTTCTAACTCCTCCTCTTTCATAATGCTTCCTGCGTTCCTAACCATTTCCTAGTTTGCAGAATAATTTTTTTCAAAAGTGTTGTGGGAAACATTAGAACACATTGGAACGAATTTTAAAAAGAACCATAATGGTGGAATTATACAATTCCCAATGTAATGCATACAGCTACAATACGAAAAAAATAAATCAACAAAGATTGCTTGATGAAAAGTCAACTTTTGACCCAAAAACCTTGTAGCCTTGTGGCTTTGCTACTCCTATTACTCCTCCTTTCATTTATCCAACTACGCCCTTACCTCCTGTAACAAAATCACAAAAGTGCGAGAGAGATGTAATAATCACAAAAAGTAAACTATATTATCCTGTTGAAAAGGGTAAACAATATTATTTGTTGTTTTGCCTAAAATCATCCATCAATGCATTGAAGATTTTTGAGCTTAAATACTAGCTTGTAGTTACCTTTACACTTTCATAGAAAGCCATCTTTCAGATAAATTAGAGAGAATCTTTTTGGATTAAAGAAAACATATTATTTGGGAGTAATATTCTTTTCCCCTGAATGTGTCCTTCCAATCTCTCTTATCTCTCATATCTCTCTTATTGTAGCTTCAAAAGTAAACAAATTCAAATTCACACTGGAAAGCATCATGAAAAAGGTAGAAAATGATTACTAAAACAACGTTGTAATCAATAGACTTTGCTGCACAATAATAGATAAATAAATAGAGTTTTATATATATATATATATATATATATATATATATATATATATATATATATATATATATATATACACTATGCGTAACAATATATGTCAATTCTTTGTACTTTGGCTCCATTTGTGGTTTACACCCATGTGACTCTTTCTAACTGCCAGTGATTTACATTCAAGTCAACATAAGTCGCAGGAGAATTCTTTGAGTTGATGGATTGGTTGGATCACCATAGATTTATATTCTTTACTATCTCCTTATGAGTGAACCATGTGATTCATGAAACAGGCTTGTAGAGATTTAGCAAATAATTTGCCATTTTATACATATTGATGCACTCTAAAGGAAGGACTCGTTCAGAAGACTTAATATATTTATATAACATGCAAGCTATATATATATATATATATATATATATATATATATATATATATATATATATATATATATATATATATATATATATATATATATATATATATATATATATATATATATATATATATATATATATATATATATATATATATATATATATATATGTATGTATGTATTTATCTTTGCATGAATGTATGTTTATATATACCCATATTTATTATATACATTTAACGGTCAAAAGACTGCTGCAAGGTTGCCCAGTAAGTAATTTAGTCTGTCCCTCCTAATTTCCTTATTATTGAAATGTTTGTAGCAGCAACAGACTTCTTTGGTCCTTTTCCAAATGTTTGATTTGCATGCCTTTGAACGGTAATATGTCAGTTGTTTTGAGATCACTTCTAAACACAGAAAATGAATTAAAGCAGATGAAGAGGGTTAAAATAATTGCAGCAAGGGGTTACCATGGATACAAGTCGGTCGCAAGACATGAAAGGATCTAACTGAATGAAAAACAAATAAAGTGGTTTTAAAAGACAAAAGCGTGGCGCGTTGTCCGCGTGAACAGGACTTTACAATGTAGGATACAAGCAACATGTGGCCGTGGGCATTCACTCATAACCAAATGAACATCCTAATCACGTATTTGTTTTACGTTTGCCTTGCTAAGTATGCATGGTTTTAAGCTTATATTCGCTTTTTGGCTTCACTTACAGCCGTCTTCTCTACACACCATTGCAGTGGGAAACGTACTTTATGGAGCTGAAACTTCAGACAAGCATTTGTGCTAGCCATGCTGAAGGCGACAGATGCAGTTCTTCCATTACTTAAACAACATAATGAACCAATTCAAATAAATCCCGCATGTTTTCAGGAAAGCCTTGAACAGAGTAGGGTTAAAAAAGCAATAATGTCACTCTATGGCACACGATCACGACAGCTGCTATCGTGATCATTCGTCAATAGTTTAATTACACCCATTTTCCTATCTTACTTGATAAATTTTACAGTTCTTAAATAAATTTTTGTGAAATTCAACAATGCATAGTGAATAATTTTTAAAGTAAAAATCGCATCTAGATTCTGTCTCCCCTATTTTTAAAAATGCAAGTCGAATGGCTGATCTGCTTTCAAACATTGCTACTTTTTAAATGGAAGCGTTTTAATGGCGGAGACCATAAATATATCAATTTTTTAGCTGTTGGGCAGCAGTGATAATAACTTATTAAAGTGATCAACTAAAGGGTAGAACTGGAAAATGGTTTAACCGACAGAAATAAAGGCTATTTTACTTTGCATAGAGTCAAGAAATTGAAGTGTAATTAGCATTGGTATGAATCTTTATCACAGAGGATGATTATCTCGGAAAAAGTGTAGCGTTGTTCTCATATCAGTAAATACGCTTGTGCTAGTTAGTCTTTAGGCACCTCATGGTAGCCATATTCATGTGATGTATTCATGGTGATGTATTTCGACATTTAAGTTGCTTTTCAAGTGCTTATTATGAATCTGTAATTAACGCTTGGTAAACGAGCATCTCATCTCCCTGTGACCTGCTAAGATAAACAATAAAAGATAATGAACCGTGAAGTGGTCTTATATAGGCGACGAAGGTCAGAGAAAAGGACAAAGTGAACAAGACAATTGATGATCAAATGCATCAACTTCTGAGATCTAAGATAGCTTAATTTCTCAAAGCTCTCCTTCCCAGGAGCTTTTCTCTTCTATTCAACAAGAACTATGTTACAAAAAACTTATACTCTACCCTAGGCTCCACTTGAAATTGTATCTGACTAGTAGCATAATAGGTGAGGGGGGCCAGGTGATATGTGGTGTTTCTTTGTTGAGACCACCTTGCCTTTTACAAAGGAAAATAATAGAAAATCTCATGACTTTTGACGCAAAATCTTCATTTTGCTCTTTTGGTGTCCTTTAAAATCACACTTGGGGCCAATGGGGCCCCCCAGTCCCTATGCCACCTCTACATTGTTTCTGATGCATATGTTGGTGTATTGAAGATCAGAACTATTAGTAGTATCTGCTTAATTTAAAGACGTATACAGGAAAGATATCTGAGCAACAAATTTATGTCATCATAAGCCCTAAACTTTTGAGAAGCAATTGCAAATAGGTACCAAGAAAAAATTTCAACTCTGTAGATCCCTCCCACTTGCTTTAGCAAAAGCAAAACTTCTAAAGAGTTGAGATTTTTTCTTGATGCCAGCATATATCTATTACAGGTGTGGCTAAATGCGAAAACCAATAGCATTTTTACAATTTATTCCTCATTTCGTGTTCTTGTCTCTTGTTCAATACCTTCAAAATATCAAGAAAAGTATACCCATTCTGATCTACGTCTTTTGTAATCTCTTGGTTAGAGCATAAATGTCGGATCTAAGCACTTATTGTAAAATGTAATCGCATTGGATAGAATTGTGTATAATTTCCACACATCTGATCAATGCAAGGAGGTCAGGTCCCATAGGGAGCATTTACATTTATACTTTGTGGCTTTTCAAGAATGAGAAAAGTGATATAGCAAAAGGTTTCAATTTTCTTGTCATTTTTTAAAGTGAGGCTGGCTGAAATAAGAGGAGATGAAATGGAGCCAAGCAACAAATTAAGCGCTCATTCTCTAAGAAGCAACAGATTTGTAAGTAAGAATGCCTTTGAACATTCTTTCATTTTTACCCTGCGTCTCTTTCCTGCATTTTTTCCTTGCATTTTTGCCTTGCATTTTTGCCTTGCAGAACTGTGCTGAAATGTACTAAGTCAAAGGAAAATTTGAAAAGTACTTTGTACCAAGAACTTGAATAAAGAAACAAGTATTGAATTGAGAAGTCCATGAAAAAACTGTGACAGAAAGCGCTTCTCGCTGCTTATGACTTGGAGCATGCAATCCCACATGTCTCAATAAGAGACTTCTTCTGAAGGAGAGACATTTTCCAATGAGAGACTCTCCTCAATAAGGAAGTAGCAAGTCCGTTCTATTTTATTGATTACATCTTAAGGATAATTGCGAAGTATTAGACGAATATGCAATGACCACATTCTTTTTACCTTGTTGATCTTCATGGCAAGCTAAACATGATCCCAATTATTCGTTCTATTTCCATAAAAGTAACATTCACCCACAAGAGGATCCTTTCTGCACTACACACTTGTGATTCATTCTGTTCTAATTGGAAGCAAGGTGCAAATTATGTCGTTTATTTTAGAGAGCAGATCCTTCATGCAAATTTTTTAATGTTACAAAGATATATACTGCAACTTACGAAAAAATTATTCGTCCCACGAGTGTTGTTTTCCAAAGCAGTGTTTTTGGTATTTTTACCTGAAATAAAATGCACTTTATTTGATGAAGAGGTCGTGTAAAGATGAATGATGTAATATCTTTGCAAATGGAGTATGCCTAAAAACCACTATTTCTTATTTATTTTACGCAAGGCATGTTTCTGATCAAGGCAACTTTCTCGCATCAGCTCATAGTCATAATATTGATTAGAAAGTTTTACGCACTTTCAAATAAAGCAGTACACCTACTTCATTAATGTTACTCATTTCATTAATTACTCTTAAATATGGCCACTATTTGCAACATCAAAAATATTCTGGTTTTTTGAAAGATATTAAATATTATGGTAATAGCCATAGATAAGCCTGCAAGAGCCTTAGACCTACAGACATTGAGATCAGATTGAATAACCACTTTTATTATTTACACATATTTTTTCTATCCCTACCTTTTAAAATATAATAATAATACAAGAATAAAGTAGTAGCAGCAATTCTAAGGTTCAAATCGAAATTTGCATTGATGAAAATAAAAGTTCTGATTGCTCTTTGCTTAAATTTAATACTTTAATTGTTTTATTTCCCTATTCTTTTTGGCGATGCAGTAAGCATTTTGGCATTAAGCACTAGCTTTCATGATTACTCAACAGGTTTCAACAGGATAAAGCTAAAGGGGTCTCTAAATACCTCCTGTCTTCAGGGTAGGGCACAGAAGAAAATATGTGTAGTATCCATGATGATATTTTTTTTATGGTTATGTCTATAGTTATACATAGTTACGAACATAAAAAATAAAAAAATAATATAATTCCTTACAAAAAAAGCGACAAAATCCATAATCACCATGAAAGAAGATTTGAAAATAAGAATCTGAAAATGCCTAAAAACTTTAATTAAAGATACAAAAGATAGTTAACAAAGCAATTTGACTGATATCATAAAAGATAATTAGTTGAGAGTACAACCTAACGAGACTTGATTAGCTGTTTATGTGATAGTATAATTACATCATATGGAAATAAGCGAGGAAGAACTTATGATAACTGATAGAAATGTTTTCTTAAACAAGCTCATTTTCATTCAATTAGGATGTTTACTTGAAACCTCAAATGTACATTTAATGCTGCAGTTTTTGAAATACTCATTACCAACAATGGTCATAAGAACGTCAGCACGAGCCTTTCTAGGCCTAGCTGATTTTCTCACATGAGCTATCTAGGCTGCTACTGCAGAAGAATGCCCAGGTAGGACCCTTCAAAATTCTCTAATGTTATGCGTAGAAGTGAAAGGTATTCAATACAAGTGAGCTTTGGCAATTGACATTAGTTTGAGGCAGGATTTTTTAACAAGACTCTATTTAACAAGAAATCTATTTTGAGCAGATCGTGTTTTAGGCAATAAGGCCTCTCTTGGCATCTCCAATTGCTACTGTTTGTTTTGTCAGCTATTTCATAACTTTTGACCCGGCAATTATTGCCATTATATATAAATCTATTATATCCATTTCTACTACAACATTGAATGCAAGCTAATTATATTGCAAACATCTGACAAAATCTTTGCTATAACACGTTCACTGCAGTGCTTTACAAAGTGCATTTTCTTTCAAATACTTGTATTCTTGGACATACCTATTTCTTCAGGTGGAAAGCCTTGGGTAAGTTTGGTTTCTTAAACACAAATGCACGATTAAGAGCATTTGCACAGTAACCATTCTTCTCAAAGCAACTTTCCTAAGAAGCTTATCAAATAAATCACGTCACTAATTGGTAATAGATATTGGTTTTTCCCTTCTTGGAGATAATTTCTTGAATATTTGAAGTAAATCATCCCACTAGCCAAATATGTAATATGGAGTTAGAAGACTTAAAAGCTCATCATAGCTAGGTTGTTAATGTTTATTCAAACCTCAATGGATCAGTTCCTCTATCCAAACTTATCGTTCTTCCTACCGGTCTCTTTATCAGCCTACGATCTTTACCATTTTCCAGTTTCTACAAATAAAATTCTCTTTTTCACCACTGATAAGCAAATCATTTCTTTTCACCAAACACCATCATGAATCCAGCTATGCTTGTTTGTAACACTACTTGGCTACTAAATCTCAGCATTTTTATCATCACAGGCTTTTATAGACTCTCTTGCGCTGTTCATTGTCATTGTGGCCTCCATTTAGCCATGTGCTCAGAGACATAAGGTTTTCCTTTGAAGACAATGGCTTAGAATAGAATTGCTCGCTTTTCTGCAGTTTAATGTGCACTTGTGTAAAGCAAAGCACCTGATTGCCTTTTTATAAAAAATAAATCACTAATAAATTGATATCCTCTAATTTAAAAACTGTTTACCAAGTTAAACCTGTCTAATATGAAGAATGCAAATTAATCTATTTCAAAATATCTCTAACGATGACATCTGTGGCTTTCCAGATTCATTGGGAAAAATGGCAAACGGTGATGAGAGTGAGGTATTCATCAGACCAGAGAGGTACTTTTGTGTCAAAAATAAACTGAATATTCTTATATATGTACTCAGTGGTGTGGCATGGATAGGTGATGTAGATGTGAAGAGAGTAACAGGTATGTGATCTGTTCTTGCATTATTATTTTCGCCATTGCTAATTATTTGACTAGACAGGCGTGTTCATAAGGAATATCGATCCTTGTCATATGATATCACAGTGAAATAGAAGGTATACTCTAAGTTGATCCACCTTGTCAAAAAAGCAAACAAATCAATATTATCTGAAATAATTTCATACTACCCTCCTATAACTAAATGCTACTTGCTTTTCATATTTCACGTCCAACGTATCCACACTTTAGCATTTGTCAGAGCATAATGTCATAATATATAACACTGTATTGTTCCAACAATCACTATTTTTACAACAATTTACATATGTTACCAGTCAAAGGTTCAAATTACAAGTTACTTGTAGCTACTGCAAAGATGAAAAATGTCATCAAGGCTCCATCGTTGCTGGGTTTTTTTGCTAAAATGACATGCGAAGTACTTAAAGGAATTTTGCAATTGTGTTGTTCAGAAAGCATTCAGTTCCTATCATTTCGTCATAAGTTGAATAATAAGATATAGATATGGAAATAAATTGCTTTAATCTTTGAAAGCAGATTTAATTAAAAATTTTCAGATAAAGCTGCNNCTCTTTCTTGAAAATTTCAACCCAGTAGAAAAAACACTCATCTAAAAGGCCTGGTGACGAGCTTTGCTAGGCCATTTTGATTGCATGATATCGAGGTCATTGCAACAGTTTTTGTAATTAAATAGTAAAAAAAGTTGTTCAGAACAATTTCATGCAGTTTGTGCGTGGTGTATTACTCGAAGATGCTTGAAACGTTGTATACAATGTGACGTAGAGAATGACGCAGAACTTTACATTTTTCCCGGTACTCAAGGGAACTAACTCAGTTGTTTTAAACGCAGCCTCAATCAATGTCTTGAAACAATGCATCTCCTTCTCAATGGTAGATGATGTGGTGAGGAACATAGTTCAATGAGAAAGGAATCCTGTTTTGAAAGGCAAAACTTGTCTACTTCTTTGCTGTTGGCACCTCCATTTTTTACAGTGATGTCAAACACTAGCTTCAAAAGAAGGAAAATGTACTATGGTTGACAATGAAATCAAAGCTTTCAGCACAATTTTTAAAGTCTTAGTCTTCTAGCACAGTATAGCTATAAACAGGGTTGTAGCTAGCGGGGAGTGGGTATCACACCCCCAACTTTTGGTGACCTCATCGGTAAATTTAGATTCAATGACTGTCTTTTGTGCATGACTGCATGCATGGCCAAGAAGGAATCAATGCAACCCATAAGATCTAGCATCAATGCAACCCATAAGAAAAAGGAGTCGTTGCTGAGAAAGCACTTATCTAGATAGTAGGATCTTATAGATGGTAGGGTTTCATACATTTCAGTAAACATGGTTTTGGATGTTGAATGATAAAACTAGCTTCAAAATTGTTTCGTAAATTTTAAGCTTGGCATAAATATTCACATTCTTGCTCTCCCATATTTTCTTTACTGGTAAAAGGGCTATAATTATGAGGTGTTCACTTCACTTCATGTTTTAGTAGTTGCCAATCAAGTATCCAAGCTTCTTCATCCATCCCCTTTACTCCCTTTTTGCTTATCTCTCTTTTTTAGTTGCTTGCTCTGTTCATAGAATTGTTGATTCGATCACTTGGGGCACTATTTTACAATCTCCTTCAATGTTTTTGAAAGGATAATATTTTCACTTACAAAATCGCAATCATCTNTGTTTGTGTTATTTCTGCTGGTATGCATTATGTCTTCAGCTCAACTGCCACTTCCAAGTCAAGTCGTAGGACCGAAATAATTCTACTTTCTTAACCTGAATGTCTAAAAATTCTACCCAATTACACAACATCAAAGTGATACATCGATTTAGCAAGATTTTGTCTTCGCCAACGTTTTTCTATTTTGCATTAAGTTTTGTACTGCAGCAATTAGCAAAAAGTCCTTTTGAAGCACTTCATTAAAAGAAAACTGCCAAAGACTTGGCATTTATGTGACAAAGAAGTGCAACAGGATACGAAAATTATCAGCTTCATGTAAAAATAGAATTGTTTGTAAATTAAAATCACTAATACAATATGATTGATGATCCCTGTCGACACCTTCCTCATCACTTACCCAATTCTTGCAAGATTTTTTCGATTCGTATATAATCTTGCAATGTTTGTAGTTCGTTCAATCTGTTCTTCTTTCAGGTACATAGAGAGAGCAATGAGGAAATCTTGGTATAACACAATTCAAGCTGGGTAAATTAATGTTTGTGAAGTGTTGGTTTTCAGCCAATTCGCGTTGATTTGGCCAGTGTAAATTTCTCGCGTGCTAATGGATGCTTCGCTTGAAGTTCGTGCAATAAAGTACTTCGATTAGAGTGTCCTTGTAAACTGAAGTTACAAAGTTATTTGTACTGTAATACATTAAGAAATGAAGTCATCTTAATTCAAGGAAAATAGTAGTTCTTTTATTATTTAACGAAATATTTACTTCTTTGTTATACTATGTAGCTAGCTTCCAATATTTACCTTCTCGCTGTTCAAAAATCCTTAAACATTGAAAATCATGGGGTTTGGTATACAGCCTTTGCTGCATACATACAGTTCATCATGTAGTCTTCTTCACTTTTGCTACCAGTTTAATTGAACTTGCACTGGCTACCATTAGAAAATTTAGTGGAATACCTACTTAATACATCACAAGTGCAAACATTGAACATGAAAAGGCCCCATCAAAACTTTTCGGGTCTTTGAAAAATGATGATTTTGCCTACTTTGAACAGCTACCGAAGGGAAACTAAAGTAGGTATCAAGATTATATTTTTTGTTTTGAATAATGCTAAAATTGCTTCTTTGGTGCATAAATACCGTCTTTAAAAGCAATCAGCTGTTTTTGAACCTGTTCCAACCGTAGCATTCTTGTTCAATTTTCACTCTAGTAACATCACCTCTTTGAAATGTATTGCAAGCACTACCTCCTTCTTTTCTAGTTTAATGCTCAGGTGGTTCCTATTTTACAACAGAGTTTTGAAGTACATCATTTAATAAGCCTAAAAGAGATATTTTGGGATCTGAATTCAGAGGGTTAGGTTGTAATCAATTTAAGCAGTGAATCTGTTATATTTTCATTGAGCAAACGAATGTTTAGATTAGTAGTAATTGTGACAGTTCGTTATTCAAAAAGTTGTATTCAAAAAATTTGAAAAAGGAAACTAGACCCGATCCTGGAAAGAAGCTGTTTGAATTTGCAGCGAGCACATATTCTATTTTGAAAGTTTCAAGAGGCATGTCTTTGGGTGATAGAAAAGTTAAAAAATCAGGTCTAGGATCAGAATGATATCAGCAGTCGTTATTATAAGGCGCACTATGAAGTCACGTGGGCCGTGTAGGTTGACCAGAAATATATCTCTAGGTTTTAGTTTATTCACAACTCCTGCTGGGGTCACACTGAAGGCGTTGGCGGGCTGCATGTTTGACACTCCTGACTTACAACCTCATAACAACACTGTCGTTTGACTAAAGCCTTTCTCTTTCATTTCTATCTTTATTAGTTTTATAATTTCTACCCTCGTTATTTCAATCCTAATTAGCAAAAGAAGCAGAAATAATCATTTTGCTCATAAAGCAAATTGTAATATGGGGATGAAGTCGTGGGGGGCTGGGAAGTTATAGCCCACCTTTAGGCAGACGTTACCCAAACCAAAGCTCAACAAATGAGCATTTGTCAAGCAAAATGGGCTGTGCAAACTACTTGTAGTGTCTGTAAAATTTCGTTTCATTTAGTTATCATTATTTATAGTTGGTTACAACTATAGCTGTAAAAACTAATTCAAACCAACTATTAAAATAAAGTAAAAAAGAAGAAATATTAGGCTATACTTATTTGCAATTAAGCAATAGCATGCTTACCATCCCACTTTGCGATCAATTTTTTTGAATTTCGTCAAGGTGCCAGCTCTCTTTATTTCATTCTTTAAAGTATTCCATAGGAGGCTACCTCTAAGTGAGAGAGAGTTTAGTCCTTATCTATTTGTTTGTGCTTGTAGAAGCTGCATAGTACTTTGGTACGGAGAATGTAAGGCATATCCATTTCTACAAAAATTTCCCATATTTATGCAAGATTTATTTGGTTAGTTGTCCTGTAAATTTCAGTCATGAGATTTTAAATTATTTCAACATTCAGTTCTAGAACTTTATACACTTGATTCATTAAGTTATATTTAAGCAAATAAATTTAGTTGAAATTAGAAACGAGTGACAATTAGAAGTAAATTTAAATGATGGTAGTCTTTTCAAAATCTAGATTCAGTGAAAATAATGTTAATAATACACTTTGCTTCATAAAAGATATTGCCATGAAACTTTAATAAAAATGGCTGAAACTAGTCTATTGTATTCAACTGAAGTTCTTCCACCACACATAAAAATTTGAAAACCTTAAAAATCTTATTCTTCAGCAACTGCAGATAATTGTGGCTAAAGTATATATCCATTTTTACAGTGGTGTTGGCTTTCAGGACATCTTCAGTGTCTATTCGCATACCGTATTGGATTTTGATGCAGTGATAAGTTTGAAATTTAGCATTGCCATTTTCTCCTCATTTGGAAAGGTCCTAGTGTGCTTTAAGGATATTTTGGTAATTGCAAAATATGTTACAAGACGGTTGAATGTGTGTAATGAAGCAGTAAAATGTTGTTGGGAGTAGTAGAAGCAGCATGATCAAATCCATTGCGAAGATATTAGGATTAATTTAGCTCAATAGCTTAGACCATTGATGAAGGGAAAAAAGACGAGATTCAACAATCCCTCTTCTATGAAAAGCTGAAAAGCTCAATGGTCATTATATGGGAAATCTGGAAGTACTGCATCAGAGTATCCATTTGAAAGTGTATGCCAATGAAATTGCTGCAAAGAAGCAAAACTTTTGTGTCACAGAATGATGAAGGGTACAGACGTATTGGTATTTTAGACGGTGTTGAGATAAAGAGAAATAAA
>OLMO02000001.1:24802275-24813452 GCA_900291935.2 Cassiopea xamachana | reverse complement strand
CTAGTAAGAGCAAGTCGCCAAAATTGGCTTCAAATGCAAACAACAATCATTCACCACGATTTTCTCCAAAGCTCAACAGTAGGCAGTCACCAAAGATGTCATCCTCAAAGAAGACTTAGTGAAAGTGTTGAGGTAGTTTCAACTTTTGCATTAAAATAATAATCTTGTATTTTAATTTCAAATGGATGTCAGGAAAAAAAATGATGTTCACATTCCAACGAAGCCCAACTATGATCTGAACTTCATCATACAATCAAACTAATTTCAGCTGTTGGATAAAGAGGTAGCGATGTGCTCAAATAGGTAGAATGCTTTTAGATGAGGACAAATTCATGGCTTATGAATATTTAGGTATAACGATACAATATTTATATGGTCTTTTTCAATACACATTGATACAATATAATAGAAAGCTCATAAAGTCTATTTCTCCTTAATTGCTGAAAGNGCAAGGAATGGGGTGGTTTCCAGCCACGTCTATTTCTTTATTTACTGACCATGCGGTTGCTCCTATTTTACTTGTGCATCAGAAATATGGTGTATTGAAGAATTGTCTAAATTAGAAACTCTTCACCTTAAAGCCTGTAAATATGTTTTGGGTGTTCGATCAAGTACAACTACAGACGCCGTATATGCAGAACTAGGGAGGGCAAATCTTCAATGCCAAAGACATACATATCCTAACCTTTTTCGTTCGTTTATCCTCTTTAGATTCACAACGTAACGCTAGCAAAGCTTTCTCTATGCTAATAAAGGATGCAGACTATGGCTGTTATAACTGGGACCCGTGACTTCCGAGTACATTATGAAATACATCAATCGGATGCATCAATCGGATGCTCGTTCAGTCATTAGAACTAGGATCATTAAGCACTTTGAGTCAGAAATATTACATAGATTTAATGAACATATAGCTGAAAACAGAAAACTAAATTTATACGCCTCATTTAAAAAGGTTTACAAGTTTGAGTCCTACCTTGATTGCATACAAGATTTCACTGTTAATTGCACATTAGCAAAACTTACTGTCATTTCTCATAGCCTTGAAATTGAGGCAGGACGATTTAGTAAAAACAAAACTCTTTGAGACGAACGATTTTGGCGTTATTAAAAAACCCTGAATATATTCAAGTTTGAAGATGAAGTCCATTTTCTCTTAACTTGCTCCCTTTTTAACGAAGATTGTCAAAGGTGTTTAGAAGAAATCCACAGAAATTTCCAATCTATTGCCACACTGAACGGCTTTAATATGTATATATGGCCAATGAGCCAAGAGGATTATCATACAACCAACTGTTTTGGGATTTTCTGTAAAAATTATCTTGAAAAAAGGTCCAAATTTTTTAGTAACCCAAGCAGCATTTAATACACTTTTTTAACTCGATTTTACCTTCGTTTCCCCAAATTCCTTGGGGCTTGGGGAACGCCTCCAAGAGGAATTTAGTTCTGGGACGAGCATTTAAGACAGGATGCTCCTATGGCCTGCGGGGGGCCTTGAACCCAGGACCACGTTGGTCTGAGTAGAGTGCATTACCGCTAGGCCACGGCTGCTCCAGCATTTAATACGTTTTTATTATTATAACTAATGGTTCGCATTTAGTTGTTGCTTTTGAGATAATTGTTGTATTACTTCTGCGTAGTTAGAAAAATATTTTGTAACCGTAGTAGAAATGTATACAGTTAAGGGCCATCTCGGCTAAGACACCTGAATTCCACAACAAAGATTGAGCTAGCCCGGAAGATATAGGAAGACATGCAAGGCATGTGAGACTGGTTGTATTTCAGAGAGGGATACATGTTTTTGTAAGAATCTTGGATCGTTAGAATCTGTGGGACTTAATTTTGCCCTATCGATCGGAAGCGGAGCATTTCTGGATGGAAGCAAACGCTGGTCATCATGAAAAAGGCCCAAACAGATTAAAATAAGTAAAACTATAATCTTTCCATACAAAATGAAGCAAATCAGCAAATGTAAAAATTTTAATGGATACCTTTTTGAAAGTGGAACCTCTACTGTCAAAAAGGAATCCATCGACCGAATTCCCTTTGTTGATTTGCTTCAGTTCTAGTAGCATGCTCAAGAAAAATGAAGAAACTGTGAAGTTAACAGTTTCTTTATTGCTGTAATAGTACCAGAATATCTTAAATTGTCGTGTTAAAATAGTCATTTTATAACAAACGTTTATATGCAAGAATCATCTCTCCTCTTAATTTTTGCAAAATTTGAGAAGCATAGATTGTTGTAACGGAAACAAAATTTGTGTAATGATTTGATAATGAGTTTTTTCTAGCATTCATGTTTCAGATATAATATCAATTTGATCTTTTGTCTTTTCTAACGAGAAAAGAAATGACTCTATCTATTTCAAAAGTGCATTGTCAAGACATTTTTCTTCTACGTCCTTCAACTACGTTTACATGCAGAATAGCTTTGTGCCATCTGCTATGTGCTGCCTAATTCAATAAATTGAAATTTAAAAAGCTCTTCTGATGTTTCAGGGATTCTGATGGATATATTGGCCACTTTGTAGGAGCCCTGAACAGAATAGTGATTCTAATGGTGATCAATGACGTAGTGAAGACATTTTGACATTATTTATATAATAATTTTGAAAGTTAATTAATGCGTTGTCTTATAATGCTTCAGTACCATAGTTTTGACAAGATTCAGCTTGCTTTCATGAGCAATTCTGTCAATATTTGCATTTTTCTTGCCCACCAGCACTAGGTGTGATGTGTAACACTGAGAAAGTTTAAGATAAACTATATGTTACTAAGTTAAAATTACATAATTGGAATAATAAACTGATTGATATGATTTCTTTTATTAATTGGAAGCGAATGAAGCAATTTGTTTTAAGACATAATCCTTCTTTATGCCCAATGTGCGTAAATTACCATTGATATCATAATACCATTGACATCATACTGCCATTGATATCATAATACCATTGATATCATAATACCATATTTTAGATTGAGGGACCCTTCAAAACCAGCATTTGTGCTGAAAAGCCTCCCTATTTAAAGACTATCAAAATGAAGAAAATGAAAATGAAGTGAAACTATCAATCGAGGGTTTGAAGCTACGTTGCAGATTTGAAGTCACAGCCCCGTTTACTTCCTAAATTGAAATATAAGAAGAGGTTTAATCAAAGGCAATATCTTAACAGAGATTAAAACTATTTCTATAGAGCTGAATATCAAGACACAATAAACACTGCTAATGCTAATCTACAAACCACCCAGTTAAGGCCCCAGCGAAATTCAATAATGAGAAATTTAAGATAAATACTTTGTGCTTAGGCAAGTGTGAAAATATTGTAATGCTGGCCGACATTAGCATGGAACCTAAGAATCCAAAAGCGATTTCTCACATTCAGGTTAATTGTGTTTATAGTGTAATATAGAATGTTTTGTGTTTTGGGCGTATTTCTAACAAAGAAGCATTGGTTGCAGTGGAACTCGATGCAGTACTAACGTAGCAATCAATACCTGCAGTTTTCCTGTCGACCAAAACATGATTGCCGTTTGTGCATGCTGGAAGTGAAGAATGGACAAAGAGGTCAATTTAAGGGTCAATATTAGCACTATGAATATAATCAAAAGTTTTCGAAAGCCTGCATGCTCAAAAAAGTTATCATTTTAGTGAAAGGGTGATCAAATCTCTTTTCTGCAAATAGAGGAGGTTATATAATGCAAAAATACGAAATGTACTCAGAGTAATATAATACTGCATCTTGCATGATTTGGCGATAGCTGAATTGGATGAACAGTAGCCAAAGAGTTGAAGTAGGCTCTTTCAATAGCTCCCCCTGGTGCAATCAATATTGAAGTACCTCAAAGTTCAGTCCTTGAGCCGATGCTATCCAGCATTCCTGTCAATAATGTGTATCTAATGAGAGAAGTAGATGCAAAAAATCACATCATAAGTCTTCAAAACTAATTTTGAAAGTAGTCAAAAACTCTGAATGCATTGAATCTTAAGACAGATCTTTGGAACTAAGCAGGTTGAGTAGAATTGAGTATCAAAATCTCGCAAGATCGCGTGAAGTAGCAACTAATGCATACACTGACTAACCTCTGTGTCCTTCAGAGGTAGCATTTTTTTGAGTAAATTAAGGCACAATAGTTGCTGTTATCAGGATGAAAATAAAAACATGAAATAGGGAAAACTGTAGCTGTAAAATGTCTTTATAAATACGACGACGTCTCTTACTTTGATTTTGGTAACTGTTGTTTTCAGCTAATGATTTGATAATATCCCGTGTGATATAAAGAAGCAATCTCTTCAGTAAGAATAGGCCTTGATCTTCCCGGTCTCATAAGAAGGCTGTAGTTGTAGAAGAAAAAATTTTAAAAAGCATCTTCCTCACCACCAACTTACAGGTAGAGGGTAACCTGAGAGATGATTTTTATGCAGAGCAGAGAACGCTTGAGGAATATCAGACCATATGGGATTCACTGCCAAGACACTATTTGAATATTTTTGCAACCATGCATCATCAATCTTGTCAATTTTATTTTTATCAAGTTAAGAGAGTATCAAAGAACACTCTTAGAATATATATGCAGCCCTTGTACTAAATTGGAAGATAGTTACACTCTCAATGAGAAGGCTGGATTGCATTTGGCTCCTAATGGTGAATATGTCTTCAGAAAAGCTGTACAGCAAAAGGGCGTGGTCAGAAGGGCGTGGCCAATTGGCATATGGTAAGACGGTCAAATATTTTTCTATATCCGCTCCTGCTACCGTTTCTTCCCTACGAAATGGCAAATTTTCAAGGTTGGAGGGTGAGTCGCCCCCATATTCCCTTAAATTTCGTCCCTGTTAACAAATACAACGTAAAGACAAGTTTTTTATTCATTTTGTGTTAATACCTTAGTTACAGTTTATTTGAAACAGCTAATTTTTCCATACAATTGTAACTATATTAAGAAAGGATATGAAATTTAAATGAATTTTCAAAAGATGTTTATAGTAAGAGAGAAATAGCCGAGAACGCAATTGTAGACAGAATATCAACGGAGAAAACGTAAAACAAGTTCAGAGAAGTGTGGCTAATTGTTTCCAATGAAATCAGCATAGAAATAAAACCTTTTTTGGTGATTGCATATATCAAGAACAAAATGTAGATCCAGCTCTGCAGACATAGACCAAAAGGAAATAGAAGGCTTCAACCTGATTATATTATTTGAACCTAATCTAGTTGGTTTGTTGGCGTTCATAACTAATATTTCGTGCATCTATAACTTTTATATTCCAAAGTCATGCAACTCAAGTATACACATAATCATATGTCAATCATAGGTACTTATCACTACAGTAACTTCATTTCTAAATTCCAATCTAAACTTGAATTCCTGGATGAAAGTAGCATCTAGCTGGCCTTCCAAGTATTGAATTTGAGGCACTTTTTGGTCAAGCAAGAAAGGAGCAGGTACTATGATCATGTATGTAACTGCAGGGGGCGCACAAGGAAAGCCCCCACAAGTGAAAAATTTTGCATGGTTTTGCCTCCCCAACAGAATTTTTGATCTGGAGACCCAAGTGATCAAGTAAGTTTCATGACCACCGAAAGTGATGGTACAGGCAAGTTTGACCTTCCAGGGGCATCTTCTCTAGCTACATGCTTGGTTAGTGTGCTTGGCTAGCGTATTTTCGTATGAACACACATTTTTAGAATGGTGAATTCTGAAGCACATTAGAGATCATTAATTTTTAGAGTGCTACAAAATACTTTGAACTTAATAGAGCAAATCCCTCTTTTACGTATATTAACCAGCTTGGGAAGCATAGTGACTTAATGCCGCGCTACTCCTCGATTACACACCAGTTAACAATTGTTAATAGTAATTGATAACTATCAATAGCTATTATCAGCAGTAATTTGCAACTATCAACAGTGATTTATAACTGTTAATAGTAATTTATAGCTATCAATACTCTTTAGCAACAGCTATTTGTAACTATCAACAGTAATTTGTAACTAATGATATTAACTTGTAGTAATTAATAGTAATTAATAGTAATTTACAACTATCAATTGTCATTATTAACAACAATTTGCAAATATAAACTATTAATAGGCATTCATGACTATCAGCAGCAATAAACAACTGTCAATAACAACTTGTATTTGTCAGATACAAATGATACTCTTATTTTCTCACGATAAGAACCAACGATGCATACTCCTGTATCATCGATTCTTAAGCAACAAGCCAGCAAAAAGACTAAAGCAATCAGGAGCCCAATCAAGTGTCAATAGTTGAAAATATCACAGTCCAATTTTCAGATTCATGAACTGGTTGAAAAATGATCAGCAAAGCACCAAAGGCACATGTGGCCAATGAACTATTTACATTTTTTTCAACTTCAACCAGCTAAATATCCTCACAGCTATTTTCTATTGCAGGTACGGTAATCCGTTGCGCACAATTAACTCTTCGTTACTTCTGACGTATCTGAATGTCTTTTGTTGCTGATTTGCTCGTGCAATTGTGTTGGCAACTCCTTTTTGATAGGTGCCATATTGATATCGATAATAGGTGTCCATGAGCTGTGATCTTTGGTATCACAGACAATAATTGCCCTTCTACCTTATCAGAGTATCGAGGAACTGTTGATATTGCACTGTGATAAGGTAGATCAATCGAGGTGAAAAAGAAGTTTTCCCGGGAATATCCTAGGGTTGTTGCTTCATAGTAGAGACATCTTGAGTGCTATGCTTTTAATGAAGTAAAGGCCCTTGCCATCCTTCTCAATATAATTGAATCAAAATTTAGGGAAGAGAGATGAATAGAAGAACTTTGAGAGCATCAGTAGTGCTCCTGCAGCGGCACTGCTTTACAATTGATTTTATGGGATGGCATTTTTCATCAAACATAGCTGCTATTAGTAAACTCCCACTATGTAAATGTATTAGAAGTTTATCTGTGGTTCTGCTCCTGCCTAACAATAGACATTCCATATTTGGCTTTACACCCTGTGACGCTCTATCGAGTTCACTGCAGCGGAGCTATTCAAGTAAGCATGTTGAAATCATAGCAGACGAAGCTTCACAAAACAATTCTGAGCTGGGCTGATGTACAGGACTATATCCTAACCTAAACCCAAAGCTGCCGATAGATCTGAGAAGCCCTCGGTCAAACAGAAGCATGAGGCCCCGTGCCAACACAATTAGCAGAATTTGAGGTCTAGGTATCAAGCCCAAGAAATCACTGCTGGTTTTTGTTTATGGGGCCCCCACAACTATGAGCCCTTGCAGCAATTCGCCCCTCCTGCCCTCTTCTCCGAAGATTTGCCCATCCATCCTTTCTTCCGAGCAGTAGTGATATGATCGTAAACTTTAGGAAGCATGACGCAATTCCGTAAAACAAGCACATCTTTTGGCAGTTTTACTTTCGTTGCAAGAATTATAAACAATTAGTCAAAATTTGCTTCAGTTGGTAGCATAAAATTGAATACCAAACATTTTAGGAAACACAACGGCGTTGTACCGTGTTACCCTGATGGGCAGTACTAGCTTTCTTGCTCCAGCTTCGTCACAACCGCCATATATGATACATGCAAATAGCAGAACCCATACAATATATTGACCAAATGAACATTTACCCACACAATCGCCATTGCAATGATAAGTAAAGTAAATTTAAGTAAAACTGATTTCACTTTTTGATTGTAAAGAATGGTCATTTGATTAAGACTACAGTAGACACAGAGGACTTGCAGAGGAAACTATGTGTGGAAGAGCTTGGGTGTGGAAGAGCTTGGCTTATGACAAGACATAAGTGGTCGATAGTCGAGGTGCTTAGCTTCAGGAGGGTGCTGTCAGTTCAACATTCGCTTGCTGTGTCTTTATGCCCATACAGGAAAATTTGAACAATGTTGTCATTTAGACCCTCAGGATTTCCATAAGCCTTGAGTACACCATTGACACCAGCAAGGAGATTTCGTCTATTATTGGAACATATGAGAAAAAATGTCCCGTACAGTCAGTATTAAAGAAAGGCCATAGCAAAGAAACTATATTGCTTGAGGTACAGAATGACATCCTGGTTGCGATCATACGTTTAGCAATGGACAATCAAAGCGCTTATGTTTTTGAGAGTGACTCTAAACTGAGGACTTCCTCAAGGTTCTCTTTCAGGAACGTTATTGTACTACCTAACTATAATATTTCAATATGTACTTGAGAGAGGAAGAGGACAGCAATCTTTCTGTATACTGAGAACATCAAAAGCACGAAAGGCGTAATCGGGATTAAAAAATCTTAAATAAAGATACACAGGAAAACAACCACAGAAAAACTGGCGGAGCCATGTGGCTGCTTCTTCATTTCGTCAGGAAGGCACTTCGGTTGAGGGGAAACCTTATCAAAGAGGAGCCGAAATGTGATAAATGACCACACCGTCAGGCACCAACTGGTTGTCAGACTCCTGTCTGAAGAAGTCTTTCTCAGTAGCCACTAGCCCTTAGGCCTCTACTACGGATGACTCAGATGTGTTGATAAGTTTAGCATGGGAATTGAAATTAGAGCCTACTTCTAGAATGGACTTGATAATTTCGCAGACAGCGGAAATAATGCAGAACAACAGGCGTGGGGTACCAAACCAACGGAATTCCTGTGTAGTAAATGGCAATGGCCTGACGAGACCAATGTTTAAAAGTTCTTTTGAGAAAAAACATTAGACAGTACAGGAGTGTTTTTCGGGCTCTAATGGGGGATGCTGTTACTTTACACAAATGATTTATTAAGCTGCGTTTGAAATATCCAAAATGTTTGCAAATGATTTCATTTATAATGTTATTTGATAGCCATAGCCAGGGCTACCGAGAGAATTCAAAGGCCCCGCTCAAAAGAGAACAATGAGGCCCCTTTGGACCGTGAAACCTAGAATTTTCAGAGACTAGACATTAGCTATGGAAAATTACTGCTGGTTTATTTTATGAGGCCCCCAGACTTTGAAGCATTGGATGTTATGAGGCCTCTTGGACCTTGAGGCCCTGGGGAAATTTGCCCCCTGTCCCCCTCTCGGTGTCCCTGGTCATAGTTTCAATCATGATGTGTGACATGATGTGTAAAGCGAGAGAGACAACAACTTGTGTCATAATTAGCTGCTAGTTATTAGTTTTATATGCTAGTTTCTATTATCGTCTTAAGTGATGTGTTTTGGGGGGCGTGGGGGATGTCACACCCACAATATTTTTGAACTTGCAGGAAAATTGGTCAAAAAGTCGGCCATACTGCAAGAAGGTTTTCTGTGACCTTTCATTTTTTTAGTAACAGTAGTTGGCCAGATGGTCAAAAGGCCCCCCTAGTGGAAAGTGTCTTGGCACATCTCTGGTTGTGATCATCATTATCGCAAAAGCTTGCAATGTTTCAATTATGCGTTTCGGTACCTCTGGCCTTCCTGGTCTTGCTTCCCTAGGAATATGCAATATTATTGAAGAAATATTGAAAAAACCATACAAGAAACTCTTCTACTTTTGTTATGCACGTTTTTTATAACAATAAAATTGAATAAAGAATAATTTTACGCTAAAAATAAGTTAATCTATAGATATTAGGCCAGTAATGGTTTGGCATGCTTGTAAAAAGAGTGCAATCCATGAAATTATAACTAGATTATAACTTTTTACTTGAAATTTAAATCCAGCCCTCAAGAAACAAATAGCGATATTATAAAATTATTCCAGCACAATGAACAATTGACAGGCAGGCAGTGCCGGGGAAAATGCTATCCAAGTTTTACATATTAAGATTAAAATTTGAAGTCAAGTCAAGCAAAGTGCAGAATTTTCATATCATTATCTATGCATGAGTCCCTTGAAAATCATTTGGTGCTCATGTGACACACCTGTTCAGAGTTAAGTAGTTCAAAAATTATAAGATCCTAACAATTTGTCCCACTTTACCCAAATTCAAAAACAATCACGTCCAGGTTAAGATTTTCTATTTGAGCAACTTGTCTAAAATACTTTTTAGCACTGTTTATAGTTTAATTTTCTTGAATTTCTGAGTGTCTATACTAGGGTGCTTATAAACTAGTTTCAGTGGCGTAGCTAGAGTGTGTGGCACCCGGGGCGGACCTAGAGTTTGCCGCCCCCCTCCCCAACACACACCAAAAAAAAATATTGCACAGAGAGTAACAACATTAAGTTAACACTTAGTGGTTGCTGACATTATTATGTCACTAACGAGAACTTTCTGAATTTATTTCATATAAATTATACGGACGTCATTAAAGACAACGTCAACATAGCAGGTGTCTGAAGGAGTATTTAGGCTACACTCATTTTTTATGGGATTTTATATACATACGTACATATGTTTTATTATATGCACACATATAATATGATATTACATACACATATACATTTTGCTGTAGTTGATATTATATGAACACACGCTTAAATATATATATATATGCAAACTGTATATATACACCGTACAGGTATATGTCCGTAAGCAATTTATACAGCACTTATATAAAAGTTTCGGTGTCGGTCTAGTATGATCATACCTAATTTTAAGGAAATTTTATCACTGCACATTTTACAAGAAATGAGGCATTCTTAGGGGGTAAAACCAATAGGGGGCCTGGTATATATGTGCCAGCACATTTTACGGGTTATTTTGAGATATTTTTCCAGTAGTATAAAAAACAAAGTTAAAATTACTAAAAAACAGGGATACCATAAAAGAAAAGTCAAGTAAACTGAGCAGTTGCAGTTCACAGTACATTCCGTGATCTGGTAACATTGTTTTCAAGAAATTTAGGTCTATAAGGTATTCTAAGATTTTTGAATATTTTTTGTCATGGTTATGGGGCATTTTCCAAAGGAGATGTTGCACCTGCAGTTAAACTTTGCAATATGTACGTACAAAAAACGTCAGGACTTTATTCCAAGTATGACCAAAATGGCTAAGCACCGTTCTTATCACTGCACATTTCATAATTTATCACTGCATGTTTTGAGTTTATCACTGCACAAATTGGTTATCACTGCACACTAAAATTAGGTATGAGTATGATTGTGATGTACATGCTTATTTCTGGAATAGATCGTATAGCTTGTGATCTATATTAAATCACAGTAAGCTATATCTTGTGATCTATAACAATGTCCAGAGCTTTAAAAATGAAAGATATATATATATATATATTTA
>OLMO02000001.1:24796559-24801527 GCA_900291935.2 Cassiopea xamachana | reverse complement strand
AATATTCTTAAATTATTCTTAAATTTTAGCAATTTTGAGCCTCAATATTCTTATAGACTTTATTCTTATAAAAAAAAAGAGTGTATGGAAAATTGCTGCTGGTTTATTTTATGAGGCCCCCAGACTTTGAAGCATTGGATGTTATGAGGCCTCTTGGACTTTGAGGCCCTGGGGAAATTTGCCCCCCTGCCCCCCTCTCGGTGTCCCTGGTCATAGTTTCAATCATGATGTGTGACATGATGTGTAAAGCGAAAGAGACAACAACTTTTGTCATAATTAGCTGCTAGTTATTAGTTTTATATGCTAGTTTCATGTGTTTTTGAGGGGCGTGGGGGATGTCACACCCCCAATATTTTTGAACTTGCAGGAAAATTGGTCAAAAAGTCGGCCATACTGCAAGAAGGTTTTCTGTGACCTTTCATTTTTTTAGTAACAGTAGTTGGTCAAATGGTCAAAACGCCCCCCTAGTGGAAAGTGTCTTGGCACATCTCTGGTTGTGATCATCATTATCGCAAAAGCTTGCAATGTTTCAATTATGCGTTTCGGTACCTCTGGCCTTCCTGGTCTTGCTTCCCTAGGAATATGCAATATTATTGAAGAAATATCGAAAAAACCATACAAGAAACTCTTCTACTTTTGTTATGCACGTTTTTTATAACAATAAAATTGAATAAAGAATAATTTTACGCTAAAAATAAGTTAATCTATAGATATTAGGCCAGTAAAGGTTTGGCATGCTTGTAAAAAGAGTGCAATCCATGAAATTATAACTAGATTATAACTTTTTACTTGAAATTCAAATTCAGCCCTCAAGAAACGAATAGCGTTATTATAAAATTACTCCAGCACAATGAACAATTGACAGGCAGGCAGTGCCGGGGAAAATGCTATCCAAGTTTTACATATTAAGATTAAAATTTGAATTCAAGTCAAGCAAAGTGCAGAATTTTCATATCATTATCTATGCATGAGTCCTTTGAAAATCATTTGGTGCTCATGTGACACCTGTTCAGAGTCAAGTAGTTCAAAAATTATAAGATCCTAACAATTTGTCCCACTTTACCCAAATTCAAAAACAATCACGTCCAGGTTAAGATTTTCTATTTGAGCAACTTGTCTAAAATACTTTTTAGCACTTTTTATAGTTTAATTTTCTTGAATTTCTGAGTGTCTATACTAGGGTGCTTATAAACTAGTTTAAGAAATGCATCCTTTAGTCATGAAGTCAGCTTTCAAAAGATAGTGGGGGAGCAACCAGGTCGGATGATGGGTGTGACAGCCACACCTAAATATAAAAAGGGTGCTGATTGGATGCACAAGGAAAGGGAGGAGTATGGGGACTTCGATCAAAAGTATTGTGATCACCACGTTCTCTAAGGTGGGATGTAAACTCCAGAGGGTGTGGGGGAATGTGGCACCCCCAGCAGATAAAAGAGAGCATTCGCAGGGCAATTGCACCCTTTTTGCAGGGCAATGATGCTATCAAAGAATCGTGTCGTGTATAGAACTTCCAGTGCACATTCTGACTTGGACTATTTTCCTTGGGACACTAGCGCGATATTTACACCAAAATAATGGGTCAAGGTAGCATACTCGCATTTCTTTTCCAGGTTAGAGGAATAGTTTTCCTTCAGAGCACATCAACGTTCTCCCATGCTCCAAAAGGCATGGCCCCAGCAAATTTTTCTGTGGACAAGCCCCAGACCCAATGTTCCTCTTCCTTCTCTTTGACAGTAGCTACAGGCCTTTTCGTGTCATCCAATGACATTGCCTACATGCTTCCGCTTCCAAAACATTGGGGGCTTGTTGTTTGTGTTACCTTAGCGTACAATTAATTCAAGAGCTACGCCGCTAGCATGACACTCTACATGGAATTGGTACAGTTTGATGTCAAAGAAATGAGGATCTTCAACGTTGTATCTTACAATTATTACCATTGCAATGGCGTTCTTTTACCATCTATTATCATATTATGGGTGAATTTTTTGCAGGGCAAAATATAATTTCTGCTGGGCAAAACCCCCTTTCACCCCCCTCCCACCCCACTGAAAGTACGCTAGTTTTGTCCCTGCTCCTACATTGGCGATAATGTTACCAATGCCTTCTAAAGTGCCATAAAGGTGGCAAAGGGGGTCACAATTGCATTCCATACAATGCTGAAAAATGCCCCTTTTCACACATTATTAGAAAGCTTCAATCTATAATCTGACGGATGAGATCGCTGATCTAGGGCTTCCCTTTTTGCTTTCCTATTTGCCTATCTCTTCTGGCTTTTACTAAAACCTCAATTTGAGTCTCAAAACTAACTTGAAAACCAACTTGATAAGAATCAAACCTGAATGAAGGATAAATAAACTAATTGCTTAAATCAAAGTAAGGTGAACTTTGCAATTCTTGAAGATTGATTGCAATTAAGGGTAAGGGTCAATTGCAATGGAGGAATGGACCGTGGTCCGCTTCATGGAAGCATCTATGAATGAACACTATAGTAAAATCTATGACTAAAAATAATCCTAATGCTGTTGTTTTGGTCTCTTTTTGACAACTAATTACCGCTATGTGTTAATCATCTCAAATTCCAAAATCAGGGTACCTGTTTTCGTTGTGTACACAAAGTTAAGCTCCATCGTCGCGGCTGCAAGTTGCTCTATTCATGATATGACGAGGGTGAACTATATGAGCACGGAGCCGCAAGCAATTACTTGTTGTAAAATTCGGCCACAGCTATTGACCGTGGCAAGCACCAGTTCAATTTGAAATCAATAGTTGGTTCACCGAACGATGTTATTTTGGAAGAGACAAAGAGGGAGGGTCATTTGTCAACAGCTTGCAGTGGGTACCGTTGTTTGTTAGATCAAGCTTGGAGGTGAATGTTAGACGGGCAGACCCACATGGAAGGTGGTAACATGCCTATTGAAGACAGTATGACAACACAGCGGCTTTACTGGTACAGAAAGCAAAGACTTACACATAATGGGCCAGCAACAAGAGGATTTGTGCCACATCCAATGGGAAATTCAAGTGACCCATTTAGTGAAGAATCTATATCAAGTAGTAGTGCCATGGATTACAATAATTCCGTGGCTACAAACACGAATAGACGATTGAGTTCATGTCGTTTTGATAGAAACGAAAGACACCCTGATAGGAATGAGAAGTACCCTAGTGCATCAATTGAGACAAGAGAAGCAAAAAACAATCAACCAAAAAAGGATTTAAGTAATCTACCACCGCTTGATATATCCGAAGTGATTGAGACGTTAACGACATTGTCAAGTGAGGGAAAGTTAGGCAAAGGAAATAATGTTTCAGCAAAAGAGGAGTTAGATGAGGAGTCTGGTGTCAAAGTTAAAGGTTTGTTGTTAACTTGTTGCATTCTACCATCTTCAATGGCTTTTCAACGTCAAAGGTGAATTTTATTCATATCACTGAATGTTACTCTTGTTTGAGATAATGATGTAATGCGTACACAGCGATCAAAG
Organism: Cassiopea xamachana; assembly: GCA_900291935.2. Taxonomy (NCBI): domain Eukaryota; kingdom Metazoa; phylum Cnidaria; class Scyphozoa; order Rhizostomeae; family Cassiopeidae; genus Cassiopea; species Cassiopea xamachana. The sequence continues at coordinate 24,798,045 of OLMO02000001.1, read as the reverse complement.
TTCTGCAATGTTATTATTGGCAAAATGATAAGACAATACGTTGGCTACATTTGCAAAACTATCGATATTTTCATTGGTTTTTCGTGTAAAAACGCGATCAATTTTCAACTAATTTTATTGCATAGCTGCCAGAATATCAAACATGTATTTCTTTGGATGTTTTAAAAACCTATGCAATAATAGAAAACTCTCAAATATAGATCCTCAGTAAATCAGTCAGTAGATCACAATCCACCATATGTCTTAATGTAAAGGAAGATAATTTCTATATAGGCCATTTAATAACTGTAAATAAATATGGACACAGTTGAATATCGTAACCATGCATTTCATTTAAGTAAGGAGTTATGGCTTCAACAAAGATCCATACTCAAATTCTGTGAAAATACGAACAGACCAAGCTAGAGACTCTGATTTGGTTCTGTTGTGTTTCTTTGCTTCGAAGTAGACAGAGATAAATCCTAGATAGGTGCTAACAGGTGAAGAAAAGAGTTTTTAGTCTGTAAGTTAAGCTATGACAGCGAACTTGTTATCTCTCAGCACGAATCCATAGTATTTTCCGCATCAGACAAGTTGTGGCACGCGTCGCCAGTAGAAACACGCAGAAACCTAGAAATTTACTGCCTGTTCAATCAAACATTTTAACAGAAATTTTCTTGGACCAGGATTGAAAATTTCTAACATTTCCATGATTTCAGTATCCAACTGTCTTAACCCCGTCTAAGCACAAATTATTTGAGTTACTAAGGTTTTGCGCATGCACAGTACAGGACCAGGAGCGTCGAAATTGGAGGGGGGAGAGAGGGGACTGCTTGTATACCTGAAATGATGAAGTCCCTTTGTTAATGGAAGAAGGTTAATGTTGGAACAAGCGAACATGACATGCAGATAAATGGACTTTTAAAATTCATTTAATCCTATGTATGGATTTCCCCAGGTCTCTCAAAAATCCAGAAATTGACTCTCTCAACGTTGAAAGCAATCGAGCACTACTTTTTCAGAATCCACTCATTTTCTTACGAAAAAGCGTATGCAGGAGGCTGCTGCATTGCGTTGCTCTTTAGAACACGAGTTGACCAGTAAGCAATAACGCATTATAAAGGGTAGCAACACAAGAAATAAGCTCAACCGTGCATAGCACTTATGTATATAAACAGAGGATGCACTAAGCAACGTTTTAAATTGGACACCTCGAATGCCTAAACGCGATGATACCAAAAGTGTCTACATAGCTACTTGAAAAATGGAAATCATAAAGTAAATTCCAATTCATTATCATGTACTTTGAAGCTCTAGAAACATCTATATACTAAGTTAATGGCACTGTATAAAGGCAGTTAATATTGGCATCGTTAGATCAGGTACACGTTTTTTGTAAGAAACAAACTCTCTGGCTTCAGCTTCGATGTTTCTTAACATGCAGCCTTCAATGTTTGTTAACAGTTTCTGAAATCTGAAGACTTCCACTGACAATTAAAACCAAGAA
>OLMO02000001.1:24789059-24791559 GCA_900291935.2 Cassiopea xamachana | reverse complement strand
AGCCAGTACATGTTTTTCATTTTCGTCTACAGTCAAGTCTGCGTAAGTCGGATACTAGCTGCAAATACGATAATACACATAAATCAGATCTCACATGAGTCCGCCAGACTGTATTGCTTGGTTTTTAGAGATCGGACAAAAGCGAGTTTGAGTGTATATCGATTAAAAATCGATATACAGTTGAGATTCCCAGTCTCATAAAGATGGTTAACAATTGTGACTGAAAGGCCTCTTGGAAAAGTCACTTTCATGTCATTTTGGTGTTAGAACCTTTTCGATTGTTTGTAGAATACCAGCTTACAATGAAATTATGCTAGAGAGTCCCTCACTGGGCTCAAATAATTGGCATGAAAATCTAGGATAGAGCCGTGATAATTATAAAAGCAAGATGACTTGGCAATGTGTTTTTAGAGAGCATTGGTTGAGAAAAAGATTATTCTGCAGTGCAGAGGTTGGCTCACTAGCTGCGAATATGAGAAATTTGCTCTTGACCTGAGCGTCATGAGATTATTAATCAATGTTTAGTTAAATTCCGTTGTAAATCTGGGAATAATTTTGGGTGCATTATAGAGTTTGATGAAATGTGATTCTTTTCAATTAAATACTTGACACTCTTTAACAATAAAGCTATGTTGTCGCCAAAGCGCGTCTGGGTCTTATACTCAAGAAACAAGATGGTGAATTTTGACCACAAAGAATAGGACACATGGACCAGAAAACAGCTTTTGTTTCACATGCAAAGGCGAGATGTAACAGCTAATTGTAGCCTTTGTAAGTTGGCTCGTTTGCAGCGACATTCTAAGGCTGTTAAAGCATGTGGCCTTCCAAAAAAAGACAAGATTCAAACCTAATCAGAAGAGTTACCACCATGTTGTAGACCCAATAACAAATCTTAAATGCTCGAATGTGCAACATCTTATAAGTACTATACAACCCATGATGATTTAATTCGCCCTTATAGTTACGAATTTTATGGCAAAGATTAAAAGTACGACCATTTGTTCAACAACAGAGAGTGACTAAGATTCAAAGGTTAACACACCCGTGTTCTTAAATGAATTCATTCATTACCTGTTGAAGTAGGCATCAAGAATGGACCCTGGACTCAATTGATAGAACTAGACGAGTCTTTGATTTATTACGCACAACGAACAAGGAAGGACAGTGCTTTAGTGAGAGCCACTCTTTATCTTTAGAGGGTAGATATGTTAGTGCATGACATTCCCAGATGTGACATTCCTCATGAACAGGTTATTAAATGTCGTTGCACAGTTCTTCACATTCTAGAAGTGCGCATTGCAAATAAGTATGTTACTGAGCATGGATATTTTGTCGATGCCTTTGCAAGTTGACCATAGAATTTTCAAAATTGCTACAATAGTTACAATAACAGGATCAAGTCTGTTGTAAACTCTTTTTATAGGAATGTAGTCTATAATAAATTGAAAATCGGGATGACGAAAAAAAGAGTTACCATCTTAAATTTTTTCAGTGTATTGTAAAGCTATGCCATTATGATAACAACTCAGTATATGACAATTCCGATAATTTGACACTACCATAAACAATTCCAAAACACGTTTCGACCCAAACTTGCGCCATCATCATCAGTGAGAACTGTGACAGTAACTACCCTATTTATACCCAGAATGATCACATGTTGGCCCAAGATTCTAACCGATGATGTCCCAAGTCTGGGTGGAAACGTTTTTGGAATTATCTATGATTGTGCCTAATTATCGGAATTGTGCCTAATTATCGGAATTGTGATATACTGGAATTTTCATCATAATGGAATACACTTTTTTTTAAGAATACCTAGGTTTTTGCTGAGCCTCAAAATTCTTAATTTTTTCGGTTTTGAGCCTTAGATTATTTGTACTGTAAATTATTCTTAAATATCGAAGATATAGTTACATTTGAAATTCAAGGGATTATACTCTATCTTTATTGGTGTCTTACGTCATAATAAAGCAAAATAAAAGTGGAGCAGAATAACAAATATTGTATTGATAGTAAAAAAGTGAATCTATAGTTCAAATACACAAAAATGTAAGTCTTGATGAAACTGCAGCTTTGCACTATCCTTAAATTATTCTTAGATTGCAGCGATTCTGAGTCTCAATATTCTTATAAGCTTTAATCTTATAAAATGGGTGTAGTCGCCTATAACATACTGAGAAAACTTAAGATGGTAGCTCTTTTTGTCGTCGTCCTCATTTTCATGTCTCTACAGAGGCTGTGTTTTATTTCATCAACGTCAATAGTCCATAACAACATTGAGACTAGCTTTTATTTCAAGGGGGCTCAGGGATCGGAGCCACCTTGTTAAAATGACTGGTCATTTTGAGTAGGCCCAGACCCCTCCCAGCACTCTTGTATTGACTTTGCTTTTCAAAGTGTGTTGCATTCCTTTGATGAATTTTGCACTGTTGCAAGGTTATTGAGAAATGTCTAATTGTCTATTATAATAAATCATTATTAAACTAAATCATTACAT
>OLMO02000001.1:24777600-24788959 GCA_900291935.2 Cassiopea xamachana | reverse complement strand
TTTGCATCTTTGTAAATATGGGCGTGGATGCAGCTAAGCCACACACAAGTGAGGGTGTGGTTGTATCTAGATCCCCCTTGTTAAAAGTTTTAGAAACCGCTAATGATTAAAACGCGTATTCTCTGAAATTTAAGAATAATTTACAAATAATTTACGAATAATTTATGAATAATTTAAGAAGAATTTAAGAATAATTCAAAAATAATGCAAAGCTCAGGATGAGAATATTGTCCTTTGATTTTCAGGCGATTTTGTATGTGTTGTCGCGCAAGAACACAAGAATATAACAATAGAATAATAATCTTTGGCTCAAAGTAGAACTTTAACAATATTGAGGCTCAGAGGAAAATATTAAGAAAATATGTAAGGTAAGCAACTTTTGATAAATGAACTAATATAAGCATTTTTTATTGTAGAAGAAAAAGGAGAGGACCAGCCACCGAAATCATGGAGATCCGCAAAAGTGAAAAAACGAACGAGAACAACGTACACCAGAGCACAACAAGTAGAATTAGAAAAGGAGTATCATTACAGTCGTTACATNTATCAAGAGCAAGGAGGATAGAGCTTGCAAGGGCTCTGAATTTGACAGAAAAGCATATCAAAATATGGTTTCAAAATCGAAGAATGAAGGAGAAAAGAGATGAGGACGAGAGGGATGAAGTTGAATGCTCAATGCCTAGGGATATTTCTTAGCAAATGAAGAGATTAGCCAAGTGAAACAAGAGAAACGCATGAAAGATGCATGAAATAAGTCCATTAAATATATACAACTCCAATTATGGGAGAATGGCTAGGTGGCAATGGGGCCTGTGATTTGGAAGGTATGGGCAGTGATGATATGAGCAGTGCTATCTCAAGACGCAAGTAGGCAAGGAGAAATGCATCTCCGAAATCTTTGGAGATAAATTAGGGCTGCGGGAGATAAAGGAGGACGCCCATAAATATGCAAAATATGACTCTTCGTCAGTCAAAGCCTACTGTCTTTGCGTATAACATTGATGCTGATCAGACACTGTACTTAAACAGTATACTTCATATCTTAAGGTAAAAAAATAAGATGGGAATTGATCTTTTAAATGTAAAGGCTGTTTTCCATTTTCCAGGTATAAATTATGATATTCACGGTTAGCCTAATGAAGTCATTTTCTTGAGAAAACTGCCTTTTTATGGATATTATTGTAGAAGCGCATTGTTGAAAAGAGTAGTTATATGGGAAAATTGTCAATTTTCAGCATAACAGTAAAATATCATATTATTGTCACACTGCACAATGTTGTGCATTCACTTCATTGTTTTTAACTCGTTCGTAATAATGTATCATTTCAATTGAGAATCAAGTGGCGGAATGGATGTAGTTTTTGAATGTTTTTCTAAATAACGAAACTATGAAAGTCCTTGCATTTTGCCACTAAAAACAAGGACAGTTGATCCTTGTTTCTTCAGACAATGTATTTTACATGCAGATTATTTCGTGAGATCTATAAATACCGAGAGGTTCCAAACATCTCTTTTCATCATTTAAAAGCAAACTGATTTGCCACTTTTTGATGTAAAATCTAATGACAAGGTAAGGTAAACTATTGTTAAGCCGATGGAATGAAATAATAGTGTGTATACTTTTGCAGAGCTGATTGTAGTTGAACTTTTAATTTTCAAGCCACTTTATTTGAAATCAGGTGCCTCTACTTCATTAAGAGACCAATCTGTAAAGAGTTGAACAAATGAGTGTCGTGTTTCACATCAAGACATGGCACAGGTTCGCTTTTAAATTTGGCCCTAGCTGACTATAAATTGCTTCGAAAGGCAACTACTACTTAAATTTCATGTTGAATGAAATTGCCTCGTAGTATTTGCAGTAGAAAATGATGAATCATTTGCAGAATTACAAAATTATTTGCATCTAACAAAAATTATAACGTATCAAAAATTATATGCGTTATCAGCCTTGTTCATTATTACAAATACGTCATCATTCTGAAGTCTTAAACAGCTGTGAATGTCTGCCTAATGTGATAAATCTTTAACTGCTCAATTAGGTGCTCACTTGGAGGTTGGTTCCATTTTGCAATTATGCACAGTGAGCAATTAGCTTTTCCGTGCATTCCCTGCTTTCCAATAGGACCTAGTTTTCAACTGGACCGTCATCTACTAACTACTTTTGCAGTTGACTATCGAAGCACAGAATCAAAGTGTTGAAATCTTCCTGGCTCATAAGAAAACCTTACCCAATATTATAAAAGATGTACATATGCCGGCGTACAACACGATTAGGATTTCTGTCTGCCACATGTGTGGCGTGACCTGCCTATATTGGCTTGCACGCCATTCCAAATGCAATACTGCTACAATACTACAAGACTAAATTACTAAGGGAGCTACCGTTTTCCTTGTCCCATAGAGTCCGCCACTGAATTCGAAGGCAAGTGATGTATGAGGACAGAAAGAGGTTGAGCCTAGAGAAGAACGTATGGAAGAAGTTAATGTGAAAAAAGTTTGTGAATAGAGAACATATGATCGTCACTCTTGCCCCTCCTTTAGCTCTGCCCCCCTCCATCGCTCTCTACTCCAGCGTCCCTGGTCACGTCAGTGCTTCCTGCAAGTAAAATGCATATAGCAATTATACAGAAGCAGTTTTGAGTTTCATAGTTTAGACAAAATGCGAGGAAATTGTTCTACGATCTTTGATGTTGGCTGNGAAAGCTCCTCATAAATTGTATTGTTCCAACAAGCTGTTCTATGAGGGATGTTTGCAAGCAGTATGGATGAATGCTTCTTCTCAACTTGTTACCATTGAGAGCGTGCCGGAAGATACTTTAATAGAAAGTAATTTACAGTAATTTAAAAAGGGAAGATGCCAGAAGCTAAGTAAGAGAATTATGCTTTTCCATAGTTAGCCGCTAATTATAAATATCCAGGAAGACCATAATGGTTTCTGCCATGACAGGCAAGAAATATTTGAAACTTGTCAAAATAATCGAAGCAAATTTGGCGACGCAAGGTGGTTTGTTGAGGGAAAGCTTTGAATGAGATCCTTTTGATAATCATCTAATCTTTCAATTCAAGAGTAGCACGTTGGCACATTGTATATCAAACTAAAATTAGCTAGGCAGTTGTGAGTTTTGTTTGATTCCATGATGATGGATGCAGTTTAGTAGTCGACCATCTAATCCCAACAGCAGGCTGAAGTCGAGAAGGCGGGTAAGAACCCGAAACCAAACACTATATTCTCTTGTGAACAGGTAAACATTGTTTTATTTCAATTACAAGTTGTGCATCAGCTAATTAAAGCTAGATTCATTGTCTGTTAAAAGTCTTTTAAGGCTTCAGATTCAATGGTGTGTCTGACGGGTTTGGCACAATCAACACGATCTCTAAACCATGCTCAACTCATGTTCACATTGGAACATTAACAATTCTAGGTGAAATCCATGCAATATTCAAACGAGGTTAGCTGGTCTCATCAGTACGAGGAGTAAGCAATTCATAAGCCAAATAGACCAATCAGCTAGTTTTCTAACGTTCCTTGACTTTTTGGGCAAACATTTTTGTAAGCATCAAAGAAACGTCCTGGATAAGCATAAATCTTGGCCTCCGTAAACAACATATAGCAGTAGAGGTAGGAACTGGGAGGCAACAGGGACCAGTTGCTCCCACTTTTAAAATGTTCCCTACGGGCCCAGAAGCTTGTCACATTGAGAAGAGTTTCTCATCAATGTGCATGATCTAGTTATGTAGAGTTTTAAGGCTTGGGCTTTCATACTTAACACTTTCTTAAAGACAAAAGAACGCGCTGTTCACTTCCCGAACAAACCTTGCTTTACAACAACAAAAAAGGCTCCTCGCTCTAAAAAAAGAACAACCGTCTACGACTTTTTTCTTTCTGTCTCCACTTCTACTCTACCCCAGAGGTAAATGAATCAATGTTATGTGGGTGAAAAGGCGAGAAAATCACGCAAAAACCACAGGCCAATCCAGTAGGCTGACTTATCAATCGTCATTTCTGACATGAAAGGACCAACATTTTGTAATTCCAACATCGTGAAAATAACAGTAGGTGAAGAAGATGTCTATACGTCTAACGGCGCCACTGCTGACCAATGGAAATCCTGATCATGACACAATGACTATAACTTACATGTGGATGAGTTCAGTTGAATTTCATAATAAGACAATGATATTTTGGCAGCTGCCATAGAACAGTTTTACTGGAAGTCTATTATCAGATTCAGACCAACGTGTAGACTACTATCGTTCTTTACTAGCCATGGTTTTCTGAAGAAAGTGTTCTATGTTTCGGCAATAAATTTTTCTCTTTTTCCTATATGTTTTTCAATTATTTTGCCATACAGTTCTCTATTAAGCAGAGAGTAAGCGAGCGGAAGCAGCTGCAGGATATGTTCTTTGAAAGCCTCATTTCCATGACAAAACAGATCAATACCAAGTTCTAAGCCCATTCCGTAATCACATTCATCATTGGCAAATTGCACTAGCGTTATTAAGTCATGCAGTTCATCCAAATATTTATTCTTATCTTTTTCATTCTTGGCATCGCATATTCTATCCAGTAGTTTCTTCAAGGAATCTAACGCANAAAAATAAATTGTTATTCTATCATGATTCCATCATTATGATCTAACGAGAATTAATAGATGTCAGATATGATCTTCAGTGTGCTAATGCTACTGTGATTGGCTCTTTCTGGGTGCAAAAGATTATTGACCAATAACTATTCGACTTTTACCAAAAATTGAGAAACACTTAAACAATAATTCAGACTTGATTTCCAATATTAAGTCAAAGGACTGGTGTAAATTGCATAACTGCCAATGATCATTCAAAAGAATTTCAAAAAGAGTTACTGAAACATATAAAAAGTTGCATGGGCTTTAAATAAGTAAGACTAATAACTGCTATAACATAGTCAAATGTACAACCACATCGAGAGTTTCTCTAAGAAATATGCCAATTCATGGTCCAGCAATATAAATGCCATTTTCTATGCCAAAAGAGTTAGTTGTAATGTAAAATCACAAATTCCTGCTTCCGATAATATAATGTCTGGTCAAAAAGAACAATCATATAATGTGCATCATACGATCAGTCGGGGTTTTGCTAATGGCTACAAACATTTACTTCAACTACAATGACCAAAACAACAGCTACGATCTGAAATAAGAAACTTCAAGCTACAAGTGAAAGTAATTTTACTATATTCGCCTACTATGTAGTGCACTTTGTCCCTTTCCCTTATAACATCAAAATACAGCCTACTTTTCTTCAGTATTCCCATCTTTTCTGCTACTAAAATCCCCTATATTAACTGCTTCCTAATAGCAGGCTTTCTTTTCTTATAATTTCTAGAGTAACATCAAGATAATTGAACAAAATCGACTTACTATCAGTAAGAGTTAGTGGTCGATATCCAACATCATTTCCATCAAGAGGCACAACTATACCAGCTTTGTGGAATGATTTTGTCACCACCTTCTTTTTCCTTTCTTTGGTTTTACATGTTACAGCCTCTAAACTATAATTGAACTTTTTAGTAGCTTCTTTTAGTTGCCTAACAATGTCCTGAAGCTTTGTCTTTTTCAGCATGTGTTTTGAGTTCGTCAAGAGTTCTTGTGCATAAGAGCTGGAAACAAATTTTAATATTCAGGAGAGAAGGTTTTATATACAGACTGTTTATGAAAATACAACTAGGCTGGTGAAATAATTGAGTTTGTGCGATCACTATACACAATACTGCAAATTGTAGAGCTAGTCATGTAATTTCACCAAAATCCTACGACTCTGACAGCACGATTTAGCAATTCGTATAGTTGTATCTAAATATCTGAAGTTTGTGGCACAAAAAAATAGAGCGTGGCCAATACAACGGTTAATAATAGCAATTTATGTCAGCAAACCAAGAAAGAAACCGTTGATATCCAAAAAATAGCTGAATACAAAGTGAAGGAAGATAGAAAACAAGAATGATAACATAGTAAGAAACAAGAAGGATAATTCAGTGAAAAAGCGCAGCATTGAAGTAAAGACTTGCCTATTAAAAGATAGGGCTTATCTAACTCCACACGAATAACTTCTGTAACTTAACGCTAAATAGACATTGAAAAAATTTTCTTGAGGCAAAGTTTCATTCGTGACACTTTTGACATATTCTGTAAGCACAAAAGGCGTGAGCCGTGTCACGAATAGACCGCTACAAGGGCTAAGCGCTAAACAGATAGCAGAATGGCGCGGAATACATACCGCAAAAAAATGAAAAGCATTTTAATATGCTCCTAGGAAGGAGCAGATCTCTGAATGTACTTACACCACAGTTAGTTAATTATAGGATCATCGTAGATAACACGCACTTTAATTTCGAATATAATCATGCATAAACTGTCACTATACACATAATCTTATGATGCATATCAAATTGTTTCTCCTTGATTTGTGTGTTTTTGAATGTGTTATTGTGTTCTGTGACGTCAAACCTGTCTATAGCAGACACCAGGGTTGCTAACAATTTAAGGTTAATGTCAGTGGAAATCAGTGATTGACATTTTCTTGTAACTGCATATGCATTTTTTTATATCTACAAATATGACAAAGACATCATGATAGTTGCAATCAAATATTTAAAAATCGATAGTCACCCAGTGCGTATTTAATGATGATTCTAAAATTAACAAACAGTGACCTCGAGTACGTAAAATTGTCGTTAACATCGTAATTTTGTATGACGTGCATTCGCTGAGTACTAATTCATAGCATCTAATTAATAACTATACTATAGTTATTAGGAAGTCATATGATTATAAATCATGGAATTACGCTTAAAGAAAGATTCCGCCGCTAAAGTAAATTGATGCGGCCATGATGCGGCCATTGATAGCCATGATGCGGCCATTTCCTTTGAAATGAAAAGTATATACGGGTATCTTACACCCAGCAAATTGTACAATGCGCAGTATTAATGAAAAATTGGCCAGAAAAACATAAAAATTGAGTAAAAACATCAAAATTTGTACTTCACTGCAGCAAAGATATTGTCCCCACAAGGAGTTATAACACAGTCAACATTTGCATTATTGGTTGCAACAAACGATGGGGGTTTATCTGGGTCATCTCTAGAAGTAGATGAAATATTAAAAAGCTTGTTACTAACCAATCATAATTAAAAGTTCTAATGGTCATTAAGTAACGAAAAGGACAGCTTCAAACTCTAAAACTTAGTTTAATTTCTACACTTGATTGGTTTTGAAATGACGAGCAAAAATAGATCTTTTAAAAAGTCTAATGCCTGATTGCTACAGTGCAGTAGGCTGTTTAGGGAATCTTTTTAAAAATGATTATGAAAGTAAATATAAAAATTGATTATGAAAGTAAATACAGGTTTCTAATTACCTGAAGTAGCCAATGTGGAAGCCACAAGAATTAACTGAAGAATCTTTTATTACTGTCATAAACTCCGGTGGATCATAGTAAAATCTTGAATGTAAATGAAACTTGAGATTATCATTTTCTCCATCAACTTCACGTTCATCAGTCTCATGTTTATCATCAGCATTTGTGTTTTTAATTTCATCTTGAGTATCAGAACCAGAACTGTTTAAAGGTAATTTCCCAGTAATTATATCAAATGGTCCACAAAGTTCCAGGTGCAGTGAGTCCATAAGTGCAGCTATTGAAAAAAATTGTTATTATCATCAAGAAAAGGTTGAGTCTTCAGAAAACATGAAGTGAAACCTTAAGTTTGCTGGCAATGAGTTTCACAGCTATTTTGATAAGAGCATTTGGAAATTGCTGCCTCAACAGTATCATAGTGCTTAGAATACTGTGTTGTTGTGGTTGTTGTTGTTGTGCTATCTGCATCCACAGGCTGAAGAAAGTTATAGAGGTAATGTGGAGATGCAACCTAAGACATGTCCTCAGACTATATCTGGGTATGCATTTATCAATCTATGAGAGGATCAAAAGCTAAGTGAGCTGCTGTCTTGAGATGAGTGGTTCCAACTTGTTTGTGGATTCAAACCTGTGGAATTTTCAACTGAACAGATATGTAGCACTACCCCTTAACAAATTGGCCATGCCACAAATGTTAATAAATATAAATCATTTAAATTGCAAAATATTAGCTTTGGGTTTTAGAACAAAATTGACTGAACACTAAACAATGATAGGATTATCTTCAAAGAAATGGACACCAACACAATTTATGATCAGGGGCATAAAGGTTCTTACCAGTAACTGATGTAGGGTTCAACTCTTTACAAAAGTCATAGAAATCATAGAAGTCATCTGGCATTTCAACTTTCAGTGCTGCCTTCAGTTTTCCAGAAAACTCTGATTTTGTCAAAGAATCTGAACCAACAAAGAAAGTCATACTACATTTACCTGATGGGAAAAATGTTCTCACTAGGATAAAGCAAAATGAAATTTGCTATCATTCAACCCAATGCTGGCTAAATTACTCAAACAATTATAGCAGTTATCATATATGTACAGAAATTTCATTAGCTCCAACTGGAAATATAAGTTTGCATTTATGCATTGTTGAAGAGCTATTCATTATATTCATTTCACTATCATACAACTTCCTAAATGCATATACATGCACAGAATAAACTATATCAAACTTACCATTAGTGTCTATATTGCTTGTTTTTTCATCAGATCTTTCAGTTTTCTGCTTTTTTGCTCCCTGGTAACAAATTTGTCAAGACCTTATTTGTCAGAATCATATTTATAAATGCTATTTTCTAAAAATTTCATAGCATGGTTCTAGCAATAATGTTTCTGTTTCTACACTACATAAACCTGGTCTGCTCAATGCTTTCTAATCAACTACTAACTTTCATACCATAGTACTACTGCATTTTAAGAACTGGTGTCTCTGGATTGCAGGACTGAAATGGCTAATCTCCTATAACAGCTTGTGCATTCTAGAGTTCTCATTACTACACATATACAAAAAAGCTATGAAAAATATGGTGTCAAGCATGCAAGTCTGAGGTTCTCCAAAAGTGCATAGCTGTGAGGGGGTAGAGGGTTTGCACCACTTTTGAGACAAACTGTTATGAAAGAAATTTGGGGGTGGGGTGTGAGAGTACTTCTGTTACAAAACATCAAAAATGTGTAATCAATGAGAATCATGCCATTGTAATATGAGCAAATGGGGTATATGTGATAGCCAGGGAAGAAATGCTGGGAGGTCAAATCCTGCCAAAGTGCTAACAGTGAGCAAAGTGAAAAAACTTTAACAGGCCACACCACTCAGATTGGTCTAAAATATTGAAAAGCAGGGTATACAAGTGCTAACAGTGCATAGAAATCTTAAAACATTTAGCTGCTGATGAGGACACTCTGTGAAATTGTGAGTACCCAAGCACTCAAGTAGCATCATCCCTAAAAGTATGGTCATTTGAAGGGGGGATGTTAACAATCTGGGCCACCATAAATGATGAAAGGGTTAGGGTTTTAAAGGATTTTGTAGGGTTTGGGTCATGTTGTGGTGCTTTGGAGAGTTTTGTAGTGTCTGGGTGTGTTTGGTGAGGGCTTAGGTAGGGAGTTTGGGTTTGGAATAGCTTTCTTATGCCCATCACTATGATATTGTCCAAATATGGTCAGGCATGGGAACTGTGGTAAGTGTTTTATGGAGTTACTAACTGATTAGCAAGTACTATCTCACTTTTTAATGCTGTATTTGAACTCAGTGCATGATTTGCAGCAGTTTGATATTATTTTTATGGAGATCTAGGGTGGCCCAGACAAATAGCACCCATTAAGTTGAAGAATCTATTACACCTAAATATCATACTATACATTGTATTTTACACTGTGTTTTAAAATTTGACATTTCATCATTTAGGTACTAATGTGCTTCTGTCGCTCTCAATGGAAGGGTATCAAAAAGATGTGGAATGGTTTGGGATGGGTTTAACGGAGCTATCATTTTTACTGCTAGGTACAGGGGTTGAAGAATTTTTGAGACAAATTGAAAATATTTCATGTGCCCATTCACTATATTCAAAAATACTTGAAACCTCATTTTGAAATGCTGAAAAAATACTATTGGGGTATTAAAGTTTTTCAGAATTTCAAAATGGGGTTTCAGGTATTAATAATATTTGATATAATTATATTATACATAATATTAGATATAATTATAGTATATACAATATTAAAATTATTATTCAAGATAGTGAATGGGGTACATAAAAATTCAAAATAAGGTTTCAAATATTATTGAATAAGCTATATCATTCAAATTTAATCTAAAGCTTGAGGGTCCCAAAGAACGCAATACATACATACACTTATTTGATATTGCAGGTCAGGCTAAGGCAGCTCAGAAGAACTAAGGTGGACAGAGGCATCATGGCACCTGTAGAGTAGGGGGGAGTTCAATGATTTTCAAATAAAATTAAAAATTCTTTATCTTTACCAACAGCAAAAGTCCCAATATTTTCTGACAGAGCATCAAAATTTCCAAAAATATGAGGATATTTCAAAAAAGTAGAGGGCTATGGCCCCACTGCCCCCAGCCATGACCCCCTGGATGTGGACCTGCAAACTAAAATGGATATCATGAAATAAACATCTTAAATATTCTGCTGCCTATCAAAATCCATGACAAGTGAATGCTTATTCTTATCTTGCTGAATCTAATCTGGATATGGAGGAAAGGAAAGTGGAAATGTAAAGGAATCAAAGAAACAATGAGTGCCCAGTAATTATTTTAAACAAATTTTTGCTTATTTAGAAGAATTAGCAGTTAGTGCAGATATATTTAGAAAGATTTAACATATTGCACTATGCAATTAAATTATTTTAGTGGTAAGAAGGTACTTAAAAACTCTGATACCCCATTATGAATTGGCAAAACAATTTGACAACCCAATAAAACAATGCAAAAATTTGATACCCCTCCCAAAAGTTTTCCACTCCTGTACCCAGCATTAAAATTGAAAGCTCCCAAATAAATACTTCGATCTTTTGCTTTTGAGCAGTGGTTCTTAACATGGGTTCAACTGAACCCCAGGGGTCTGGTGAGTCAGTTTCAGGGGTTTGGTGAGTTTGTTCTTTGAAAACTGGGAGCATGGGGTATTCCCACCAATAATTCACTGTGGGTGTATATAGAAGTGTTCTACACTGTAGTTTTGAATAATTTCTCCATTGGTTTCTACCAAATCTAGAACCTAGGAGCATAAAAACACGGGTATGGGAGGTACAGAGATCCTGATATTGTTATGCAACAAGTTTAAATTATGTTCAATCTTGGCACAAGTGCTGTAGGAACCGGATCACTACAAAGATAACATGACGATGGAGACCTTATTGGGTTCTTGGGTGATAGGGAGCTTTT
>OLMO02000001.1:24765741-24777587 GCA_900291935.2 Cassiopea xamachana | reverse complement strand
CCCCCCCGATTCCTTTCTATGTAGCCAATGCAAGATATCTAGCACTGACTATGCCTCTTCCTCAGTTTATTGTCACAAGATGGGGTTTTTCTGTTTCCACCATAAATCTCCAAAATTTGATGAAGCCAAGTTGAGAGATCAGTTTCTCCTCAGCATGAAAATCAAGAATGAAATAAATAAAATCTATTCTACAAAATAAATTGAGCCAAAGAACAAAATCAATTTTGAGATACTCTTAAGCTCCATTACATCTTCACTATGACTGTAAATCATGCTATGCAGTTTAGAGACAGGGATATTTTGTTTCACATATGGTCTGAAACTTCTTTCAAGGCATAGTCCAACTCTGAAATTAAAATCATAGAAAAAATATGGCTATTTTTGAATTAAAAACCTCAGTTCAACTCTCCAAGAATAAAGAGGAAGAAATAGCAAGAATATTTGAACAATGGCAACAGATTTCAAATTGACAAAGTTACAATCTCTCCGCCAATTTGGTTTCCCAATCATTTCCTTACTTTTTGTAGGGGAGTGTATACATTTATTTTGAATTTGAAGAAAAAACAACACATTTAATTTTTCCACCTATGAAGGGCTCGATGAATGCATGTATGGAACTTGTGGGATTCCGTACTTGCAATAAGGTTAAGAACCACTGTTTTTGAGTTTGACACTACGCTTATACCGTATAGATTAATGAATTTGCTGGCTGATGTGAAGAATCCCGTCAAATATTAGTTACTAAAAGGGTTAAGGCTAGGGTTGGGGCTACTCAAAGGGTTATGGTTACCCAAGGGTTAGTGTGACTCAACGGGCTAGGGTGACTCAAAGGGTTAGGGTTAACATTAGTTTTCGCATGTGCACCATTAAGAAACCTACCAAATATGGTAAAACATGTGTACTTTGGTGAGTGTTTTATCGGATTACTCACTAATTTGTATGCTTTGCCTCACTTTTTATAATTTACTTGAATTCAGTGGGTAATTTGCAGCTGTTTGATGTAGTATTCATGACCATTTGGCGTCGACGGTTGTGGAAACTTGCTCTACATATCAATCATTGCTTTTGCAATGTGCTGATGAATACACAAACCCTAATGGTCAGATGCTAGCAATGATGTTGAGAAACTTGACTTTGAGATATTCCCCGTGAAGTATTATTCCATTTTTGGGGATAGCTACTATTATGGATAAAGCCATATCTGTACCTCCCCTAGAATTAGAGCGTGCCGGGACTAAACTGCTGAATCGCCCTATTTTCGTTTTACTAACATACTAACCACCGCGTACGCACTACCATACACTTGGTCATGTACAGTAAAATATAGATAGATAGATAAATAGATAGATAGACGGAATTGTTCACATCCGTCCCAAATATGAGTATTTTCAAAAAAAATTTTGAACTCTTTTCAGAGTCTAAAATGATTCCTAAAAGCAGGGGAGAGAGTGCGATCGTCCCATAATTTCCCCTCATACTTCCTACCCCTACAGAAAGTGCTTTTAACATTAAATAGCGTGCTCTGTAAGTCCATATTCAGCTCCATTGCAAGCCGGAACTATATGATATAAAACTATACGCAGTACAGAGTAATAGTATGACTGCTTACGCATGAATTATCGAAATAGCTAAGACACAAACCTTCTTTTCTGGAATATACTTGTTTCTTTCCCTTTTCCTTGATTTTCCCGCCATTTTGAATACCACAACTTGTCGGAAAACCTGAATGCTCCTACGCAGCCTATACTTTCTTCCTTAGTGTTCCTTCGTTTCAGCTCTAAAATTAACCATAAACTTGCTCTAAAGTTTTCTCTTCGCTAACGATTATTATTTATTGAGGAGCATTACCTGTTGCTTCATTCTCTACAGTTTCCTCTTGATTAACTGTTTCTGCTCAGTTGAAGAGCATATCAAGAATCTGAATGATGCAATGGGAGAATTTTTTAAACTTTCATTTTAACAAAGCATAGGTTCCAAATCTGTGATTGGTCGAGAGCTCTGATTACGTGTAAATTCCCCTTTCCGTACTAGCCAATGGCAAGTCTGGAATTTGACAACAAACGTGTCTCACACCTAAATGTAGGCCCATTTTGGCCATGTTTACTGCCACTCAGAAAAAAAATCTGGTGCAAAATATGTTTTGAGTTATTCTTATTTTTCTTCAAAAATGGGTATTGCGATAAATTTAGCAAAAAACTGCCGCTGTACTCCCTAAATATGTTGCACTGCACCGATCGTAAGCTATGAAGTTTTAAAGCTCGATGGTTATAGCTCCCTTATTAATAGGTATCTGAAAGAGAACTTGCGCTCTAGATTACTATTCTTTGAATCAATCGTCAATTTTCTCAAGAAAATTACGAATTTTATAAATGTACCTCAAGACTACACTAGCTTTCGTCAAAACTTCTAGAACAAACGCTAGTTCTGAAGCAATTTGTTGGGAGCCAGCTTCCCTCTCCTTACTATTATCAGTGAAGGAGAGGCGCACCAATTTTGCAACAGCAAAAGTAGAGATTAATCTATACAATTAAATTGGAAGTGGCAAACTCACCATTAACACTAATGCAAATCATACATCTGCCAGAGTGCTTTTGTAACTGTGACATAAAATGTGACTTTCTGCCTTGAAGAAAACGAATGCTTTTAGGCAAAAGAATCCTAGTTTATTGTCCTGAATATCACAACTGTACAAATAGCCCTTCAGCCTTGGTTTTTTAAACGCTATATATTCAAACCTTCTTTCTTCTGTAACATCTCATGCTCACTACTATCACGTTACTGGCGACATTCGTATACAGAAAGGCGGGAAAATCAATGAAGCCCCGTTCTCTGTAGTTAAAACTTGTTGTCCTTTTCAACATTTGAGGCGTTCCAAAAGCTGTGCTACTGAAGGACATGGTTTCTCCGTTAATTGTGAATCTCAGAGCAAACGTTGGATGGTGTAATATACCAAACAAGGCCTTTATTTAAAGACATACGGAGAGAAAATATATTGCATTGGCATTGATGGTTTAAAGAAATGTTGTAAACGACGAAATTTTACTGAAAATTACTAGCTATCAAGGCTTTCGATCATTTGTAAGTTATCTCTTCTCAAACAGCGATTTACTTATTAGATGACAGGATTCTCTATGTATTTTTTTTCACCTTTATGGGGCACTAGGCCCAGAGGGTTTATACGGACTTTATGGCAAAATTTCCCATGACTTTTCACTAAAAAGCACGAAAGCTCTCTCACCTTTTCGTGAAAGCTTATGTTTTTTCCCTGACTTTTTCTCAAAAAACACCTTCCACAGTAAAAACCCTGTTACAATATTCCAATATGAATTTATGTACGGTATTCGGCACTCGACACCCTTTGAAGAAAAATTAGGTCCTGTTTACTAAATGTTAAGAATTTTGAATTTCTTCCGTTTATGAACTAGGAATGAAATTCCTTATTTACTATTTCTTGCTTTTGAGAAATTGCAAAAATGGGCCCTACATTTCCTCAAATCTCCTCAAGTTTTGGGTGCAAAAATAATGGGAAACCTGCTGTTGATTCATATTAAGATTCATATTCAATCAGGGAGTATTAGGTATGAAAATGATTCAATATAACTAATCCAAATAGCAGTTATTAAATGTAGCAATATGTGGTGGTAAGAAGTAATGCGATTTCATGACGGAAAATCATCATAGAGGAGGGGATTGTCTAATGTTAATGTCACGTGCTCCAAGAATTGGCACCAGAAGATCTGTTCAACCTTATGCATATTAAGGTGTGCCATAAAACTACCTCTCTCACAAACTTGCCTTGTATGATATTAGTGAGGATCTGGCAAAGATGTAAATGTTATGAAGCATAGCAGGAGATGATTTGTTTAAGCACATATAAAAAAGGCAAGCAATTTCATATCAGCTAGGTCATACAACGTCAAAGTGCATAAATAAAACGATGCAGTTGTGGAATTTTGAAAGGCAATAGCTCTCGTAACTTTCTTTGCTATGCAAATATTGGTGTGGTTTAAATTTATAAAAACTTTGACGAATACATTGCAGCTTCCAGTTTTTGCAGGGTGTCTATCACATTAGGAAAGTTATTTTCTTTGATGTTTTCCAGACATTTTCCTGACTTCTACCCTGTCTCCCCTGATGTCTACTCTGTTTTAACAATATATCAAGTAATTACAATTATACATCTCTCCATATAAGGCAATGTACAATTGGCTGTCACGTGTAATGTGTGCATGTTATGGTGATGCTCATAACCCTAGAGAGAATAACATTTTTCTGAAAGAGTCTGAGGAGGATCTTACAGTGCCAAATTTATTTGACTATATTTTGAGTGTAAAGCATGAGGAAGAGGATTGTATTTCAGGGCTTTGCGATCTCTGTTGACTTTTATGTTAGTTTCAAATCCTATGGTAAGTTCAAGGATATACAGAGTTCTTTTTTAGTAATTAAAAGGTCAAATCGAAGAGAATCAGCAGTAACCAGAGAAGGGGACAGAAAGCAGGAAGATCAGCGTATATGGAACAACTCGGAAGCGCTGAAAGCGTGTTGGCTATAAAGTTCATTCATATGTAATTTGCTCTTACAACACCAAGAATGGCGGCCTAAGGACAAAAAGTCTTTACCACAAAAAGAGCAGATTGCTAGAACCAGGAAGATTAGCATCAAGCTTTTACACAGCATTTTTGCAGTAGATTTTTTGCAACTCTTAATACCCAATTTGTAAATGAATAACACCCGGCAGAGTAGTAATGGAGAGAGAGTAGTAGTAGCTCAACGACCTGAAAATAACAATTACAATAATAAAATAATAATAATCGAGCTAACGTTCAATTTTACCAACAGGGCCTACTATAATTAAAATTGCAGGGTTTATTAAAATACTTGAAATACAACAAATTAGAAAAATAAAAGAGCATTGAAAAACCACGATTTACAATGGATATGTATTAAAAAGTCGTATATGGTGAGTCCTATTCAAAGCTGCTTTGAAAAAGAGCAGACTGTTCAGCCTTGATAGAGTGGCGTTCATGATAAACATGGAGCTTAGCCTTGGAAGACGAGAGGCCATATTAGAAGAACTTCTCACAAATTAATCATTGCTTTTGCAATATGCTGATGAATACACAAACCCTAATGGTCAGATACTAGCAATGATGTTGAGAGCCTTGACTTTGAGATATTCCCCGTGAAGCATTACTCCATTGTTGGGGATAGCTATTGTAATATATAAAATAAAAACATATAACCCATAACTTATATGTTATTCTGAAAGGTCTTTCCCATGTTTAGACCTTAGTTACACACTTAGGTGCTGATTCTAGCAATGAAGCTACCTGTTTATTGCAGCATGAGATTTCGCTATTTCATTTATTTGAATCCTCAAGGACTGGTAACCACCACAATACATCTACGCAAGCAGCTTTACAATTCAGCTTTGTGAATGTTCAAGCGTGCGTGTAGCGCCTTGAAGATCAACTTGAAAACTAAAGCAACTGATTTTGCCTTAGTGATGCGAAGATGTCACTTGATTTAAAAGGGCTCAAATTCGTTCTACATTCAACATCAGTCAGTGAAGACGACGATAGAAAACCATTAGAAAACCTAGCAACAGGTACTGTTTTTAACAGCATATTGTTATAGAAAGTCAAAGGATTTTGTTTTAATGGCCGCTCATTAACTTAAGATGGTTTTCTGCAAAAGGCAAATAACTCGAGAGTTATTTAACAAACTGATCACTTATCACTATGAGATATTCCAGAACGACTACAATATACTACGTCTCTGGCATTTCTGCAGGTAGATTTACCCTAGAAACCTTAGAGCTTGACTTAATTGATTCAATTTAGGCCAAGATATTCCCCAAGGTGTGGCAAACCAATTTTGCCTATATAGGTTCATCAGCAGATATTTGAACCTCTATGCTTTTTGGATGACAATGAAGAGTATTAATAAAAACTAATTATATACTAAAGATGGTATTACAAATCAATTGCGAGTCTATTTAGCATAAGAGCTGCTTGACATGTTAGCAATGCTGGCATCAATAAGTACAACAGCTGCATGCCGCATTGTTATTTGAGTCCATTGATGTATTGAGAAGGAGTTTTATTCAACCTGATTTTGGCAGAATTCATGCCCTTCGAGCAAGAATGCTATCGTTGACTCTCTAACCCATTTCATTTTTTTAAATCAAAGATAAAATTAATTAAAAGTTGCTGTTATCTGATGCTATACCTTGTAGCCATCTGTTTTTGCATTTCATTTCAAATGTTTAAAGTGGGTGACCCTTAAGCAATCGTTGGCTCTCATGGGGCCCTCTATTTCTGTGAGTTATCTACCTTAGAAAAGCAACCAACTCCTGAACTCAAAAAGACTTATTAACATGAGCAAAAACCTGAAATTACATGGTTTTGGGGGTCTGATAGCCTTCCAGTAAAAACAACGATAGATTTATGCCCTAAAGCAAAGAAGGAAAGCTACTATTAAACATTAACATTATGTTGTTTCAATTACAAAATAAGTAGTCTCAGTATGCTTGAACATAGGAGATACCAATTTGAAAATTGCTTCATTGCATGAAGTAGGAATTGGGAAAAAACAATAAAATCTTACTCAAGCCTATTTTGAAGAGCTTGTGCTTTACACAATTAGAAAATCAACAAATTGTATCGGCTGATTTTCATTGATGCAATTAGAGGGGTTATGGTGAAGGTGGTGCTGAAAGTTATGATGATGATAATGATGATGATGATGATGACGATGATGATGATGATGATGATGATGATTATGATTGATGATGATTGATGATGATGATGATGATGATGATGATGATGATGATGATGATAATGGTGATAATGATGATGACGACGATGACGATGATGATGATGATGATGATGATGATTATGATGATATTGTTGTTGTTGGTAATGATGTCGATGATGATTATGATGATGATGATGATAATGGTGATAATGATGATGATGATGATGACGATGATGATGATGATGATGATGATGAAGATGATGATGATGATTATGATTATGATGATGGTGAGCTTGAAGATGTCACTAGCAATGGTTGCGTTGAATATAATGGTGATAGATTCCATCAAACTTGGCCCGTTCCAAATATTAAGGATCACTTTGAAAAACTGCAAATCCTACAGTTTTTAGGGAAAAGGTGATTCGTTTTGAATATTAGTGGAAAAGAACGTCTTTTGTCATCGCTGAATCATTCAGACAATATTTACATCCACAAGATTTGTAAATGATTGTTTATTTTCATTTCTGCATTTATGACGCAAATAGCTCATCAAGCGGGCTCAATTTAGGTGCAATTTTACTACGAACTCTGCTTGACGTAAGCTGAGAAGCATAATTATCCATCTCAGCTTACGTCAAGCAAAGCAACAAGATATTTAAGTATATTGATTAACCAATGAGAATGATATAGGGCTATTCCGTTTCCTGTGTTGAAAATGACGCTGATAACAGCCATTCATAAGGTACGGGAGAATGTAAGTTATAGTCTACTTTTGACGTCAAAGCTAGCATGAGATTTCACATAACGATGATGTTAGGGACCCTTCATTAATTGCAGAGGGGTTGGTACCGAAAAGAAATTGGGTCAGTGAAAGAAATTGGTTCGGTGAACGAAATTGGTTCGGTGAACGAAATTGTCAGATAGAACACGACTGTGCCAAGTAATCGCAACACGATCTCAAGGTTGGGTAAGATTATTTTTTGGGCAAGAAATAATCTCTCTTCGGTACCAACCTCTCTAAATAATGACACAGTTCCTTATGTCTACCAGGCTTGTTGGTGAGAAAGGTGCATATCTAGGAAAACACTAGGTCCGTATTGTAAGCAGTGTTCTCACTGTTCTTCATACAAATTCCCTTTGATTTGCAAAAAAGTTCCCTTAGACTGCTAAAAATATTTACTCGATGTGATAGGCGTCATTCATATCACGTCAATCTGCTTCACAGAAAAGCATAAAGGCAGAAAAGAAAAGAATTATATTATTCATTGAAGAAATGGGGCACACATCTTCAAGGGGGCACCATCACAAGAAAAAAGGGTAATTCTTTTAGCTGCAGCGGGGTATTTCACAAAAAAATTGTTCAAGGTGGGGCACGCGCCTTTTGTGCCCTCCAGTTCCAAGGTTCGTGTTTGTAAGTTTTGTAAAAGAATTGAAAAGTGCAAACTACATTTTCCACGTGTGCAATTTGGGCTTAAGAGTAACCACTGTGGCACTCTTATAAGCAAATCTCCAAGCTGTCTTACGCCCACAAATGTGGCAATGGCAGTTAGTACTTTGCCTTCTTCTGCTAAAAGAAATGATATGATCAGAAATTCCACTTTGAATTACGATCAACACACTCAGACGATTCTTCNCAGACTTCCTTAACTTTTCCTTAGATTCTAAACCTCCTCAGAAAAATCTGTGGCAAGG
The DNA here is from genome assembly GCA_900291935.2 of Cassiopea xamachana. Taxonomy (NCBI): domain Eukaryota; kingdom Metazoa; phylum Cnidaria; class Scyphozoa; order Rhizostomeae; family Cassiopeidae; genus Cassiopea; species Cassiopea xamachana. Next base: position 24,769,136 of record OLMO02000001.1, on the reverse strand, counting down.
CAAACATTCCTTAATTTCAGGAAATATCCTCAGAAGTGAGAACACTGTTTGTAAGCTTCCTCAAGAGGTTCGGCTATCACGTCAATGCCATCAACACAGCGCACCGTAAAGTTGAATACCTATAGCACCCTTCGAAACAAACCCATATCTTTTGTGGAGAAACCAAAGCTCTAAACTATAAGTTTAAATTTGAAGCCTATCTACATTGATTTAGAGCGTTTTCAACCACAATAACACAAGTATGAAATATTTTTGACGTTTTCACATTGGTGAAACAAAAGTGGTTGCATGCGCAATACCAGTGCAGTCATGTGATTAATTGTACTTGTACTCCACCTTCTAAATGAATTACATGTTGCAAAGAAGAGACATATAGGCTTCTGTAAGAATCAGTCTTCTCCTTTACAATGTGGCAAGTACGTAGCCATGGGGTGGCATGGGTGGCAAATGCCACCCCTGGACAACAGGATGCCAGCTTTTGCCACCCCTGGAAATTTTTTATTGTTGCTTTATATTTGTAGATAAGGAGAGATCTCCTGAAATTTTCGTTCAGTTCAACCTTGGTCTTTGTGACATACTAGAAAGTTCAATCTTCAATCTTTTCCTGCACACACATGTCCATTTGATTGTGATAACATGAAGTATGAAATAAGCTCTCAGGTTTTTTACCACGTGATTCCTCCAGTACAATTTTGCCAACCCTGAAACACAGGCCTGGTTATGGGCTTGCAATGGGATAATTTTGACCATATCAAAGAAGAATGCGATCAAAAATCATGAAGAATGTATAGCAGATAAAAGTGGATTGCATGTACATTGAACTTTCGTATATTTTGGTATTTGCAATGTGCTATTAAAGTGACGATTTTTAGGCTTGGTTTACAAATAATGTTGGCAAGGAAGTGAACAGACACTTTGTTTGAGCATAAGAAATTTNTTTAGTAGTAGATCGATATCAAACCACCAAATCGAGGTCTAAACAGTAGTTCGAGGTCTACGCTGTTAATCGAGGTTAAAATAATAAAGCGAGGCATAGCCTAAGTAGTATATCGAGGTCAAGTTGATGATTTCACCATATCAGACGGAAATCATGAAATTGCAGGCAAAAACAGTGAGACAAGGTTGATTGTGGGATCAGTCCATATCACCTCACTGATACTATTTTGCCACCAATCCTAAATAAGTTCATGGCGGTAATAGCCTAGTTGTACTTACTAACACGTTTGCCCATAGTATTTCGGCATTCTAAGCGGAGTTTATAGTTTGAGCATGGATTTCTGGGATGCATTATCCATAATCCTATATTAAATACTAGCTAATATTTGAATTAAGTTTCTTTTACCGTTTCCATCTTGCGTTCAGTCATGTCTGTAGGGTTATTGATAGCAGAAAATGCTTAGTACAAAAGAATGACGGTCAAAGAAAACGCATTCCGTTCTGATTGTTGAACAAGACACAAAGATTGAATTACTTTTTGACTGCCGAAAATTCTCTCAAAATGTCCAATAATGATAGCTAGCAATAAAAAATGAGCGTTTGGTGAGCGCAGGAGTGACTCATATGTGTGATGACATCATGAACATTACAGGCACTGCACCACCAAGTAAAAAGTGGAAGGGGCCTGGGAAAATGTGGAGGGGTTGAGAAGTCAATAAAATTGTTATCGTAGCAATTTTTCTTTTCGAAATCACTGGGGTAGAAAGTGCTGAAGCCCCCCAGTGGCGCAGAGCTTGTTCTAACAAATATAATCAAATTTAAGTATTGGGAGTTATAATTCTGCAGGTATTCATTCTTAGAAGCCTATAATGATCGCAACCCAGCAAGTGTGAGAGAGGGTGACTTGCTTGCAGAGGTGGGGCAAGGGGAGGAACAAGGGGCTATAGCTCCTATTGGGACAAAATAGCCCCGTTGGAAGGTGAAGAAGTCTCTTCTCGGGGTTCGTTATCAGTTGAGGTATTTAAGCACCTGGCTGGAAAAATCAACCCCCTGTCGAAAAATTTTTTGCTTGTTTTTTATAACGTCAAATCTTTCTAATTATCTTTTTACGTATGAAAGGTGTTGCTTTATAGTGAGGTAATGTGTCTTTCATGTCTGATGAGCGACTCATGTTAGAAATTGACTCTTGCATATTGTTTTGCACCAGAAAAATCAAACAGTAGTTCAAGGAAACAGAAGAAGTCTGCAAGCAATGTTGATGGTAAGTTTAGTCAGTTTTAACCATTACTTTACTAAGCTGTTGGCTATGGCTTTTCACCATTTGAAGAGGTTTTTTTCTGCAAGCCCCTGCAGTTACCTCGAATCCAGGGCAGACCCCAGCCATTTGCTTGCCCAATAGCTACTTTCACACACACACATGGAATTTTATAGCTACACCCATTTATCCACTTACCCTTCCGCTGTATTTCATCATCATCATTATCACCACCATCATCATCATTACCATCATCACCATCATCATTACCATCATCATCACCATCATCATCATCACCATCATCATCATCATCATCATCATCATCATCATCATCATCATCATCACCATCACCATCATCATCATCATCATCATCATCACCATCATCACCATCATCATCATCATTACCACCATTATCACCGTCACCATCAACTTATAGTATACATTTAACTACACAATGGTCGATGCAAGTGCTATAACACAACAGTAATTCGCCAAAATTTATGTTTTGCATAAATCAAAGAATCTCACTATATTAGGGATCATAGTCACCCATTACGTAACGTCTCTAGGGGGGAGGGAGTGTACCTTGATTTGTTACGCTATTTTTTAAGTTAGGTGGGGAGCTTTAGTACGGAGCGCTAGGAAGGGGGAAGGGGTCTCAAAAATGACAATTTTAACATTACGTAACGTGTTAATGACCCCTTAGGTGGCAAACTGTTTCATCATGATACAACAGAGTAAAAGAAGGAGCTTTTAACAACGTAAACTCGAGCAAATTTTAGAGCGAGTTTCTTCGTATGTTCAACTCACTCTTATGTGCTTAATTTTAGGGGGGTCGAATTAGCAGGAGGGTTAATAGTTTTCTAGAGTTTCCTTAAGTGGAGGGGTGGTAATATAATGATCTAACGAGAAAATCGCAACAACTCTGAAGGAAGTAGAAGAGTTGATGATCCCACTAATTTTAAGCGAAAATTTGATGGAGTGCTAGACAGTGTTACATCTGACAAGGGTTGTGAAGTGCTTGATGGGGAGTTGGCTCATGAATAGTGGGATGAAAATGACAGTGAAAATTTTACTGATAGTGATGATGGTTACATTTTGCTAAAATTAGGGGGGTCATTGTAAATTGCTATGTGGGATGAAAAGTTTCAAAAAGTGCAATGTGATACACCCACAATTAAGCACAAAAGAGTATCGCCTTCTG
>OLMO02000001.1:24731070-24760785 GCA_900291935.2 Cassiopea xamachana | reverse complement strand
CTTACCTTGCCCAAAAGCATGGAGGAGGTTTGTCAGTGCTTGAATTATTGGTATTGATTTTCCAATGCCTATTTTTGAGTTAGAACATAATAGTTCTTTTGTAGTGTGTGATTTGTCACTCTATACTTGATTGTGAAATTTTGTTTCACATAGATATTCATCAGGCCTCATGCAGATTATTTAACTCCTTGAAAAGTGCTGAAATTTAAAATCTCATTTCAATGGCACTTGAAACTCCTTGAAAATGAGAATTTTTCCTTGAAAATTAATCACACTTGTTGAAATTTGTGGATATTTACTGTTTACTTTGTTATTAGCAATAAACAACAGCAATATACAGGACAAGAATTACTTTAAAGAAATATCTAAAAGAAAAGTTAAAGAAAATTGTACAAGAAAACTCATGATATGCCAAGAAATGCTCATTTTTAGTATGTTAGGCTGCCTGTGTGTTCATGCATGTGCTGTCAATGTTAATTTAGAGTTACTTGAAGATGTTTTAATTTAGTCCTTGAATATTCCTTCAAAACTCCTGATTCATAGTTCAAAGTCCCATCCTTGGGTTGTGATTGTTATTTGAATATAAACAACATTGCTTATTTACTGAAAAGCCTTTGCTATTAGACTTTTAAAAGCTGGTGTGATGTATTCTCCAAATCATGTAGATGCAATAAGACTTCAGAACACGTGACAAACCATTATGTCATCTTTATCATGATAGGCCAATGTGCTTGTTTTTCCCACCAGAATTGCAATTTTGGTGGGCAAAACAAGCGAATTGACCAATTATGATATAAATGATGTAGTGGCCTGTCATGTGTTCTAGAGTTTTTTTGTCTTCACAAACAATTTAAGTTTTGCATCTTTAATTTTTAGGTGCATTTCTTATACCATATTTCACAATGATGATTGTAGAAGGTATACCACTGTTTATGATGGAGTATGCTTTGGGCCAGAGAATGAAACAAAGTGCTGTTAGAGTGTGGAATAATGTACATCCTGCATTTTTTGGAGTTGGTATTGGATGCATGCTTGTCTCCTTTGCCATGTGTTTGTACTACATTGTCATCATAACTTGGTGTGTGTATTATTTCTTTGTGTCATTTACATCTGACCTTCCTTGGAAGATTGAGTATTGTCCTGGCTATGCTGGTTATTCTGTTATAAAAGCCAATCATTCAGTATGGAGCATGAAGAATCAATCAATATGGTTAAATAGTAATATAACAGCAAAGCTAAAGAAAGACATGGATGAATATCCAGACTGCTGTGTTCATCATCCAACAGAATTTTATTGGTACAGAAGAGGATTAAGAGTCTCAAACACTATGGAGAGTTTAGGTGATGGTATCAATTGGAAGCTATTTGGAAGCCTGTTTGTTGGTTGGGTCATTACATATTTATGTGTACTGAAAGGAGTCAAATCAAGTGGCAAAGTATGTATTCTCATTTTTGTTGTCAGTTGTGTACTGTATTGCTTTTATTTGCACTTGCTAGCCTTGCTCCACATGGGCAGAGGAACTATAGAGACAGCAGGGGATTATGTTTGAACTCCTTTATTGTAGGATTCACTGGTACTGCATATTGGACAGTACAGTAATATAATATAATGAATATGAGAAGATATATCTATTAATTATCCTCATTTTATTCTCACTCTCGATAGACAGTTTAGCCTTTATAAAGGAAAGAAAAATAATGGTTGCAATAAATAATTATTAATAATTATTAATAATTATTGAAAATAATTATTTGCAATTATTGCTATAGGACAGGGGCTTATTCAAGGGTGGTTTTAATTTAGTGGAAGGGCCATTTTGAGGAATATGTGGTATGCATTTCAGACTGTTGCTAGTATATAGTTTGCCATATTTGTAGTTTTGCCTATTTGCAATTAGAATGTTTTTAAAGATTATTTACTTACTGTTTAAGTGATTTTGCATCCATTTGATGCAACTGTTGTTTCTTTTATATACCTATACTTGGCATTTTATATGCTGAAGCAATTATTGACATAACATAACTTTAAGTTGTGCTTTACAATCATTCCCACTAATGATTCTTACATGTCTTGACAATCACATATTCTGACTAGTTTGCTTTCACCTTGGCTTAGATCCATGGAGGTTTGCAGATGGAGACCAAATTTAGCCTAGTAGCCAATAGCAAAATTAAGTGAAAATACATCCACCATTTTGCAACTAGATTTTATAAGCTACTTCTTTATTTTAATTCTTCTGGCCAGATTGGATGTAAGCTTAGGCTTTTCAAATCAGAGCTGGTAAATTTAATTCTTGTTCAAAAAGAGAACTTAATTCTGGATTTTCTTTCATTATTTTGCCTTTGATGAAAGCAAAACAAAACATGTCTTTATAAAAGCTAGACAACAGTCTAGTATGTATGAAGTTTGTCTCAGTGGAAATAGGGATATGTTTGACTGGAGGCACTACTTACTACATTCTTTTATCTCATATATTGGAGCATAAATAATCCAGAAATAGAAGCTATTTCTGATAGATACTTATGCCATTTGACAAAATTATATTAGATTTTCATATTTTTGTCAGTGATATTGAAATTAATGCTCTTTTGTAGAGCTTGCCATGGCTGCTAGGCTATTTTACAGTATGAATCTTATTCATTCACTGAATAAGTTAAAGAAATGCTCTTGCTAAGAGCTAAAGATTTTGAACATCTTTGTCTGAAGTGAACAGTAAGGAAAACATTGAGTTTCACTTTCGCCCTTCTTTGTCGTTATCTCTGATATGTGCATGGCTGTGTTACTGTTGTTTTTGAGTTGTGGTAATTGTTTGTTCAGACACTTGAATGTGTGAGAATAGTTGTCACAGGATTTGTTGGTGCATGTTGTGGAATCTTAGTAGAAATTTAGTAGATTGCATGTTGGATCAGCTTTCTAATTTCATTTTCATAACAGTTAAATCAGAAAAGTATGTGTAGTTACAAGATTTGTTTATTCAGTCTTTAATTGCATTCATTAGCTAATTTCTAGCTGTGCTTTCCTGATTTTTATTAAAGATTTTGGTGAAGAAATGTCATTTGACATTGAACACTGAACTACACATAAAATTTCAGGTTTTTCTGTCAGGTTCTTGTCATGTCTGTTGTCCTTTCCTTGCTTTGTTGTGTGGTTTGATGTTTGGGTTTTTTCTCTATCCTATGAAATGATAAGTTGTTTCACCAAGCATCCTTAAGGCATTTATTTTATTGGTGTTTTCATGCAATGAGACATTTTAGCAACTTAAAATGCTCTCACAATGGTTGTTGTATGAGCTTGTATATGTGCTGTGTAAACCAAGATGCAATGCTTTTGAGAGGAGGAACCTTGCTCTGCTTTTTATATAATTGGAGCAGATGGGAGAGAAAAGAGTAGTCAAGCTTTGGAAGGTAAGATATTTCCAGTGAAGCAATAAATGCTGATAAAAATTTTGGTGAGTAAAGAATTGTGGTGAGTAAAAGTTGTGGTGAGTAAATGTTTGTGGTGAGTAGATGCTTGAATAAAGAATAATATACTTGCTGTATCACATGTCTGTAAGTGTGCTTGGTGAAGCAATTTATTTAGCCACATCTAAGTGTTTTATCTATCCATAACCACCAAAACCACTGTTTAGAGCTAGTAGGTAATCTATTCACTATAAGATGTTTATCCTTGTATGGGCTTTGTGTTCCTTATTATTATATAATCTAGACTGTTTTGGAATGTAAGTTCTCTGAATACTTTTCACATTTGTTAACTTTGATATTCATCTTTTTTTATCAGGCAGTATACTTCACTGCAACATTTCCTTACATCATTATGTTTATTCTCTTTATCCGTGGTGTGACATTGGAGGGTGCTGGGGATGGAATCTTGGCATTCTTTAAGCCAAAGGTTTATTCTTTTTTCAGTTTTTGATTGATTTTGCATCTTTTTAATGTGTTGTGCAGTATTATACCCTACTGTTCCATAGTTATATCACAGAAAGTAGATAAACAGGTAATTAAGAGCATACTTGATTCCAGCTAGAACAGATAACTGGTATAGGCAGGTACTGAAATATGTTTATTAGTATACCTAAGGTATTGAAAACTGAAGAAGGTATAGTGAATTGGAAGAAGCTTAATCTAGAGCATTATTTTGCATTGTGTATAGGAATAGACACCAGTAGCACTTAGCGTCTGAAGAAGACATCAATAATTGTCTATAAAAGATAGGACTAGGCCAAGCACATGTATAGTACATACCAAGTATATTTTTTATCTTTGCAGTGGGAGAGAGTATTGGATTCTCGTGCTTGGATGGATGCTGCAACTCAGATGTTCTATAGTTTAAGTATTGGCTTTGGAGCATTAATTGCATTTTCAAGTTATATGCCAAGAAAGAATAATTCCAGTAATGATGCAATTACTGTAGTCCTTGCTAATTGTGGTACATCACTTTTCTCTGGTATTGTTGTCTTCTCATTCCTTGGGCACAGGCAGCATGTCACAGGAACTCCAGTCACAGACATTAGCCCTGGTCCTGGTCTGGCCTTCATAACATTCTGCGAAGCATTCTTGTTGATGGATGTGTCTCCATTGTGGGCCATTCTGTTTTTCTTTATGCTGATCCTTCTTGGCATTGACTCAGAATTTGGAACCCTTGAAGGCGCTGTGGCCCCACTCTATGATTTGAAATGGGTCACAATGAGAAAAGAGTACTTCATGGGTGAGTTTGTGTTATCATGTAATTGCATTTTCATGTACTGAGTTGTTGTTCAGCTATTCCTTGGTTGCAATAGGCAACCTAGGTGAACCATTTTAGGACTTGTGCATGTCCTTAAACTCCTTTAAATGTGCTTCAATTTGAAACATCTTTTCAAGGGCACTTGGAAATCTTTGAAAATGAGAAGTTTTCCTTGAGAAGTTATCACACTCCTTGAAATTTGTTAATGTTTACTGCATAATTTGTTCACAGCAATAAGCGCAGAAAATAAGTAAAAGAAATATCCAAAAGAAGTTTTAAAGAAGATCTTACTGATATGTCAAGAAATGACACTTTCAGTATATTCTGTATTCAAAGTCTATTAGTTCTTGTGCATTCATGGTCTATTAATTAAAGGCTCCTTGAAATGCTTTGTTTTAGTTCTTCAATAATCCTTGAAAACACCTTGAGTTTGCTTATCAAAGTCCTGCACAAAGCCTGCATTATAATCACTTAAAAGCAAGTTGATTTTTCAAGTTGTTCCTCTCTCCCTCTAAGAATACAAACAGGCACCTTGACTGTATTCTGACAATCACACTGTGTGGTAATGCCGAACTATATGATCATAATTATTGTGTAGAGCTTTGAGTTGAATGATGGTTTTTTGTATTTTAAGAGAATTTTGTATTACTGAAATAGGATTATTGAACAATTGTTTTATGGTCCTAAAAAAGGCAAATTTTTTGTCTGTCCATTTGCCTGAGGAATGTAAATACAAAGCACTGTGAAAGGTGTGTGTTTACAATAGATTTTAGTAAAGATCTAGAATATTTGAATTTATATTACCATAGTAATATTGTGTACAATTGAGTGCTGAATAGTTGCCCCTCCCAAGTATTAGGTTTTCAAACCTGTGAATCCAAAGAGATATAATCATTTTTATCTGCAACTTGTGTAATGTTCCGTACTGAGCCCTGGGACAAACATTACTTTTTGCCAGTATTCTACTTAAGTGCCTTGCCTCGCTCATAACAGTTAGCTTGAGTCAGGTATCCAGTACCTTTGACACTTCTATATCATTGTGCATGCCAACATTGTTATGAAACAAAGCCAGCACAAAGTTGCCAATGTGGGAGTGAGTTTGGCTGGCATTTTGGTTGGTGAGTTCAGAGTGCTGGATTTCATAATATTTTCCAAGCCCCCATCTTTATTGCAATCTTAAAATTTATAAATTTTGATATTTGCATAAGTTAAAATTGCTTGAGTTTTGAATTGACTCATTGGCAAATCCTGTGTGAATCTGCAAAATTAGTTAATATAAAGTTTTGATGTGTTCTATTTTCCATTTCCATCCACCCCCCACCTATTTGTTCCAGCCCCAAACTGTTTATGCTCTAGAGTAGTTTGATAATGTTTATTTTTTATAGGAATTGTCGCCATCATTTTCTTTTTTGTTGAATTGGCTTTGGTGTGTGGAAATGGTTTTTACCTCTTCCAAGTATTTGATGACTATTCTGTACCTCTACCACTGCTCATTATTTCTCTATTCCAAGTCCTTGCAATTGGCTGGGTGTATGGCATTGACAAGTATGTATTCTCATACTGCAATTTTGTAATGTTGAACTAAAAAAGCTCTATTAGGCCCTGGAGACTTTCAGAGTCCTAGAGAGGGACTTAATAGAGAAGGGGGGCTTTATACTAACTCAAGGTAAAGATTTTTAGAAATATTCTTATTCATTCTTTCTCCATTGTGTAATGGAAAAATCTGTGCTAGCAGCTTAGGCAGTTTATTAGTATTAGTCAATTATATTGTTTTCATCTTCATCATAATCATCAGGGTCAGTTTATAATCCTGGACATCTACTAATCACAGTTTTTCTTCTTGAATTCCTCCTAAAGGATTGGTGTTTCCTAGACTTCTAGGATGTACAAGTAACTTTTTTCATAAACCATATGTAATACACATTATCTCATCTGACAATATTCTCCTTACCTCAAGAACATATTCAATCAATTAATTTCTTGAGAGAGAATGGTACTTATTTGTAATATCTACAAGAAAAGGGGGACTTGATAGAGAGGGGGCTTGATAGAGCTTTTTTATTTATGTGTTGTTTTATCCATGTTGGTTTTTAGACTCTTAGCCACTGGAACTGTTTGGGCATTTGGCCAGTTTCATACAGGATCATCCATCACACTCACATAGATTTCTATTTCTCTATACATATGAAGACTAGGCCTACTATATTTACAGAGTGAAGTTCTGCACTGTTCTAGACTATTTTGGTTTATAAGTTTTTTGTTTTTCATTTCCTTATATTTTCCTTTTCTGTTTGTTATAGGTTATCAAATGATATTGAATACATGACTGGCAGTCGCCNCCATTCTTTTTCTGGGTTCTCTGCTGGAAGTACATATCACCTATTGCTATGGCAGTTGTGTTTTTTACAAGTGTTGCAAAAACAGCAGAAGAGCAGCCTACGTACTTGGTATATGTTGGGTGCATACAGGTAAAATTTCTTTTATTTTCAGGCATAGTTACCTTCTTTGAACAGAGTGGTTTTGTTCTTAAGTGCTGTTGAAGAATTCAAGTATTGATTTTTTCTACCTTGTCTCAGACTTCAGTAGTATATTGCCATCCATTTTAACTGATGGTAAGTGAAGAGCTCTCCTATATCTAGTTTGCAAACATGGAGAAAGTAATATTTTTTATCTAGTGCATTTAGTTGAATTGTGATATTCTTATTTGTTGATAAATACACAACTTCTTTGTACATTTCTATTTGGAGCATAAATTTTGTAGATAAGTAAGTAGTGTACAAATGGTAGTATACAAACTAATCTTTGGAAAGATATTGACCCTAGCTGAGTTCCTTTTTGAGAGCTTCTAGAGTTTATCAGTATTTTTGGCATGCTTGCCGTTCTGTTGTTTCCTTCTGTGTGGTAAGAAAGAAGGCCTTAAATAATCTTCATTTGTTGTATGAGGATCCCATTTCTAGCAGAGTATTTCAAGTTTTTTTTTTAAGTTGAGTAGAAGCATAGTCTTCTATGATGTTTTGCAACATTGCCCATCAGGTGCTAGCTCTCTGCTGCTATATTGTAATCCATAAGTGGATTGAATGAACTCAGACCCCATCTTGGTAGAGTTATATTTACACTGCAAAAGTCTTACCTGGTTTAACTCTGAATTTGCATAGTTCATGCATTCATTCACTTCAATTTCCAATATGTATACATATTCTAAGAGTAGACAACTTACAAAAATTGAAAAATAGCATAAGATAAAACACACACTAGAAGATAGGATTCAAAGCACTAGATAATGTGTATGAAAGGAGATTCTTGTATAGGAACCATCTCATTTGTAATGATAGTTGAGGAGAGCACCCTTTAGAGCTAACTTTACCATGGTTTACCCTTCTTGGGCTAACTTTACATGGGCTAGCTCTACCCAGGGACAGATCCAGAGCTTGAATTTTAGGGAGGCATCTGATTCCTTTTTTTTGTCTTTTTCATGTGAGGAGGATCCTACCACCATTGTTTATTTTAGGAAATGTTGCCATCCCCCCTAGCCCCCTACTGAATTTCCCCCTGGCTCTACCTGTATTCAATAGATAGTCTTGTTGTATCAACAAGATTTAGTGTCTTCATGATATATTGTATATTTCTCTAGCTTCCCAAAGATTTCTTTCTATTTCTATTCTGTTTCAGAATCCATTCAGCTCATTGTTTCCGGGTGCAAGTAACTCTACAAAACGAATAACTTATCCTCCTTGGGCACAAGCACTTGCTGTTATCCTTGTTTTAGCTTCAGTCTTTCCATTACCGATCTACTTGATCAAGAATTGGCCGAAAAATTGGCGACAAGGATTCCGGAATGTATTCTTGTCTGGTTGGGCCAATTATGTACCAGACCCCTCTTGGTATGACAAAAGCAGAAGAATACCTCCAGTACAAATGGAGAAGATTATTAGACAAGAAGATCTGGCAATTTTGAAAATGCAGATGATGCGAGAGCAGGAAAAGAAGGAGCTCACATCCAAAGCTTAGCGTTGTAAATAGTAACATTTTCTTAGTTTTATTAAAGTGTCCAATACTGTACACGATTTTATTTCTATCATTTTCAAGCGGGTAGTAGCAATATGACCCTTCGTTTCTTGTTCTTGGTAGAAATTTCAACGATACAAGTAGAGATACAAGGTACATTTCGAAATGATGTCATCGCATAGGCTTATTACTCTTGCACGTTAGACACTTCCATCTGCACTTCACAGTGGAATTGGTTTATGCATGATGTAATTCTATGATTAATATATTCAGCTTTCTGTACTTGATAACTTTTATTTTTAGTCCTTAGTCCTTAATAGTATAAAGTGTGATTCTTATATAGTTGTTGTGTCTACGATCTGCGTTTTATTGTGTTATGAACTTTTACTTTTCATAAAAATAGAATTCAGTTTTTGTTGCTGTACATAAAATTTAGATGCTGAATGTTATAAGGTTTTTTGGAAAATGTCAAGTAAACCCGCTAAATTTTTGCAAGATACAAAATATCGTTAAAATGGCCAGGCACCTTTTAGGTACTGCTAATTTCATCGTTTTTTAAACCGTCCCTACATCCAACCCTTGTAACGGTCAGTAGCATAACATTCCACGTGAAAGAAGTGTCCGTAGCATATTAAAGCCTTTTCCCGACATTGCCTATTAAAAAGACTTCTACTGCACTAATACAGGCATTGCGTAGCTGGCAAAATGTGTGTATGACTACCTGGAAAAATTCTTTTAAAACTTACTTTGAGCCATCTAAATGTAATGAGGTGCAGATATTTTCATCCCGAGGATCTCCACATCCAGTCGGGTACTAACTTCAGCATATATTAGAGGTCTGCCCTGAGAAAATTTTTTCAGACTTTTTGGTAACAGTACTTGATCAAGTGGTCCTGGATCCACTAAGTTGCCCTGCAACTATACATTGTAGTGCCGATTTTGCTTTGCAGAATGGAAATTTTCAAGGTTGGGGGGAGTGAGTCACCCCCATAAAGTTTCGTCCCTGCCTCCAGTCTTCTGTTCGCTTTATTCTCAGAGCGTTTCAGCACTACTGTAGTGCCTTGATTAAGCGCCCGGGCGTTCATAAAATTGTAAACTGCAATAGTGGGTGCTTACTCGAGGGGCTGTGGCTTATTCAAATGGGCAATTCAAGTAAAAGGAAAGACGATAGATAGCGAGAAAGAAAAACTTGAAGACCGAAGTTGTTCGCAAAAATTATGAAATCGGTTTTGTAGTTTTAGCCAAGTGCACAGCAGTGATAAATGACATTAAATTTGCAGTAGTTTTGGTGCAAAAGCTTGAAGGAAAGAGAAAATCATCGACATTGATATGTTGGAAAGCTTAGACTTGTACCGTATCTCTGCTGATTTGCCTTCCGTTTTCCATGATGAAGTGCCAGAATTAAGGTTGTCAAAAATGTCAACGAGCCCTGTTTTTACGACAGAAAGTTGTTCCCTTTTCATGGGGGGCACGTATTCATTATTGTTTCTGAATAGGGAGGGCGCTAGGCATAACTGTAGGTGGCAGGGGGCTGCAGCCCCCCAAGTTGGGCAAAACTCCGCTTCATTCCTGCAAATTTTCTGAAAGAACATTGAGAAATTCGCGCAGAAAGTTCACAGAATGTTTACAGCCCCCTAGATTTGACGTCCTCCTACGCCCATGGCGCTAGTTAGATGGGGCGCATAATCGAGGCAGAGAGGCACTTTACAATGACATACTGCATGGTAACAACAGCTATTTTGGCTACAACCATAGCAACGAAAGACCAAGTCCCAGGCTTCCTGAAGGTTTGACTCTAAGATCAGTGGATAATGGCAGAAGGTAAATATGACTTGATGTTGGTCCCAACAAGAGATAAAAGCAGAATAAGACATCAGCCGTGGTGAGTCATAATACAACCTCAATTATGATTGCTTGAAGAAACTGGAAGCATTGTTGAATTGACAATAATCGATCACCCAAGTGGATGTAATTTATGCAGAACAGGGATTCATGATCAAAACAATGCCCTTAAAAATTGCATATAACACACTCCTTATGAGCCTTTATACTCCTTCATCACCCGAGCATTATTGGTTAACGATATTGTTGTAAAAATATATTGTTATATGTTTTCATAACAATGCTGTTACAAAATAATGCAATTTTTGAAGGAGTATGAAGGCTCATGTAGAGTGTACTACATACAATTTAGTAAATAGCTTTGATCATGTGTTCAAACTCCTTTCTTGCTGCAGCAACAAAGATATTTTCACGAAGAATAGGGATTGTCGTACAAAAAAGTAACCAGGGAGGCTATGTTGTAAAAACTGTATGAGCTATGTGCTTGTCACTGCTCTGTGTGTGAAAGCATCAAAAGAAAGAGAAAGCCAAGATGTGGCTGTAGCATTCTTCTTCTATTGATAGCTATCAAATTTATTTTATTAGCACTGCATGAACAATGATGTTCCAATAGGTAGATCTCTGCAACTGGAGTTGAATGCACTTCTTTTACAAAGATTAGATAACCATTTGAAAATTTGTATGCTCTTTAAGGTCAAAAAATATTCACTGTTACTAGTACTTAAATTAATTTACATAATAATGCAAATACCACGTAGCATCAAGACATTTAGGGATAGCATTGCAAAAGTATTGGCTGTAAGTGAAGTTGGAGCTTGCTGAGTCGGGCTGTAGATTGTTTTTAAGGATTATTTAAAACATCGCTCTAGGGGACAAAGGTACTGCAACACCCTAACCTTAATAATGTCAAAATTTTTCGAATTTTACAAACTTAAAGGTTAGGATTTAGTTAATCTCTATGCTCGTAGATAAAATATGCTATATTTAGCATCCAATGCTAATAAGTTTTTCGAAGACTTCAATAGCAACAGAGCTGCCATGATATCATAACAAATGAGACAGTTATAAACAAAATAGTTAAAGAGGTGAATACGAGGGAGTTGAGAGATGAGGAGCAAGCCATTGTTAAGAATTTAAGTATGCTATACAAGATCTTTAAATAAGACTTGAATGTTCCTTTTCACTGTCCAATGATAGTAGAACAATGAGAGTTTGCAGAGAAACCAATTAAAATGATAATCCAAAATATTTTGCTCCAAAATTCTCAGCGTCAACATTCATGTTTTGGAGAGCCATTGGGCCTAAAAATGTTGGAAAATGTGCTGCTCATGAAGGATGAGTAACTTGTTTTAAGGAACAAGAGAAATGCTTGGAAAGAAAGTGAGCCATTCATCTTCCCACATGTCAATAGAACCCCTCACAAACCAATATTTGCCAAAATTTACCTGAGTATCTGTAAGATCAGTGCACTTCCATGGCCAGTGCTGAACCCCAACTTTAACATAATTGAAAATTTTCTTTTGCACATGAAAAATGAAATGAATCCTGATGCACGAGATCCTGCATGGTCCAAGCAACCACTTATTGAAAGAGTTTTTGACAAATGGAGAAAAATCCCAGCAATTTTCTTAAAAGCAATCTTATGCATCCATTCCAAAGTGACTTTGACTGTTGTTACAGCAAGATGCTACTCCACAAAATATTAATTTAATTTAGAAGTTATTTCAATTTCTAATTCAGAACTTTGGAAGTCAAAAAAGGTATCTTTGAGGCACAGCTTCATTAAGTTAGTCTTCTTAGTCATGTGCCCATTGGCCATTAAAGCACAAGTCAATCAGATAACAATAATACTAATTGGTGTCACCCACCATCTATTGGCATCAGAACTGTTGTAATACTTTCATCCTTCTAGCGTATTGTGTATAATTTGGATTAGGGATGTCAGGCAACTTTTCAAGGAGGGTCACTTTTGCACTTAATTTATAATAGGAGGGTCACTTTTACATGCAAACATATCAAAAATTATATAGCTCCCCATCAACTTTGACCTCAGTGATAAATTAGAGAGCATCATGGGTCATGTACTAGACTGCCCCATTTTAGGCATCCAGCTACACCCAGTGAGCTCAGTTCAGTTCATTGAAATTCTACAGCATGCAAATTATTTGTCAAAACATTGAGCAGCAATAATAAAATTTGAAATATATGCATACAGACTTATGTAGCTGAAGCCTATAATTTAAATTGGACTCTTTTAGTGGAAAATCTCTGCAGCATTCCACTATAAGCAGGGCTACTATAATTTGGAAAGAGTACAAAAAGCTTAGAAGAAATACAAGGACCAAATTTGCAACTGCCTGTCCATCCTCTTCTTGGCCATCTCATTGTTTCCATTCTGAAAGAAGTTGCCAATCTAGTTTATTAGGTGCTGTTTAATGTCATGTAACAAACAAAACAGAAAAAAAAGTATTTACATCCTGTGCTATTTGCATACTAAGAAGATGTTTTATATCAAGACACAGAGATTTTTATATATAAATGTGTAAAATAAACATGCAAGGAGTATATTTTTGTGTTGTTTATTTTAAGGTATAAGGAACGTTTGGAAGCAAAATATAAGAAACCAACAAACAGCAAAGATTGGAAGCCAAGACTATCTTCATCATCATGGACATTTGTTAAAGATGGCTTGGATGACTTTAGAGATGGAAGACCACCAGCTTTGGAAAATAAGGATATCTTGATTAAAGTAAGTGTGTTTACTGGGTGGTGAACAGAATTAAATTGTTATTTCCAATCAATCATAAAAGGATGAAGCTATGTTGTGTATAAAATATTAAAGAGCAATTCCATTTTACAGACATTACAACTCAAGGAAATTTGCTATGTTTTGCTTAAAATTCATTTTTATTGACAAGTACTTTTCAAAAAGACTTACATGCATTTTAACTCAATACAGTCAAGTTTTATTTCCACAACAACTGAAAATTTTTGCCTACTTGTTGTTTGACTTATTGATATTCAACTGAATCTCTAATTTAAACCACTTTAGCTGAATGTGAAGTACTGATGTGTGAAATGTATGAAAAGTAATGGTCATTTGTTTCTAATCCACTCATGGTTGTGCAAAATTAAAGGTTTTCTGTAATGGACATTACAGATGGGGTGTAACAGACATAACATATTTTGATATTGTAGTAAAAAGGTTGAAATATTACAGCAAATTTCAGAGTCCCTACTTTCACTGGCCTACTGACTGGGAGAATGATGGGGTGCATAAGATTCCATGGGAACTTTTAATAGGGCTCTGCAGTAACTCACTATAAGCAGAAGAGTTGAAAACTCCACAATTTTGCTGTTTATTACATATTTAAGCATGTAAATAGTAGTATGTGGCATGTTGCCATCATACTCTTAGGACATAAGCAGTGTTGAACACCACAATACCACAAAGACCAAATACTGTCAAAAACTGCACAATTTCAAAACTGTAAAACCATTCTCTAGAACTGCAAAAACCAACTTCTAGCAAAATTATCAAAATTGACCAGAATTTCTTCAAATTTTGATGCATATGCAAGCTTGCCAAGCTACATACAAAGGAAATGGGAAGAGATGGCAAGCTGCACTCTTATTGCATCAGATACATGCTGTGATTTATGCTTTAATTCCTGCCTACTGAACTGTTTCTTGTTCAATGCTCATACCATGGTGTTGTTCTTGTCACACTTCAAACTGAAAAATTCCATGACGCATTGCAGAAGGAAGGAATGGTGAACAAGTAGGCAAATTTGATGAATTAGCATTGTATTTGTTTGATAGATTGAAATATGCCAAAAGTCTCCAAATTGAAGCTATGATACAAGAATGGCTTTAGCATCTTATGAATGTGAGAATTTCATCTGAAGATAATCATGCATGAGGAATTCAGGACAAGGGGTAAAATATGGGAAATCTTGCAGGCTTTCATATGTTAGAATATCCTTTACATAAATATGTAGAACAAGGTGCAGGTCAATAAATAGGGTACATGTCAGTGCAGAACATTATTAATCCAAGCGATATTGAGGTTGGAATTTACTTCCTTTATAATTGAAACTGGCAATAAGATACTAGCCAATGTATCTTGTCAAGTACTGATAGAGAGGGCACTTAAACATGTCTTGGCTATTGTAAAAGCTACACTATTACTGCAGTAGTTTGTTCTATTGTCCATAAATTGATGTAATCTATGAGCTTGATTGAGAGCTTGATGAATCAAGTAAATAGCATTTGCTCATTTTAGGGCCTGATTAAGCTGTAAAGTAAAAAGACAATTTATCACATGTTCTATGATAAATGTTTTGTCTGCACTTTTGTGATTCACAATTTTTCTTTAATTCCATCAATTTTTGTTAAATCTAGTTTACCCTCAGGAGTGCCTTGCTTGACCTGAACAGGACCAATTGGCTTAAATATACAAGTACCAATTTCCAAACAATCCAAATACTCATTCTGAATGAACGACTGCTGGCCTTCTTGTGATTGCCAATCATTTTATGCTTTGAAATGCTTTAAAATGCTTTTTGCTGCTAGATATGGTATTTTATGAAAACCGTGAAAACTGCAACACAAAACTGCAAAAACTGAAATTTTGAAAAGCACAGTCGGTGTTCAACACTGGACATAGGTATAACAAAAAACTTTAAAACATGAGTTCAATTTTTGATAGCTGCCTGTAAGCTATAAGTTATGAACTGATGCAAAAGAATATTTCTTTATGGGAGCTATTTTTAGGAACCAAAACCCAGTAGCAGTTATTATGGGGAGGGGGCAAGTTAAGTCAGCAAGTTCTCAGCAAAGGTGCTGTCCAGACATGTCAAACACATGGTCTTTTTAATAAGAAAGCTACTTTTTCCTCTGAGCCACCATTCTCCTAAGCTTCTTTCTAATGAAAAACATATTTACTTGACAGATGCTTGGCTCATTTGAAAATACTTGGCAGATTCAGCACCTGTACACCCTCTGATTTTTCTTGAAAAACTATCACAGCCAGCACCATTTGAATATGATAGTACTTCTTCTTCTTCCCAGCTTTTCCCTATTTGGGGTCACCATTGTGAATGAGCTTTCTCCATGCATTTCTGTTGTTAGCCACCTCTGGGTTTAAATTCTTCTCCCATAAATCTCCATTTATGCTCTCAATCCACCTTCGCTTGGGCCTGACTCTTCTTCTATAATCTCAGTTTTTGAGCTTGCTTCTTTGGCCACATTTGTTCTTGATGTGGTAGCCCTCGCTGTGGCACAGAGTTAGAGCAATGTATCTGTGGGTCACTTATGGGTGACATCCTAGCATTTGTCTCATATCATAGCAGGTTTTGGCAAAGGGTTTTATGGGTGGGTGCTTATCATTGTTACTACCTCCAGATCATGAATCACATCTGGTCTTAAGGCATTTTGCAAGACTATGCAATTGTTTGAAGTCTCCCTTTTGCCTTTGCAGGCACCTAACTGTCACTTATTAATTTTATTCTGTTGAATTTTAGGGGTCAACTGGCCTTGAACCAAATTTATTTGGAGTTGATCCAAGTTGCAAAAGACTAACAAAGCAAAAGATTATGAAAAATCTAGGAAAAGAGGAAATTGTCTATCAAAAGTTAGATTGAACTTCTTTTCTATCATTTTCCCTCTATCAAATTTTTACTGTAGCCTTTTTTATTCTTGTTGAATAATGAGTATGTTTATTTGGGAAGCCTTAGTTCATGCCTGGAAGAAGTTGGTGCTGATTGCTCTTACTTATTTGGAATTGTGTATACATCCAAAATACAGAGTTTCTTGCTGCTCAAGCGTGTCAAATGTCTCATTTAGAATAAAACAGGATGAAGCAGAGTTATGAAAACAATAGGTAACAATCACTAGTGTTACAGTTGTGACAACAAAGCTCATATTTGGCACGAGTGATTACATGGTTGCTAGTGATTCTGGCATGGGTGATTTTTCACTCATGTTGTGGATTTTGCACTTGTATGGACGCATGCACATACACTTGCATTTGTCTCCAGGCATGGACTGGTAGCCTGATTACTTTTCAAACTACTTTCTTTGTACATGTATGATATCAAGTAGATGTGAACTTAATTTCATTTGCTCATGCAGACAATTGCCACAAAAAAGACAGAGAAGAAAAAGAATTGATGAAATTGAGGAAACACTTTTAGAGCATCCATTGGCAGTTTATCCACATTTTGAAGAATCACTACCACCTGATGTAAGAAAAAGTTGAAGCAGTGTTTTAGCATATTCCTTTTTCATCTGATTTTCGCTTGCCTTGAGGCATTAAAAATGACTGAAATTGCCCAGATTAGAACAAAGGAGTACGTATCATAGCATTATGTTAATGCAGTGTTCTCTTTTTTGAGAATGCTTTGCATTTTTTATCTTTATAACTCTAGTATTATGGTAGACTTAAAATAGGCCAGAATTTTTTTAGAGCAAGGTTGGCATTTATGAAATGATAAATAGTATGTTCTCTTGAATAGCTATTTGAAGACATTGTTGAGTTGTTGGACCCAGCAATGAATATAGCAGATGAAGATGACCACTCTGACAAAAAGGTATCTTATTACACATATCCACTTCTTAGTACAACTGGGCAGGCCTTGTCATTTAGCTTACATATTTGATTCCAAGGGCATGTACTGACACATACACAAATCAAATTGCTCATGCAATTCATTGCATGGGCAAGTAGTTGATTTTGGCTTTTGAAGAGCAGCACCTAGTCCAAAGATGAAAAGCTACTTTGAATTTATCATTTGTAAATGATAATTTCTTTCTTCAAACAAATTTTCTTGATAAATGTTATCTTCATTGGATGTTGCACTTCTTTAGCATTGTTTTTTATTGGATCCTTGAGTGCCAATGTAAATTCTTTCTGAAAAGTACTATTTCATGTGCAAAGTTATTTGCTAATTACCAAATGCACTGTGTTTCTTGCTCCTATGATGAAGTTAGTATTAAAGATGATGCTATAATTGCTGCAATTATTTGTTATGTTATGATAACAGTTGTGATGTTTAATGGCTATGATTTGGACAATTTTTCTGTTTTAATGATTGAGAATGCATTTTCATGATATTGGTAATGATAATGGTATATCTTGATGATAGTATTATTCAATAAAAGAAGAGTTGTGACTCTAGGGAGTAAGTTCATTTTTGATGTGCTTTATACTTGATATTTCCAGTCTCACCACTCCATGAAGACAGCCTCAAAATCTGATGATTCAGAATATCTTTTTAGTGAGGTAAGACTCTCCTGTACTCATGGCCTATTGCAAATATCCTATTTTAGGAGTTCCCTCTGAAGTATTTAATGGTATTGATTTAATGCTTAAGAACTGTGACCAAAATGATACTTTGACTACAAAAGATTATAACTCTACAAGATTATAGTCATAGTTTGGCTTGTGGGAAGCCTATGCACATGTTAAAGGTAGATTCAATAGAAAATGTTGAAGTTATACAATGCAATGAGTGCTTTGAAGCAAAATTGATTGTAAGCATAGATCTAGAAAAGCTGTTGTCTATAAATATTGTCTTCTTGTTGCTTATATTCTGGTTACTATGTAATTTCTAGAAGAAGAACCATGACAATATTTTTTGACTTTTAAGACACATTTTGAATTAGACTCAATTCTTTTTCAGATTTTTTCTGTTTGACATGATCCTGCATATTTAAAAGATACATATGTTAATATCTGATAACCTAGCATACATGCATTCTTGCTTAGCAATGAATTATCAAATTGTAGCATACCTATATTGTTTTTGTATCATTAACTTTGATTTTGAACCTTTCTGCTTCAGCCTGCTAGATCATATTCAAGGGAAGTCTGTTCAGGGTTAGTATGTGTCATTTATAATTAGTGTTAGATTGTAGCAAAATGTGAACTGTTGTCTAGAATTTTGTTCATTTGAGTGATGGTAACTTGCCCAAGTGACACATCTTGTCAATCTTGTTCTTGAAGATATTGCATGTCAGCTAATGTTGTAAAGTTTTCAAATATTAGAACTTTCCTCTACTTTCTTATTTTTTTGCAACATCTATTCAACACCTATGCAACATTTATGCAAGATCTATGCAGATATTGCTCCTATATCAAATGGTGAGATAAATATACAATCACTGTAAATTTTATCACTAATTTTTGTCAGATATAAGTCAGCAATGCAATGTGCTAAAAAGAACCAATATAAATGGCTACACGAGCCTGTTGAAGTCAATAAAGAAGAAAGAGCAAAGATTCTGAAAAAGAGACAAGAATCCCCTACTCAGGTGAACTTTTGTTTTGTAATAGTGATGACAGCTGTTAGTGTTACATATGCAGCATTGAATAGCAGGATTGTTTCTGCTTCATGGCTTCTTGTTTATTATAAACTTATGTAATAAATTTTGAACTTGAAGCCTTACTTTGTGATGTTAGAAAAAACCATAACTTTTCTATAGCTCATTAAATGTTTGACTGATAATCTGACTTTACAGTTTTCCTATTTTTGCTCATTCATAGGATTTGTCTATTCATCATCATTTTTAGTTGTTTTTTCATTTATAGGTAGCTCTATTCATAGCCATAATGCTCCTGTTGGTGCTTAATAGTACTTGTAACATTTCTTACAGGAGACTGGAATTGATGAAGTTACAAAGGAATTCTGTGACTGGGTTAGAAATTTGGTAAGACTATTAGTGAAAATGTTTTCCATATAAGTTAGTATTTGTAACTTTAAAGAAATTTGCCAGTTGTTTTTGTCAGAGAAACTTTGGATGGATACTGTAAAGGACCAAATAACTGCTCAGGGGTGCTTACTCAAAACTTTGCCTTAAATCCTTTTCAACCATTCAACACTCTATTAACTGTAGTTAGACCAAAAAGCAATACAATGTAGTTGCAATGTCCACTTCATCATCATCATCATCATCATCATCATTATCATTATCATCATCATCATCATCATCTTTCAAAAGAAAACAAAGAAATATTTTCATTTTAATTTAATTACTCTTTGTAGGGTGAACACTCTTAATAGTATCTACAATAAGCAGCATTGCTATATGGCTACATTAGAATGCCTATTTTTGTGTTGGACTCTATTAAACAAACTTATGCAAGTGGAATAATTTCAAAGGAGAGCTCCCTCCTGCTTAGAGGGGTGGTTATTTGACAGGAGCACTTATTGCTAGATGTTGCTCTTTACCTGAGGCAGTTATTTGCCTAGGGGTGGTTCTTTGACACTGGGTAGTTATTCAGTCATTTATTGTATTTGATTACTTTTTCTTTGCAGGGAGGGCAGTCAAATCAAAATATTGAAGAATCCACAATTTATAGTTTGTTTGCTAGTGGCTATGAAACAAAAGTGAGTTTTATACCCAAGTATTTTTATGAGTTTTTTACCATAGTGTCTTGTGTGAGTTTTATACTACAGTATTGTATAATTTATTGAAATTACATTATATTAACATCATGTTCGAAGTTGATAAAAAGTTGTGGGCATTCAGGAGATGAAATTTCTGAGCTAGACTGATTCATGTTATAGAAATACCCAGGGGTGCAATGGGAGGTACAGACACACCCAGTGGGCAATGCTAGAGCATTTCTGGTAATTCTCCTTAGCTACTTATGACATCTGACAATTCTAATTGTTTTTACTTTCTATTGTATGGTTGAAAATTCTAGTAAAGTAGGCAAAAGCCCAAAGTTTCTGATATAGGAGTTTTCCACATAGCCCCTTCTCAGTCACTACCCCACCAGTAGGGCTAGCCTCTTGCTATGGATTAGGCTATCTTTCAGACAAAGACCTATTACATACCTTTTCTTGCTTCCTATTGTTGTGTTTTTCTTGGTTTTGACTAAAAATGCAGTAAATTCATGGATTTGCTAAAACACCTATTTTTTACCTGCCTTATCTTTAGCCTGCTCTCTCTGTACCAATTCACGTCGTTGAATTAACAAATGTGCCACCTGAACTCAGATCTGGCATTACTGGACCAGCAAAGGAAGATACAAAAAAGAAAGAGCAAAATGAAAAGGTATAAAATGTTTATTAACATTGATGTATTTTACAGCATGTGTTTAGTTTTGGTACTTTTAAGCACCACAGATGTGCTATTTACGATATGATTGTCGTTTCCTTCCAAAAGTTTTGCTTTAGTAACCCTTTTCGTTCTTGTGTTGGCTAATAATTTAAGTTAATTAAAGGACCTGATAGAAAGCCATTCCACTGTTGTAAGCCCAGTACACAAGAAACTTCGAATGCGTGTATTTACAGTTCATTTGCTAATTGCGTTGTGCATAGATTGCAAGAACTAAGAAATCTGCTAACTTTTCAAAGAGCCACGTTCAAGATTGAGTAAACTGGAAAGAAGTATAGCAAGAGGCAGCATCTAACATTGTATTTGCATTTTGTCTTAGATTGAGTCAAGCTACACTCCTAGTT
Organism: Cassiopea xamachana; assembly: GCA_900291935.2. NCBI lineage: Eukaryota > Metazoa > Cnidaria > Scyphozoa > Rhizostomeae > Cassiopeidae > Cassiopea > Cassiopea xamachana. Next base: position 24,739,743 of record OLMO02000001.1, on the reverse strand, counting down.
GGGTCGGGAAATATCATTCTCCGTGGTACTTAGATCCTAAGTTATGGACCGCTCATCTACCCCCAGGGGGACTTCAGGACCCAAAAGAAAACAAAGAGCAACAAATGACCGAATCAAAGAAAAAGAGCAACAGCCTTGTATGTTTCCGTTAATTTTTCTTTTTGAATAACGATCCAGTTACATACTTGTTGAGCTCAATAATCATACTAAGTGTAAACAATAGTGTAAGCCAATCACATATTTTAGGAGTATTGAGATGTTCCTGTTTTGTTGTTAAATAAACCCTCAATTTTTCCATATTGAGTTCTACGTGTATACTTGCTGTCATTAAACCCATTTGCATGGCTTAGTTTGATTGACTTGCGGGAGATTCTTCCCTTGGCACTTCTACATATTTGCATTAGCAAGCAAATTTCCGTATCGGAGCTTAATGTATCAGCTGTAAATCCAGTTTCAGTGTTATATTTCCTAAATGCTGCTTTTGAAGAAAATCTTGTTTTGATCACAACATCATTTCTTCATTCAATGACAGTAGAATTTCTTTCTAGGATAAAGTCCTCGCTACCTTGCATGGAGCTAAAGCATTCAAAGACTTTATTGATGCGAAGAAAACAAGAAGGCCAGAGGTTTCTATGATTTTTACATTTTTACATGAGGCTATTACAAAATAGAGGTNTAGAAAATGGAGAATAATTTCAAAGTAGCCTAGTTTTTGCATCATAATTTGACTGAGACGACATTGCACTTTTAAAATTATGCATGCCATTTACCTCCTTCTATAAAAAGTTATCTAATTTCTTTTCTATTTATCTTTGCGTAGTTTCTTGACGCTGTTGCAAAACATCAAGAAGAGCTCGAGGCGGAGGCTTTAAAGAGTATGAATGAAGAAGTAAATAGGCTTTAAAGAGTATGAATGAAGAAGTAAATAGGCTTTAAAGAGTATGAATGAAGAAGTAAATAGGCTTTAAAGAGTATGAATGAAGAAGTAAATAGGCTTTAAAGAGTATGAATGAAGAAGTAAATAGGGACCGAGCCAGCACCGAACCAAAGCAGAGGGTGAACTCTAAACGAAACACATCCAACCCCAACTCCAGGACAGCATCACTGCACTGATCGATTCAATAGATGTAAAATGTTCAAAAATTTAGTCTGTAAATAATTATATATTTTTTTTATGGAAAAATAGAAAATTATTATGCGGAAGCATTTTTCCAGCGAAACTAAAGCAGCATCTCCTTTACATTCAACATATCGACATCTGTACGTTTAAATTTAGCAGAATAAAAGACAGAAAAAACAAAGGAATGACTAAATAATAGAAATAAGTAGCCCATCATTTATCGCAGTGCAAAGTATGCAATGAATATTGACAACAATAAAATAATTATTGAGCTAAATATTAGAATGTTACGTTTAGAAAATNTAGGGTTGTTTTTTCTTCAATCTGAACCTTTCGTTGCTTTCTTTTGCGCCCCTCTGTCTTTCGCTTAAACCACTCCAATTCTTCCTGTTAAATGATGTGAATAGTTCAGTAATGTGTGATGCATGCAAACGGAAATGACGAACATGAAGAAGGAAGTTTTGAGCAATATCTTAGCACAAAGTTAGAAGATAACAAAGGGAGATGAATGTTTCATAACGTCAGTTAGTGTAATGAGAGTGATGTGGAGTTAATTCTGAAAATTATGACAAGATCGTTCAACAGTTGTTGATAAGGAGTTAAAACATTTTCAACTAAATATCCATAATGCATTGCAATAAAGATGATCTGGTGTGTAAACATTTTATGTAAATATACACCAAAAATCAACCTGTTGCTTTTTCATTTCTTCTTCTTTGATAGCAGCTTCTCGCTTTTCTTTGGCTTTTTCCTCTTCATCTTTTAGCTCTCTGCACTTTTCATCGCATTCTATTTTTGTTTCACCAGAATTCAATAAATTGCAACGAGTTTCCTTTAATAACACCATTTAATTGAATTGATCAAAATTCCTTTTATCTTGCACAACAATTTTTTCAAACGTCATATAACTCAATCAATATTACAAATACAATTATACACCTCTCTAATAATAGGCAGTGTATAATTGGCTAGTCTGCTAACAAAACTTAAAACTAAATACTTTTTTTAAACTTCATATATAATATAATATCTCGTTAAATACTACAAGTGCAAATCTCACTAAAAAGCAATCTGTACTTGGCTGGCTTACAAAAAAACAATAATAAACATAATAATAATAATAGAGCTATAGTTAATACAATTTTGTGTCAGTAAAAGAGGAGTTCTGGGTCAGTCCATGGATTGTTTCTCATGCAAAAAATGTAATACGTGGTGCGTATGATGATGGTGGTCATTTTATTTGCTATATAGTTGAGGTGAGGTTGATAACAACTACAACAATAACAATAATAACTAGCAGTTGTAGAAACCCAGATAAATTAACAAAAGAAATACAGGAGTAAAATTTCCAACATTCCAAATCTTAAAATCTTATCATACACCTCTCTAATGTCAGGCAGTGCATAATTGGCTATTTTCCATTTCTATGTGTCAAAAACAACAAAAAAAACAAAAGGGCAAAAGTAATTACTACGAAAACAACGACAACAACAACAACAACTACTACTGCTGCTATTGCTGCTGCTGCATCAAATTGCGCATATATGTAAAAGAAAAAATAAGCAGTGATCAAAATTTTAATATTGAACCCAGGACTTGTTACTGAGGCAGAATACATAATAACTGAATCTGATTGCTATGTTCATAATCTTCTTGATTATAAAATAACTATGGCTTTAATGTAAATATCGTTTGCATCATCATCTAATTCACACACAAAATACACATCTAAAATCATTATCCAAAAACAACTTTTTTGGAAACAAAATTAATATCGCTTTGGACCAGCATTTAAAAAGAGTGATAAAATGTTCTATTTGCAAACCTTTTTTCGTCTTTTGCAAGGACAAAAAATTTTCACTTTCTGATTGCAGACAGTACGTGGACAATCTCCTGGGTGGCAGATACTTTTGCAACGATGTCCGCATGATAAAACTTTTGGACATTGATTTTTGCATGATCTTAAAGATTCATTGCCTTCGGTCAATGTGCTTCAAGGTAGAAAAAACGCATTACAAAGTATGAGCAAAAACTGTAAATTTAACCTACATAAGCAAAACAATATATTTCCATTTTCTCTATTCATTGGCTGTTTATCATGTTCCTTGAAACATTCTGGCAGCGTCTTATTTTTCCGTGTATGTGCTTATTACTTTCCCTATAAGTCTTGTTTATCAACGCTTTTGCATTTACTTCACCCCTCCTTTTGTTGGGGACATGTTAAAAAGGCCCCGTCTCGGTTATTTTGATNTTGCTGATGATGACTCTAGCCAGACTCGAAACGTCCATGCTAAATTTACTGTTTAAGTCGCCTTAATGCCTGTTTAAGTCAAAGTAATGTTTATATTAACATAAATAAGTCACATGGTTTCGTCGTATATTGTCAACATATTGGAATTGTTAGGGTTTATTTTGAACTGAACATTGAAAACATGTCTCTTATTCTCGCCGTCTTCATAATCAACTTTATTGCAAAGCTGCGATTCCCAAACTCTGAATACTTCATCTTGTCATCACCAAAAGTGTATTGGAGTTCGATAGAACGAGGGCCTGACTAATAGATCTAACAGTTTGAAACAAAGAATTAAATTCAGTTTGCATTGTAGGGTCTATCTGCTCCGATAAAGTAATGAAAATTGAGGGAACAAACAGAGATTCTAAAGTTGTAATTTACAGGAAATTTACCTGCATTTGAGTTCCAACATAATCAACGAACAATGACAGCTGATGCGGACATAATTCGTGCAAGGGGGACATTCATCTCAAAAGAGAGAAGTAATTAGAATGAACGAGGATCAATAATATAATATCACACATGATCGAAGTAAAAACAGAAATAAGAAAATTACATTCTATGTTCTTTAAATCTATCACCACATGTCAAGGAAAAATCACTAGACAAATATTGTAATCTGTATGGACAAGATGGTTCAATAGCTATTCCGTTATCATCTACTCTATTTTCAGCAGAAATTTAAAAAGTTTACAGGTGATGCAGTGTTGTACCGGCTATGTTATTCCAATATCTTATCTACTCCTCGTTAGACGGGAATCGAATTAACAATGCATATATGAAATGGTATACTTTACATGAAAAATACCTGGGTGGCATCGCCTTTTGCAGCTGTGAGTACACCCTTCTGGTCTTGGCTTCAAGCATGGCTCTTCGCATTGCAAGCATTCTCTCGCCACCTAAGAAAATATGTCGCAAACATTGTGCGTCAGTACACAAGCATACTGGACAAGGAAGATTGTCTATGGCAGGACTGTTATTTGGCGCGTGTGATCGCACACGCCCACTGCACAAATCACCTTGCGCGTGTAGTTGATCGCACTCGCAAGTAAATGCTCTTGAATTTTTGTGGTGACTCCAAATTCCGATTTCGTCATTTTGAAAGGTATTAGCCATCAATTTATCTTCATACGTTACACCCTTGCATGTTGACTATAATTATCACTTAATTCCGACTTTCAAGAGTTGCATTTATTCTTATGATGAAAAATTGTTTATATGTTCACCGTTTTAAGCATAGTAGTTTCCTTGTTCGAACGAATTTGTTTGAAAAAGTTTACCTTTGTTGAACCTTACAATTTTTTCTTTGTTTCTTGATTTGATCTCAGCGTGCGCATGTAAACATTTTCCTGGCAGTGTGATAGAACGCGCAGTTATTCGCGCGTGCTAATTGCCGAACGGGAAGTATTTTTGCTCATGACAAGGTGTGCTACGGATACTTAAAACTATGATCCTCCAATATTTCTGGTATTCTCACTGTTGGTAAATCTTTATACATTCACTCATTGATTCATGAATAGCTAGGCCTTCGGTAAATATCAATAAAGAATGTACTAATGAATGAAATGGATACATTTAAATTGGCAATGATGATGACGGTGGCGATGAATAAACTTCATTTCTCATTATAAATGACTCCTTTCTTTATACTAATGGAAACATGCAAGCATTCAACGATTAGTACAAAATGCAAGAAACACTATTGACTTTAACATACGAAGAATGATGCTTTAATTCTGCTCCTCATGATTTCAAACTGTTTGAAGTTGTTTGCAAACTGTTTGCAAAGAGCAACTAACAATCAGTAAACTGCTAAATTCTTGTAATTCCAACATCTTTTCTTTAATCATTCAAAGTTTTTAGACAAAGTATAAAATTGGTCGTGACAAAATTAAAACCATAAAAATTACTATTTATTTGCATTTTATGAAAAAATTCTCAGTGATTGATATTCATTAAAACTACCTCATTATCGGAAGATCCGTCTTGAACAAGGTGACATTCAAGTTGGCAAAAGTGGTTTCCACATTCCAAGGTTCTTCCACACTTTCGTCTACATGAAAATGGCTTAACTTCAGAGCAAGGGAAAACTCTGACCTACAAACAAGAGAATGCATCGTGCAAATACATGTAGGCAACACAAAGTCGCATACTAGTGGGGATAAACAGAGTGCTCAGAGGCAGCAAACGTACAAAGCTATGGAAGATTGAGAATTAGGAATAAGGGCCAGTATGGTAACACCTAGATTCAGCTAATTTAGTAAATAAGGTACCACCAGTACATCTGTAACATGAAAAATTCATAATGACACGTTTTGACAAAACATAATGAAATGTTTTGATCTTTACAAAGGCAAATGAAGTAAGTCTTCATATAGAATTTAAACAATGTATTTTAGACATAATTTTAACTAAGTGGTCATACCTCGTGTTTTCCGAAACATTCTCTGCATTAAAAGATTAACAACTCAATTAGAACAAAAAGATAAGATACAAAGCACTGAAATAAACGTCGACCAATGGCTGTATACATAAGTTTGGTAATCACTTTAACTTAATTAGCCACATAGAAATTGTGTGACAATCATGACAATGCAACTCAGTGAACCAAGTCACTTGAAGTTCAAGGAATAATTCAATCGCTATCTTAGGCACAAAAGTTTCCTGTTCCCAGGGGTATCACAAATCACTTAATTCTCATACAATACAAAAGTTAATTCTCATGGTTCTCTTTTAAGCACTTTTGTAAATTTTCTTGTTTTGACATAGATGATGTTCCTCTCATCATTTACTTCAAAAGTCAATTGTATTCAATCGATTGCATCAAAAATAAAAAGGAGAGGAATATATACAGTTCTGGTGTATGCATACCTTTCAATAGGAACTTGGCAGGGTGGGCATGGAAACTGCATAACTTCAACATCTGAGGACTTCCTCTCTGACGACAACATTGGCTAAAAAGGTATTATATTTAAGTAAAGCAGTCAACCTCACTTTAAGTTTACTGGGTTCAAAGTGATACTTTGCTGTGCCACTTTGAAAATAGCTTGTTCATCTCATCTATTTTACCAATTTTGTCATTTAATGAATTGTGTATACTTCATTTCTGAGTCCACATGTGTGGACAGGACACTTTTATGCTCAATGCTTGCTAGTTAAACTAGGGCAGTTATTTGGCCTAAATAGGTGGGGGCAACAAAATCCATACATGGTTTTACAATAGTACATGCAATTGATAGAAATGGGTATGTGGCTGTACACTTATCATGTACCATAATTGATATCATTAATCAGAAAAGACAAAAAACATGAAAAAACACTGTTCATTGGCAAAAAGTGATTTTTATATACTTATTTTGAACACAATGATTATGAAGGTAAATGAGAGTGACCTCAGCTATGAGATGTATACAGTCATAAGTTAAATAAAATTTCATTTTTAGCAGAAAAAGATTGCATGAAGATAACAAAAAAGATGCTAAGGTAGGAAATTTCAGTGAATTTCTAAAATCAAACATCATTATAGGATCAATCTTTACCTTACTAAACTTTTTTACAGCTATTTCATCATGGCAACTTTCAGGGCAATAATGACCACATGAATCCAGCTTATGGCCACAGATTTGTCTGCATGGGGGACATCTATTGAAGTGGCATTTATGAAGCTATGAAAAATTAGCAGGAAATATGAAGATAAAAGTTAAAAAGGCTTTGGAAGGATTGAATATGAAATTACAACAAGGAAATTGCAGCTAACATACATCAAAAAATTTAATGTAGATTTTTATCATACCTCTCTCTTTTCATGATGACATGTTGAAGGTATCCTGAAAAACAGTATTTTTATTGATAAAAGCTAAAGCTGCTTGCTCAGAGATTGTACAGAACTGCTAAATATGACAACAGTCTTTTTGTCAAGTTCAGACCTGAAGATATAATTAAACGAGTCAAAAGTTCTAACCTGCATGGAAGTCTACACTTGGGTGGTCGTGTCGATCTCTCAGCACCACAGTTTACTGCAATCTTTACACTTCCACAAAAACATTTTACTTCCTGTTTTAGTGGACATGGGAAGCAAGAACCTAAACAAAGGTAGAGGAGAATTAATTCCATTGAAATAAAGTGGCATGTGACTCCCATTGAATCAACAGCAACAACAAACAAGTTGAAAAAGCTCAATGTTTTATTTATTACCTGTATGACATGGAGCTGGGCACTTGTGATTTCTGCATGATAGCAATCTATTACACGTTTGTTCACATGGTGGACAATTTCCATCACAACACTAACAAGGAATCGTATATTGGAAAGTTAAAGTATGTGAAAACAATGGTACCTAGTAAGATTGAAATCAAAGCAAAGAGAATTTGGCACAAAACTGTCCAAAATGAATAAAGCAAATAAACATTATGGACAGTAAAAATAGGCAATACCTACATAAAAGTGACATTACCTACCTTTCTCTTACAAGGATGCCTGTTGCAATTTTTCATCTTTGTACATTTAAATTCACAAGTAAACACCTGGCAACAAGGGAGCTCTTTACTACATTTACCACATCGGCATTTTTTTGTAATAATCTGTCGACATGTTTCACATGCACCATAATGACACTGTCTGTGACAGTAATGCCTTCCACATTCAAGCAACTTGTCACATGTATCTTCACATGTTGGTATATCTTCAGTGCATGGCAACTGAAGGCCTAGGAGTGAGTAACTTGATTATCAAAATGTGATAAATTATATATATATATAGCATTAATTCTAAATGATTCACCTTCTAATTTCAAATGGTTCAATACAAGCACCCATTGAATACTTTGTAGCAATAAAATAATGCCATTATGGCGCAAGTAATTGGGAGCTTCATTTGAAAGAACTATCAATATCAGAATTACTTTAAGTAACTATCATCATATGCATCACCATCTTCATTAAAATTATCATAATCATTATCATCATCACATGAGGAAACACCGGTCATTACAAAGATGTGCACCAAGATTAACTTCCATCACTATGATCATCATTATCCCCATAATCATAATCATGATACCAATCATCACAATAATTGTCTTCAAAATGATAATAATCATTATCATAAGCATTGTAAAATGAATAGACTGTCCCACAATTCATTGTGGACAAATAGCCATATTCAATTTAGATAGAAAAACATGACAATACTTGAAATGGAATATGACATAAACATTAGTGAAGATTAGTAGATGAAGAAAGAAAATGCTAACTTTATCTAT
>OLMO02000001.1:24697890-24712734 GCA_900291935.2 Cassiopea xamachana | reverse complement strand
TAATTGCTTAGTCATCCTTGATATCCTCATTATAGAACAAATAGCAAATGGATGAGATCAGATCTGCAATTTCTACTAAATGTAATATTTGAAATCGTCAAGCATTCTACAATTTTGAAGTAAGATACATACCTGTACAAACAAAATTTCAAAAACATTGTTGGAAAAGTGGTGTCTTGATAGAAAACTAGCTACAGAGCAACGTCTTAAAAAGGTCAGATGTCATATAAGAAACCAAATTGGTAGTGCTCATGCTTATGCCTCAGATGTTTTGTTGATAAGCGAGGTGAAAATGTAACATCAACCACAACATCCCCAAAGCAAAATCGGAATCCGATCTCCTGATATGTGAATATTCAATTTCCTACTTTAATTCTTTATTTATTAGCTGTTGTGAATATATATTTCATTGCTTGTCATCCCTCTATTTTTGATCACTTATTATTAATTTTTGTAGCTTTCTTAAAGAGAATTTCAAATCTCCATTTAGCATCACACTTAGTATCAAAGTAAGTGTTGCGAAATTGATGCCACAAATAAACTAAGCATTGAAGTATGAGCGAAGAGTGCCTGCAGACGCGCAACTAGAAGAGAGTTCCCCATTTCCCATTTTCCTTTTTTTGCCGTGATAAGAAATGGCAATAAAAATCATTAACCTTCAGAGCAACGATATCAGCAAACCTCCGCACAGTATTTCATCCACTTATGAGTCTGAAAAATAGTATTTGACGGCCGCGTCTTCTTCAAAAAACGTTAATGTGCCCTTTTCGTGGATTGGATACTTGTCCTCGTAAATTCCTAGTTGCGCATCTGGCTTGGCTAGATGCTTACACTGTTAGGCTCACCTTGATGATTGTAAGAGCTTGCTGCTCTACCCATAGTACTCTTAAACCAGCTTGCAATCCTACACCAACCCATTGAATTGTATTATTCGCAAGAAGCGCGTGATCCAGTATGTTGATTGTGAAAGAAATTTCAATTTTATTCTGAGTGTCAGCATTATTCTGTTAAAGAATATAGATATTTGAGTATAAGATACATACATACATACATACATACAAACATACACATATATATATATAAATATAAATAAATAAATATATATATATATATATATATATATATTTCTTGTAATACATACTCAAATTGATAAACAAGAAAGCAACTGCTTCTACAATCTTTGAACTATATAACTGAAACCTAAATGTAATGAACCAGCATGCTCAATTCTAGTTTTAATAGTCTGCAGTAAATTGAAATTCAAGTCACTTTATTTCCTTGCGTCTTCATCGAGATATCAAATAAGTATTTACCCACTTGCCAACGACAAGTTCAAGCGTTTTTCAAATAATTGTTTGCAATGCCAAAAGCAAATCAATCCAGCTTGCATTGCATTTCTAGAAGATTTTCTCCTTCCTTTCTTTCTACTTACTATAACTTGATTACAGAAGCTAAAGACGATAGCCAAATCTAGCATATTTACCCTCAAAAATCCAAAATTGATGACAACTNTCTATCATTTTTACCATCATTGTTTGTTGAATAATACGTTGGCTGTGCTGTCCCGTTGTAGTGGACATTTGCTCCCTTGTTTTTTACTTCAACGTTTTGGACTTGCATGCATATGAAATCCTGAATGTTTGTCGTTAGTTCAGCTATCAATGAGTAGTTAAGTTTCGGAAACTCAATCACCATCGAAAAATTTCTCGTGGCATACGTACGAATGACTAGAAAGTAATCAAAGATCAATATAGAAGAACTATATAGAAGAGCTACTAACCACACGTTGAAGGATTTCAAACTTAATTGATTGCAGAACTGACGTCGATGTGTTCGCACAAAGCTCGTTAAAGCATGATGTATCAATATTTGAAAAATAATTTGATCAGCTATAGCAACGAAGATAAATGCTCTTTTCTCTACGAGTGACTGAAGTACAGCTTATCGCTTATGGGCTATTTAGGTGGATGAGAATGTTATTCATTTAAGTTCCCGAAGGAGTCCTAACGATGCATGATGTTATATACGACTAGGTTTATGATCCACTACTTCGTGGAATTTATGTTTTTCTTGACTTCTAAGAAGTCTCTTACGAGTACTGCAACTCCAACACCAATTGACCCCACAACGCACGGTAATTCGCATGGCTTAGCGTGAAAGTCTCTAAACGTGAAAACAAAGTGCATCATTAATATTTTATGGTGGATGTGCTAACAAGCAGAATATTTAGATTATTTTACCTCCTTGGGAAGACTGAGTTAAATTTACTTTAGGATAGACAGCATGGACGATGGGACTTGATGTTGCCTTTAAGTGAATGTTGCTAGTTGCATTGAGCTCTGCTGATAGTTTCAAACTGCTCAATGGCCCAATACTGTTCTTAACTGTAGTTGTTACGTTAGCACTATATGTATTGCCGCTTGCAAAGCTACTGGAACTCAAAGACAATTCTAAAATATCTCCATTCATTGTTTCACTTGTTGTAAAGGATCCAGTTTTGAGCACTTTGATTCCCGCAGATTGCAGTGTCAAAAATTCTGATGATATGCGGATTTTTATGTTACTTGCTGGTACAGCAGTTACTGATGAATTGTGGGATAGGCTGATCGTAAAAGTTATTGTTTCGCCAATGTTAAAGTAAAACACAGTTGAAAGAATAGGCTTGAGCGTCAAGATGAGTGTCCCACTTGAAACCTGAAATGTAATAAACAAAATCATTAAAAAAGAATTAACGTATTGCTTAGTAAAAGACTTTTTTAACATATGCAAAAGCAGGTATTTGTAGATACAATTGCATTGGATTGATCGAGAAAAAGATGTTGCTAATTATGTTGGTATAATCAATGCAATACTTGCAGTAGGTAACTTGTAAGGGGTAAAATCAGCAAACTAAAGAAGGTGAAAGAGGAATAATCGATTTTTAATTCAAAAGTTTAATTTCTAGTTCATTTCTACACATAATTGAAGTCAAGTGAATCATATGTAGAGAGAGTTTGGATACGTAGATAAATAGAATATAAAAAAAAACTTGAGAAAGCGTTGTTAATGCATTGTTACAGGGCAAAAACTCTAAAGGATGAGATTAGATATTACGCGGACTCACAGATCTTCTTCTCCTGGAATGTGGAGCCAAACTCTGTCTCTTTTGATAATATTTTGTGTTGATTTGCACGAACACTTTAGATGATATGGCTTCTTTCTCGTTCGACACACCAATCACCAACACGTAATCATCCTTGAAAGGAGTCGATTCCAATTTGATTTCCCCCGTTTTTCTATCAACTGAAAAAGTCTCATCTCCTCCTCCAACTAATGTGTAGATTTTTTCTGCGCAAGGGCATTCCAAATGCTTTTGGCATTGTGAGGAATCAACATCAACTGCATTTATGTGGCCTACTGTTCTGTTGCTTAGCAGATTGATTTTAGAAAACGTTTGTGAAAATCTTGGTTGGTGCTTGTTTTCTGATGAAAGATTTTAGAGCATTATCTTACATTGAATTGAGTTGATCATCGCATGAGTGTTATGCATAGTTTATGCCAAATACATAAAATGTGATGATGCAAGTTATAGTTCATAACCCATAGTTCAATCATAGTTCGTAAGTCATAATTCAATAATGGTTTATATGTCACAGTTCAATAATGGTTTATGTCATAGCATAGTACTGGGAGATGCATTTTAAGCCAAGGTACAAAGCACTACACCACGAATTTTCCGGGGGCGTTGTCCCCAGACCTCCATTCTTTCGCTTTTAACAGCAACTAGAGGCATTAAACTACTTGCTACTAGAGGTGATAAATGGTCTTCGCTAAGACTCTGATTCACACGTGTTTGCTTTATCACATGAATTTCCTATTAGAAAATGTAGATGCTTTTAAGATGCTTTTAAGAGCATCTTTGAAGGGATTTTTCACCAAAAAGTGCTCACAGTTCTCAAACTTTTTCTTTGACTCTTGAACTAGCATGTTCCCTTTCTAGGTATGTGCCTCCCTAGTAAATGTTTCTTAAAAAAAAGATATGATAAATCATAAGTCAATCATGGTTTACAAGCCATAGTTCTGTATGCAAAGAGAATAAACAGTATTACAAACTGTTGAATAACCAAATACTTTTAAGGAAATTCTAGAGAATTCTTAGAAGCATTTACTGGTTTCCATTTCTTTCAAGTTAATAGATCTAAGTGTCACTTACCATATTTGGAGCAGCTGATTCCAGTCCAGCATGGAAAACAATTGCATTTTTTGGTCTTTTTGTTGCATGTTCCTTTCTTGCACTGAACGTTTACATATCTGGCAATTTACAAAATCAGTGATAAAATTTAAACCAAAGGAAAAAGAGACTCAAAGTATGCTGGAATATCAAAGTTCAACATGCAAGTCATGTTCAACACATGACAATGTTTATCTGCCGTGATAAATATGTTGCGTAGGAGAGCGAAAGCGAGTCACAATTGAAGTAAGTCCAGCAGGTGTTGACAGAAATGACGCAATCTAACTAATCATTCTTTATATTTTTCTTCTATTTTTTCTACCTTTCCTCGTTTTGCGCCCAAGAAGAATTTATCAGAATATGCAACACTAAGCTTTCGCCATTCCTTCAATACTAATGAAGGCTGTTATTCTTCGTAGCTCTCTAATCGAATTTGCTACACCAGTCTTACGCTACATTTATTTATAGTGCTAAGAATTGTCTCTTTTTTCTCAGCTCTACGTAGAACATGCTTTCCTTAATACATTCTTTTGCATTGTGATTGTTTTTGAATTTGTTAGTCTATTATTTGTTACCGATTTTGTTTTCAGCATACCATGATCCAATTTCAACAATACAATGGCATCATATTTTAGAGTTTTTCACTAAAGTTTCAAATGACCAACATAATTGCAGGTTTTTGACTATCCACAAATAGTTATATCTAGTGGCATAAGTTCCGATTGAGATTTCTTCTACAAATGTTTTCAAATGGTAATAACTTTCCAAACTGCAACACTATATTCGGGTAGTAACATCAAGCGTGTGTAACCTTAGAATTTCTATGTTCTCACGTTCTTTACAGCATTTTTAAAGCAACTTGAGATAAACTGTTATGAAAAATGTCTGTGTGCACAATGAAAGTGAAATTTCAAAGGAAGCCTTACTTTTTGCAGATATCCTCACAGTAGCATGTTTTGAAAGCCCTGGCAATGGCATTGACAAACGTCATCCACGGTGCTTTTTCGTTTACCTCAAGAGGACAGGGACATTTTTTATATCCACATTTTTCATATTGTACGACTTCACAAGTACCAGCTCCTGAAGGCAAAAGAGTATTTGTATAGCACTATGACTCAGACTATTGCTACAACCTTCTTAAAATTTTCAGCAAATACTTTGCTGAAAAAAATTCAGTGGGAATCTCTCTCAAATTTTATTTGATCATGTCATAGCATAGAGTCTGCTTTCCATATCCGTGTAGCGCAATATTAATTGTGAAGGAGCCAAAAATCGTTTAACCAAAGAGCTCCAGAATGCATTTGCAAGTCTTCAAGGCTGCTCTATTTTCAACAAACATGTTGCAAAGAAATATTTACTAGACTTTATTATATTAACTGCATTAAATACGATACACGTCTCTATTTATAAGAAGCAAACGCTCTGGCTTCAGCCTGAATGTTTCTTAATATTTCGTCAAATCCAGCCTTAAATGTTTCTTACATGCGTCTTAAATCTCAAGATTTCTAGTGACAATAACAACCCACCTTAGATAATCATGATGCAAGAAAAATGATGCTCAGGCATGCAATGAATGTTCATTCTATTTTCTTACTAGTTAAAAACAATTTTTTCAAGTTACTATTTGAAGCTCAGCCTGCCTGTGTTTCTTAAATATTTCTTAATTTTTACCTGATTTCAGCCTCATGTTTTTTTCGTACATGTTTATTATAAAAAAACGTGTAGTTAAATGCATTAATAATTTAAATACTCATATCACTTTCGGACATCCAATAGAAGGGGATCTCAATAACTATAAGCTGGAGAAATTTTGAATAGAAATCGGCTTTTAAAGGAAGGGGGCTTCACTCCAGCTTTAGGTTTCACTGAAAAAATTTGAATTGCAAGTTAAATGTACAATAGAGAGGAAATAGTGAGTTAGTTTTTCCTTTATATTAGGAACCTGCAATTTTATACCATTTTCAATGGTGAAGCTAGGTCCTGTCCTTCTTGAAGCTCGTAATCTTCATGCTTGGCACTACTAGATATTTCCAAAATTATTCTTTATCCAAACAGATGCTGCGCAGTAGACAAGCGTTAATGCTACGAACTGGGTAGCATTGGCGCTTGTCTACTACGCAGGAGGGCTATGATTCAAGCCAGCTTCGAGGCTTGGCTGAATGCTGACTCGATGTCTACCCAGCAGTGAATGGACACCAGGTGGCAACATTGGGGAATGAAAGCAGTGACGAAAGAAACTGCCCCCTATCTGACATGCCGATGGCACAAAATAAGCACCCTCTTCACCTACAATAGTATCTTAAAACCTATCTTTATTTATTGTTTTTAAGTGCAACATGCAGTAAAATTTTGTAGTGCGCTCAGAAGTTGGTTGAAAGCATTACCAATTGTAGATTGGATTTTGGATTTCCGAGAGAGTTTTCACCCAAAGTTCCCTTTTTCTAAGTGACATGAATACCTCTCTTTTTTCAGTATTACAATCAGTATCTCTTTACCTGCAATGATCTTGATTTGCACAAAGTATAGAGCCAAATATACCAGCACACTTTAATGAATCGCTCACTACTGTATGTTTTGTGTCCGTGTATTCTGTATATTCAAGGGGAATGGGGCAAGGGAAACAACATCTTCCCAACAAACTGGAGCAAGACATTTTTGGTTACTTTTAAAGAACATTACTTTAAGGAATGTCTTGAGAGATGCCGAAAGTAAAAAGATACTAAATGACAAGACAATAGAAAAATTTTGAAATACCGTCAGCTTAAACATCCTCTTAAAGTAGTTAGTACATTTTTTACATTTTAATACGAGATATTCAATACAATTTCAATATTGAATAAGTCCTTACTTTAGCCTATTTCTGAGGATCATTTATTTTCCCTATGTTTCTTTGCAACAATTTCCCTTTACTAAATGTTTTGCTAATTGCATAGGAGCATTGAGTGGTTAGGAGTGCACAATGATTATTATCATACACATTTTGTTGATTGCAATAATCCTTTGCAGAGTATTCTTCTACCATGATTTTCCATATATGGTTAGAGACTGCTTATGATTATTATATTATACTATTTTATGTTTGCGAAAACCGACTGATATCGCAAGCTTGACTCATAAATATGAAATTAATTCTTATGGACAAATATTGTTACTTTGGAAGCCAATGTTTAAATATTTCCCAATTGTCATAATGGATACGCTCACTCTAACGGCTACAGCTTCATAATCGGCAACTTATGTGAAACAAATACGCTGAAAGCAAACTTAGAGCAACACATTCAGTAAGATGATTGCATTTTTAAGAGATAAATAAGCATTTATGTAGCAAAATTGAAATTCTATTGTTGTCAAATGTCAATAATACAATGTTCATACCAACATGACAACATTTATAACTATTTGATGGAAGCAGATTGATGAAATTATAGTTACACTATTTTTCAAGTTTTTATATTGATTGTCACTTAACACTGCTCAATATTTTTGCATTTCCGTGAAGCATAACTTGAATGCTCAGCATTACCTTTTAAGTTCAATTTTAAATATCAATGCTGTTTTCTATTTTGTAGGATGCAGGAGCAAGTTAGTTGTTACTGCTATGCTTGCTTCTAAATGACGCAAAAGCTACCAAAGATGAAGATCGAAATATTTATTTAGGATGGTTGTTAGATTTGATTCGTTGATTCAGTGTTAAACGCAAACTGAAATTGTGCATAATTTGATGATGTCTTAGAAAACTGAACAGAGCTCTTACCGGCAAGTGATTTAGCACTGACGTGAAGAAGAAACGCCAGGCATATGACGAATTTCAGGTTTAGCTGCATTTCGTCGTTCAGCATCTTGGTCATCTNTGCATCAATTTTAATTTGAATGTCTTTTAGAAGAGAAGTCCACCTGCAAGTAACGCAAGCCATTTATCAATCAGCATTTGAAAGGAAGAGAGCAGGTGGCAAATTAAATGTTTACCAATATTGTCTTATCTTGAATGATAGAACTCCCAGATCCTAAATTATTGATTATTTGCACACTTTAACGTCAGTTTCATTAACTTATTCTCAGACCCTATAATTTAAAAGTTTTAAACCAACCATTTCTAATATGTAAATAGAAGGCTGTGAAAAAAGGCTTTAGATTTGAATGTTAGTATAATATCAAATTCAAGCTAATCAAATTCGATTGAAGATTTTGAAAAATAGAAGTATTTACAAGACGCTATATCATAACTTTAATCAAGCCATCCAAAACACCATTCTGAAGATTTTGCAATGCGAAACAGCAACANAAAATTTCAACAAACTGCAGGCTTGATAAAATTTGAAATCTGCTAGCATATTAAAGTTTTTCAAAAGGAAACGAGTCCTAGGCAAAGGGATTGAGATGATGCGATAAAATCCCCCAATATTAAATATTGTGATACTTCGTGAAGCACTTTTTAAGTTACTATGGTCTATATGATTGCTGTATGACCTGAAAGACCAATAAGTACGATTGAACTCAAATCGGAGAAAAACAGAATTTATGATCATAGAAATTAATTCTAAACCCATTAGCAATGCTGATAAGTACAAATACCAGGGAATCCATCTGGATCCATCGCTTTCAACGACCGACCACGTTCATGAAGTTTGCAAAGAAGCATCGAGTAGACTATGATTACTGTGACGTATACGACCCATACTTACTATCCATGCTGCCCTCGACCTGCATAAAGCAAAGTCATGACATGCTGTAGCATAGCGTTCTTACCATGTCGGGGACAAATGTAAAGAACTTTGAATAGTTAGAGACAAAAGCAGCCAAGATTATATTTGGAGTACGCTATCAACAAGAAGATAGTATGTATCGCTCGTTTGCCAATTTGCAACATATGCAGTGTGCTATTTCGTGTTCAGATGTTTGAACAAAACTGCTCCAGATGTATTTCATGATCATTTTGAGAAGGTTGAGCACCAAAAAGCTACAAGAGCCGATGAGCGAAACTTAAAAATCCCAAAAGTAAAAACTGAGAGCGCAAAAAGACGACTTTATTACAGTGGTGTCAAGATTTGTAATGCTCTGCTATCGCATTTACAGATTGAGAAATTTTACCTTCCTTTCAAGCAAGGACTCAAAGAACTTTTCATGGATTGATAAACGTTTTTAAATTAACATTTGGAGTATATTTTCATCACACAATGTCATAGTAACTTATAAATTTTAATCTTTAAGATTTGATATTTTTATTTTGATCTGGGTTTAACAACAGTACATCAATTGATAGCAGCTAAGGTATTGTAGCTGACTTATATACCCTGTATAAAGATTGCATAATAATACTAATAATAAGAATTATTATTATTGNGAAAGGTAATGATGCACAGCATCTGCTTAAATGGGGGTAATATTTGAGGAGATAAATTAGTAGCGCTCTTGGCAGACACAAATGCTTCGTAGCGGCAACAGGGTACCCATAGGAATACAATTACTTTCTCAAATCATACTTTTGCTCAACAAATAATATCCTTTGCATCTTGCTTGTAAGCTTCATGGAATATTAGGGTTTTGCAACAATTCACCCCACGTAAGGCTGAACAATCATTAAAGTTCTAAGTAGTTGAAATCTTATCGAAAAATTGAAATGTATCCTCTATGATTTATGGAAAACAAATTATCTTCTACCTTACAGTGAATTTACAAAATATTAGATTTTTTTAGCTCATAGTAGATTAAAAAATTTGGTTGTTTTTTTTAGCTCAGAGTAGATTGAAAAATTTGGCTGTTTATTTTAGCTCAGAGTAGATTGAAAAATTTGGTTGTTGTACTAAGTTAGTACAGCACTTCTCAAATGCTTCATGCACGAAACTACAAATTTTGTTTCCAAATATGTTGACTTCAGACAGCAGTACTGTTTCGTACCAGCAATCAACTGCTATCAGCTTTAAGATAAGATTGAGATTAAGGGTCTATATGCAATTTTCTCTTATGCCGTTTTGCGTTCTTACAATGTCATTGAATGTAGTTAATGGAGAAGAATTTCCATTAAAAGCAGAAGTATATGATTCCAGTTGTACTCAGAATATTTTACACCATTGATAGAGAACTTGCCTAGAGATATTTGACAAATAGTCTGATCTGGAAGTTAAACTTGACAACCGGATAGAAAGGAAGGGGGATTTTACATAGAAAATAAACCAACAAGCAGACGTATACAATGTTCTAAAGAAAGAGCATTAATAATGTAAAAATAAGATAATTTTGTCATAATAAGAATCTTCTATTATAGAACAAGAATTTTTCACTACTTTTCAGTCAAATAGGGACGCCGGAGCGATAGCAGGAAAAGGGGTGGGCAACAGGAACAAAAAAGCGCACAAAAGAAAATAGGTGACCCCCAGGTACTTCTTTGGGATGTATTTGTTCCATCCTTTAGAAAATAGGTGACCCCCAGGCGCTTCTTTGGAATATATTTGTTCCATCCTTGAGCAGGGGCTATGTTTCTCACAAATATGCAAATATATTGTGCCTGTGAAAGTGTTAAAAGGACAAAACAACACAGGGTTGTTGCATTCTTCCTAATAAGAGCATAACTACTCTTTTCCTTTTGAGAAATGAATAGTTTGGAACTTATTCGATAGAGCGAGGCTGAGCTATCCTTAAAACTGTCTTGCTTTTAACAATAGGGCTGAGCCCCCTCCAAGACACACCTGTACACAAGCCCCCCTCCCGAATATAAAGCCCACAAACAGGTCCTTATGGAGCCATATGGAACCCCCAGGGGGTCTGTGTTCTCATATTCTCTAGAAAAGTTTCCAATATCTCCCATATTCCCAAAAATGTTTTTGACTGCTCCCTAGAAGGGATTTTCAAGTTGCTCCATAGTTTCCACTTAGACCCTAAAAATTTTTGCTACTGTCCCCATGTTCCCAGTAATAAAAACGGCAAGTTCCCTGTTCCCCCCATAGAACTCTATGGTTCCCCCACAGTTCTCCATCACAGCAGGCTGCATTGAACGCTGCCTCCTTTCCTCGTTACTTGCTAATAGCGAAAGAGGCTGCAGCAATATTACAATTTAGAGATGGGTAGATTGCAAGGGAAGGCCTTGAAATTAAAAGAAAATAGAGAACTGAGCCAGTAAACTGCTGGAAAATCACACAGAGAGGAGAAGTTAGATATTATGAGTAAAAGAAAACTTAATCATCCTCTTTGTGAAAGACTGATTCAGTTTACGAATTGCAGGATTTTATATAGAAGTTCATTGATAGATGAAGATTTATGGATTAGGAATGGCAGAATCTGCAACCCAGAAAAGATTTTTTTCAGTGAAAAAATCCAAGCAGATATTAAAATTGATTGTAGAAACTTGATCATAGCACCAGGCTTCATTGATGTCCAGATCAATGGTATGAACAGTCTGTTACCGCTATGCAAATTATACCATGGACGAAGGAAGCATGCAAAAACGAGCAAAAACTTGCAATTATATAAGCTGGAAAGAGGCACTTTACATACTAATTTGTGAAAAGTGGGGGGAGAGATGCGCCCTTTGCCCCCTCGATTCCTACGTCCATGAATGATACAGAAGCGTCGTTCTTCCAAGATGAGTGCTGTGAAAGCCTACTACTGTGGAGGTCCTTTCATTATGGGATGTCATTTTTATTGCCCTAGCGAGTACAAAAGTAAGACACTATAAAAGGGGACCACAGGGACATATCCAAGCTTCCCTCCTGGCCATGGTGTAGCTGCAGTAGTATTATTAATATTATTATGTATGCAATCATATTATTATCTATGCAATCATCATTATGTATGCATTCATATTATTATGTATGCTGTTCTGTGCTAGCATAACTTCACAAGTTTGTTGTTAAAGAAGTGTCTGAGTTCTGAATACTGTATTTTGCTTTTGATTGTTTTTGACTTTTTATCATTGTTTCTCCTATGCTAAGGTGGATTTGGTTATGATTTCTCTTCAAATGTTGAGAAATTAGATGAAGCTTTGTTATGTGTTGCAAAGGGCATTTTGAAACATGGGGTAACTTCCTTTTGTCCAACATTGGTGACATCACCATCTGAAGTTTATAAGAAGGTATGTACTATATTTGATGTAATCCTTTTAGCAGATCTCTTCCTTTTTTTATGATTTCTTGCCTAAATCTTGTCTGAAGGACTGTCATTCCACATGAACATATATTGAAAAGAAATGCAGATATTGGATCTCCTTATGATGCACTTCATTGTTTTGTCATACTTTCAAGTCAATAATATCAGATCTGTGTAAGTTTTTTTGCATCTAAAGCAACTGAATTTTAAGATGCTACTTTCTTTGGTACTTTTGAGTAATAACATTTGCGTTGATAGTTAGAAATTTTTGTGCAATGTTTTGGAGTAAAATTTGCCTATGAGGACTACAACTTATCATGCTGATGTAAACAATCAGTAGCAACCTTCCATTAATATTCTATGTGTTTTTCAAGATGTTCATTTAATTTTCTGGGAGTGGTTTTTCTTATTGTTTATCTCTGTAGGTTCTTCCAAAAATTAAGCATTCACAGGGTGGAGCCCATGGTGCACAAGTAATTGGTATGTTATTAGTTTGTTTTATTTGGAAAATATATTACTACATAAAAGTTTTTGTATGTTTAAGTTAGAAATAATCACCTCTCTTCTTATTTTTATTCAATAGTAATGTCTTTCTTCTTGTTCCACAGGTGCTCATATTGAGGGTCCATTTATTAACCCAGATAAAAAAGGTGCCCATAATCCATCATTGATAGTGACACCAAATAGCATTGAATCCAGAAATGTCACTGATGTTTATGGATCACTTGAAAATGTTGCCATGGTAACTATTGCACCAGAATTTGATGGGGCTCTCAACATAATTAATGATTTTGTTGAGAATAATGCAATTGTTTCATTAGGTTAGTGCTTTGTTTCAGAACTCCGCATGATGTCTTTTTGACACAAGAAGCTGGTCCTGATGATTGTTGTTTACACATTTTGGTATTTAGAGCCACTACATGTTTCATGAGGTTCATTTCTGCATATCAAATTGTTATAGCTTCACTTTCACTTACAGTTTTTTGTTTCAATGCATGTTGGATTTTAATGTTTTTATTTTGCTTAGAATTTCTTTATAATTTCAAATTTCTTGCAATATTCTGTTCTGAATTTGCCAGTGCTAACATTTGGGATGCTGTTTTTTGTTTGATCTGTGCATCTCTTTTCTTTTCCATCATTCAATAGTATATATGCTTATTTGCCATAAAAACGCAATGGATGTTACATTATGTAGAATATCAATCATTTTAATCTAGGCCACAGTAATGCCAACCTTGTGCAAGGTGAAGAAGCAGTAAAGCAAGGCGCAACATTCATCACACATTTGTTCAATGCTATGGCACCATTCCACCATCGAGATCCAGGATTGATTGGTTTACTTACCAGCCATGTCATACCTAGGCCTATTTTTTATGGGGTAATTGCTGATGGTGTTCACACACACCCTACTGCATTACGTGTTGCACACAGAGCTCACCCAAGAGGTTATGCCACAACTTATTACTCAATTTATTATTTCATCATCAATTTAAAGCTGTTGATAGCTCTTGATCCAACAAAAGAAGGAGTGAATCTCAAAAGTGTTGATATAATTGTGGTATAGGCCAAGCTGATTGAAAGGAAAGTAAATAATGGCATCAGCACCATAAAAGTACAATTCTTCTAAAACTGAGTCATCAGCAGCATTCCGCATTAAAATCATTATTCTTTTTCTGCACCTAGCTTCTCTATGGCTTTTTTATTTACCTAGGGTTCTATGGTTCTAGAATGGAACCAAATTCNCTCCATTTAGAAGACAGTCAAAATTATAATGTTATCATGTGACCTTTGAATATGACAGCATGTAGTTGCACTTTTTGCAGAGTACCTTTTGACTGATTTAATGGAACATAGATGCATACTATTGTATCAAATGACCATAATGATCATACTCCAATTGTGCTCGTTCATATTTTTAGGTATTGTACTTGTCACAGATGCAATTGCAGCCATGGGGCTTCCACCTGGAAAACATTACCTTGGCACAATGGAAGTGAATATTGAGAAAAACCGTGCCACGCTTGTTGGTACAAGCACATTGGCTGGAAGGTTTGCATTTACTTATTGGAACTCAATCACCTATTAAGTAGCACCTCTAACAGGAAGGGAGGGTTGCTTGATTTTTAGTAGTATTGTATGGTTTGGGTAGAGGGTTGTGCTATGGTGCATTGCAAGAGAGAGGGAGGGGGGTCTCAGAAATGGCAAAATTGATCTATGTAACAGGTAGATGACCTCTAAACTCCTTGTAGCACAAATTATAAATTTATGGACTACATTTGTAAGCTTTGGTATATACTTATATATGTTTTGGTATATACTTATATTTGTTAGGAAATATTGATGCTCAAACTGACAAGCATCAGTATATTCCATTTGGTAGCATTTTCAGTCCTTTTTATCTTATTTTGCTAAATCTAATTCAAGCAATAAGGTTATTTATTGCTCATAAATATTTCATTTTTAGCATCATTACAATGAATGAATGTCTTAGACACTTTAGGAAAGCTGCAGGTATGCAATTTTACTATTCAGTTCAGTTTGGTTTCTTATCATTA
>OLMO02000001.1:24671794-24689925 GCA_900291935.2 Cassiopea xamachana | reverse complement strand
AAACTGAAATATACTGTTTTCTGTATTAGTCCAGACTAGGATGTGTAGTAAATATGTAATTAAATTGGTGTTTGTTATTGCTCACTTTCAGAGGAATGTTGTTTAAAGCTTGAGTTTGAATGTCAATACCTTTTGTTTACTTTGAAGCAATGTCTCTAGTCCAGTGCTAGTGCATTCTTTATCTTCCCAAAGAAATGTGCATTGCGTGATTCTTTTTCATCACAAAAAAGACACAAGTATTCGAAATTGCAACTATTTTCACTAATAACAACGAGAACAGGATATGAAATCTTGGGAAATTTGACAAAATTCTTGATTAATTTCCGAAGCAAAGTTTTGTTTCTCAAAATGCAATGATCCATAAGGTGTTGAACTTTATGATAAGGCTAAAGCAGGGCGCCCCTTTAGGCCTTTCCTGGTATACCAAATATGCTTCGTGGTCCCCGAACCTTCGCTATCGAATGCGAATTGCAACATACATTTTAATTTATCTGCCAATTTATAGCTGTTTGTTGGTTGAATATTCTACAGAAAAATATCTTTTCCTTGGCGTTTCTAAGTATGAAAAAGGCGTTGGTTACGTTTATAGCAAAAGCAAAGGGCGTGGTCACGACAATTTTTTTTCTAGGGAACCCTCTTTTTCTAGGGAACCCTCCCGTTTTCTCTTTTGCAACGGTCAGAAAATATCCTGAATCCGCTCCTGGGTTTGAGCAGCTTTCAACTCTGGTGCACCTAATGCCAAGGAATCATCTAGGCCATTGACACCTATTTCATCTTTAAATAGACTGACGCTTGCCTTTCATTTCCACTAAGATCAGGGACATAGTTTCAACACATTTTTAAGGGGTTTTAGAGGTGTGACCTCCGAAAAATTTTTTGTGACATTTCTTTTTGCTTTTAGTAATAGTAGCTAATCAAATGGTCCTAGGTCCAGTAAGCTGCCCCCCAAAATACATTGTACTGTCGTTTTTACCCTGCAAATTGCAAGTTTTCAACAAGGTTGGGGTTGCTCACCACATACTTTCTGTTAAGTTTTGTCCCTGACTACGATACAACGATTATTTGTCGCTCGTTCTAGAGGTCTTTGTGTTGCTGGTGACACGTGGTGCTGGCACCAGGGCAAGGCTAGGGGACTATATCTCCCCATTGCAACATGCTAGCTCCGCGTCGGAAGGTGAAAAACTATTTTCTCGGAGATTTTTGGCATTTATAGTACCCTGAAAGCTGTATTTTAGCTCCCTTGTCGGAAGAGTCAGCCTCCCTTTAGAAAATTCGTTGCGCCAGGTCTAGCAAAACGTGCAAATATACCAGTCCTAACTGCAACTTTGCATTTACTCCTACTGCGCAGTGATATTTTAAAGTTCTCTCCTCAAATAGTTTCTGAAGCAGACAGATCAGTTGATTTGAAGAGAATTCTGATGTAGTAATTTGAACAAGGTATGGTGTTCCAATAAACATATATTGCTCCATGAATATAATCTACTCATTTTTATCTAATGTACCCATTCTTTCTAATCAAAATATCTGAACATCAAGGATAATCCTTGATGAGTTTTCTAGCTTTGGAATATGCAAGTTCTTGTAATACTTTTGGTCTTGAACCATGCATACATTTCGTAACTTTTTCAGCAATTTGAACCTGGAAACAATAATAGCCGCTAAGTTTATGCATATAAAGTTGAATGCTAGCTGTACTTTTGTTTGCAACGAGAGGAGGCATAGACTTGCATCATTCCTTGAGCGTTCAAAATGCTGTGTGCAAGAGTAATGTAACAGCAGAACTCGATGCTAGACATTGCTTTCAAAGTGATAATAGCTTTCAGTTTTTCTCGAATTTGATGTGAAATCATTTAGATAATCTATGCCTCATAAAAAGCAAGTATTTCATGTAGGGGTGACACTAGGAAAAATGTTTGTTGGGGTTTCAGGTCTCGAGCTGCCGAGAAGGAAATGTGAATTCAACTACTATAAACCAAAGTTGCTTAACCTTTTTCAGATGCTATTAATCAAATTTTTTCAGATGTAGGTAATCGATAGAGGTTCACATTGCACGTATCAAGGCATCAAATTCTTCTAGAGACACTTGGGGATCTGGGGCTTGCTCATTTTCTAAAATCGCTCTCTTTAGAAAATGCCCTTTTGTGTAGTAGGAAACCATGTCATTGATCTTCATTCTTGGGAGAAAATATGAAACTACCCACCAATCTGTGTTGCACGCATTTCAAACCTCAAAAATTGATCTATAAAGAAAGAATCTTCTAGTGAGCGAGTCTAATTAGGCAAATGCGACAGTGTCCGAAAAACTGCGCTGAGTCAAATCCATTGAACACAAAGAAGGTTTTGTACACAACTTCCTGACTTCTACCTTTTAGATGCCGCATGCAATTTTACCATCAATTTGTGGAGAAAACTGCTTCGAACAGGAAAAGTAGACATCAGAGTATTTCCTAACTGCTCGTGCGCATGAATGTGCACAGATTGAGAAACCTCATGAACGGCGTAAATTTGCATCTCCTTTAATCTAAGCAATACAGCATAGCGCTCAAATCAAAGCCGTTTGTTGATGAATTCGCAGCCTTCTATTGGCTGAAGCGGTAAGGAGAATTTGGTTGTGAGTAAATGTATTAACCAATCAAGATTTGAGCGCTATGCTAAGCAATACAGTCACTTTCTTTACCAACTGTTGCCTAGATGTGGGTCACACAAAAACACAATGCGACGGGTGTATCATGCTTTGGGCATATCTGATCTATATAGTCTATGCCTTGTCTGCCAAGTGACCAGCTAAAGATCTCAATTCTGCCGAGTAAATTCACTATTTGCAACCCCTGCGGGGGTGCTAAATTACCCACCTACCCCTCCCCCAGTATGCATTCTGGGAATGTTGCTCGCCATAGATTCTAGTCAAAATTTTCCAGATACAGGGCTTGCAATTTGAGTTGATAAAACTTAGGTAAGTATGGACTGAATGTTGATAGAACTCGCCAAAACTCGCCTATAAAGGCGCCTGCTCGCCACAGATCTGGCGAAAAAGGGGTCTAGAAAGCAGTCTACCCCCCCTTCTGTAGCACTTCTCTGATTTTTTATATGATTTTTAGCTGTATTGAGATTCATATATGATTACTTCCAGCGAGAGGAGTATCTTTCCATTTGGCTGTGGACACACCGTTAAAAGCTTACTTGATCTTAGGAATTGATGCAGAAACAATTGAAAATCCTATGATCATAGGATTTGTTTATTTCATGACCTCATATTGTTAGTTACTTTTCAAGTGCTGCTTTCTTTTTCTCGATTTCAACAAACTTCTTGAAGCCATGCGAAATTTGAAATTTTCAATCGCAGCTATTGGATGTTTCCTATTGAAGCATAAACATGACTCTCTACTTTCTTAAGGTTGGCTCCTCTCTTCTAAAAACCAGTAAAATTGAAGTTCAGACTGGCTGTTCTTAGTCTTCCCAGGAATATAAGGAGCAATAGTTCTTAATTTGTTCTTAAATTTGTAAGGCATAGGCAACTTATAAATATATGGAAAGACAATAAACAAGACAACATTGGATACTTTTGATTGATAGAGAGCCCATTAGGCAAATGTTGCATCCGAGATTGTCTCTCTTGCATATTAATGTTTGTTTTGAAAAAGGTTTATAAACAATTAGAAGTAGACAATCTTTGCACAGTATCTGGTGTCGCAAAGGATATTTCATGTCCATGTGTTTGTGGAAAGTTTATGCATTATTATCCAAAAATATATTTTACGACAGTGCTTCACAGGCTCAAGCCTCAGGCTTGTTTTTAATTTGTTCTTATTTGTCCACCAAATTTCAGGCTCATGTCAAATTCATTAATTGCTCTTAATGAAAAAACAAGAGCCTACCGTACCAACAAGCTATTTCGAGCAATCTGCTCCTGGTATATTGTATTGCTATGGAGCATTTAATAATGACGTGTGTGACGTTCAGAGCAGAATTTGTCCATCTAGTTTAAAAAGAATATTGTAAAACAAAGTTGCTCATAAATTTTTGCATTTTATGTAACATTTTTTATGTATTTATCAAATCTAAAGTCATCTCGCATACAGTTTTGTATTCAAAAGGCCACAGGAGACAATTTAAAATCATGAAGTGTGTGACACCGAGAAGCTACTAGGCCCAATATTTTGAAGCGTTTTTTGAGATTCTTGTGATTTCTATGCTGTTGTGGAAAAATAAATGCTATGATTCTAACGCTGAAATAATATTTGACATGGGACAGTAGCACAACTTGTCTTCATATGGAAAGCATATGTAACTTGATGACGTGTGTGACATGATGATGACATGTATGACATATTGCGAACAAAGCCTTTTGAAGACTGTTTTTAACGAAAATTGAGGGAGTTGGAGACTACAAGCCTTCAGATTATTACTAATACATATACTGCCACTGTTGTTATTGCTATCTATTTAACAAATTGACTTTTCTGACAACAGATCAGACAGCTTAATGGGTCATTTTGAATACATAATGTTTTGGCGAGGGAAGAGACAAAATACTTTAAACACCTTAAAGACAATACAGTACAAGATGAAGAGTGGCTGAAATTTTAGGCCTCTCCCCCAAAATTTTGTTTCGTAGATTTTCTCTGACTTCTTCTAAGATTTATTGAACCAAATCAGCATTTTTCTTTATACTCTTCATCATACTTCATTTTCGCGTATGAAAACAAGTGTAAAAGAAGCTTAGCAACGTATTCACTCCTTCATCAAAAAATATTGGAGCGACAAAGCAATTTGAGGCCAATATTTTGACAAAGCCTACCTCAAAAACTGTTATTCAAATCATCGCTAAAGTTACACCTATCATAAATTAGAGCATAATTTACAATTGACTTGTCAAATGAAACCCTTGGTTAGCTTTACACACGAAATATGCAATGACTGTTCACTGTACCGTACAGTGTACAGTATGGAGAAGAAGTGATGAGTAAAATTTGGCTCTTAACTTGGATGGAAGCTACGCACATATCTCAAAACTTTCCCTGCATGTTTGCTTGTTGTTTTGGGAATGTTATCGCATCGTTGTTTTCAGATATCACCGGTTATATTCAAACACTTTAAGATAGGGATTTTCTTTGGCCAGGGAACTGTAAGGCTTCTATTTTTCTAAAAGAAAATTAATTATTTGAACAATTGCATGTCATGGAGCATTGTTTTGATGGGCAAGGTGTATCTGTATATCATTGCCATGAATGTTTTCATTGTTTTCAGTGAGATTTTCTACTACAATTTTTGCTATCTCTATCTCATCGTTCAGCTCATTTAATGTGGCGCAGCAAAAATTGCTCAAAAGATTTAGGAATAACCTTTATATTTAATGCATTTGCAAAAAACATGATAGTGAACTTTGAACGAATAGAATTGAATCAGTTTTTTTGTGCACTGGGTAAGAAAATCAGGTCGCTGTTGTAACGCAGTAGTTCCATTACTGTTGACGAGGTAGCATATATGGTATCCATTTGTCTAGCCCCCCCCCCCCCTTTATTCATTCTAGCACTACAAAACATTGATTTTCATGAAATTTTTCAACCCATTACTTACTCTCACCCCTCCGATCATTCGGTACTCAAGAGAAATCCATCAATCATATAGTACACAATAATGTTATATGACGTGTGCGATAAATATTGTGATATGGATTAATTGTGAAATATGTGAAAATTTTCTATTTTGATGTAACTTAATTAAAATTTTCAGAGAAAAAACTTATGTTTTAGATAAATTTGACAGTAAAAATCGTGATGAAGAGAATCTAGAATTATTCACTGATGCAAAAACCTCTTCCAAAGCATTCGCAAGAGCCCACCTTTCATGGTTATGAAAGCTCGCAGAAAATACTTTTCATTTTTCTAGAGGCTTACTGAGCCAAAATAGAATTCTAATCATAGGAGAGGTGATGAAAAGTTCTTAATTTTTGGTTGGATTTTAATAATGACAACTTCAAAACAACTGAACATTTCGCAACATGAACAGGATAAAGAGTCAACAACTTGCCTCCCCCCAGTTGTTAGCACTCTTGGTACATATTTTTGTCAAACTACCGTTCCATTGTTATCCTGCATATATGATATTACACTTTTATTCAATTTTACTGAAACTGTGTTGAAAATATCATTCAGCTGTTTGTCCATTTTGCATGGAATTCTCCCTATATAGAGTACCGATGTGTGACGTCATAAAAGTATATTTTTAGGATATTTGAATTTTGGCCTTAGATTCTGAAAAAGTACTTGAAAATAGCTCTTGTTGACAAATTTCAGCTCGATCTGAAAAACAATGACTTAGATATAGGCAATTGAATTGTGACATAGTCCTTATCAATTCACTGCATTTCAAGCCTGGTTCTAAAAGTTATGAACCAGACCGGAGTTACAGTGGTTTGTATAGTATGCCTACTGTCATAACAGGGTCATATTTTATCCTATTTTGACACCACTCGCCTTCAAATTATTACAAGATTGTCTTATAAGGAAAAAGTTTTATAAGAAAATAAGGCTCAAATGGTCAAATGCTTAAGAAAATCTAAAGACAGTCACGAGGTTCAATTTCCAAATTGAAATATTTTTATAGGCCAAAAATCGGTATTTTGTTGCTATTGCATTCAGAATGTTAAAGATGGAATTCAAATTTAAGCATGAAATATTAATAACGAAGGTGTAAACCATTTTCACAAGTATACTTCAGTAAAAGTTAAGAGAAATTTAAGAAAACCTCGGGCTCAATTTCGGGTTAAGTTAGGAAAATTGAGGCTCTAGCAAAATTATTGTTTGCTTATAAAAAGGGTGTTAGTACCTGGCTATCTTATGTTGCTCTTTTACTCCTTATGGTTTGAATATAAAAATTCGAGCGCTGATTGGTTCATCAACAGTCAGGGACGAAAATAAGTGACACAAATTGCGAGGTTGTAAAAGGACAAAATTCCGACTATGACCAAACTTTCAATTGACTTTTCACAACCCCTGTACCTATAAAATCAATTATTAATCTCCCAAAAAGCCACATGATGCTGGAAAACTTCATTATTTATAGGGTTTGTATGCTTGACATACGTATGGGAAATCTGTAGCGCGAATCCCGATTATAAATGTAAATTAGTCATCCATAATGGGAGATATATGGCCAAATGGAAATCATGAAATGTTTTAAGGTATGGGCAAATCTTTTCAAACGAAGACAGATTGTGGGTCTAGGGACGAAGCCTCCAGACAAGTTTTTGCTAACCACGCCCTTCAGGCTGCTGGAAAACGCCTTCTCAGCGTCATTATCAATTTCAAGCCTTGTAGAAAACGAACTACTAAGCAAAGATACAATGTATACTTGAAGGACATTTGCTGTTATTTTAATTCTAGAAAGGCCACTAAAACAATGAAGAAGACAAAGCCAAGGCTAGGCCTACCTAGCCAAAAATTTTGAGCTCGTCCAGAATAAAATGATAAATAATATCCATACAGGTTGACTTGTTTAGAACACATGTTCTGTTAACAATCAAGGACCTGTTCACCGAAACAAACAATCACAGTGCACTTATCAAGTCAAAAAATTGCAAGTGTAGTGTTTGGCTTTCCTGCTAAAGATTAGCGAGCCCAGAGTCGTGAGCTCACCGAGAAAAGCGCACTTATCAATTCAACATATCCCAAATGAAATTCTTGGTTCTCCAGCTAAGGTTAGCTGGCACATCATTGTAATTTCACCCAGAGTGCACTCATCAAGTCAACAATTTCGAAGTGCAATGTTTGGCTTTCCAGCTAAAATTTAGCTGACTAAACATCGCAAGTCTACCTTGAAAAGTACCCTTAACGAGTCAACAACCCCTAGTGAAGCGAGTGATTTTCCAACTGCAATCACGTTGTCCAGACATTGGGGGCATGACGCCCTCACTCCCCCTTTCCGCTATTTATGTAAATAACAACTAAATTAGGATCTCTGAGCCTGTGTGCTTGAATTGTTGTAACAAGGGCTAAGCATAACTTTGAAACGTGTATCTCTATACATCACACTGGTAATCGATAATGGGAGAAAGCTATCTCCGCAAGGAAGCTTGGGACATGCAAAGATGCTATCTAGAGGAGCAACCTTTGAAATTTGATCCAATTTGCACAGGAGAGATTCCTAACTGAATAGAGAAATAGAGATTCTAAATAGTTAGTATTGAAAAGACACGCGATAAGAGAAACCGACGTAGCAAGAAAGAAACGCACACGCAAGTTTACTAGGATAAGTGGTAGAAGAAATTGCTTAAGATCGCATTGCTGGAACGTGAAGGACCAAATAGCCGCATCTTCCACAAATTCACAGGGATGTTAGTATTTTCAGCCATTCATAAAATCAGAATAATGAACTCCTAAAAACAAATTAAGTCTATCACACCGATCATTGGTAAGGAATTTTAATTTAACTCTAGATTTCAATTTGCGTGTTCTACTAATCTGGTTGTGTGATTTAAGCAAGTTTATTGACACTAGAATTGGTTCCACACATGTAGTGTTTCATTGTTTAGTTAATCGTATACATGAGTAAGCCCCAACAATACAACATGCAACAGCATTTCGTAGTTCATTGTACTTAGTTTTATTATGCAAAATGTAGCTGAGATAGAAGTAGTTAGCTTGTTACACTATCTCCAACTTTGTGGCTGTCTAATAAGGTCGAATAAAACAATATGTCAAACAGACTGATATTCCTTTTCAAACGTTTTGTGTTGCTATGTAGTTAATCTACTTGCTACGCACGCCTGCCCGCAAAAATGTATCAACAGCAAATACCATGACGTCTTGGTATTCTGGTAGCGACACTGTACTTAAGAAATATGCACTCGGCTAATGCAGTTTTTCTCTTGGAAAATTGATCAGCTTTATTGAGGTAAACACTTCAAGCCTCCAAGCCCATTGTAGTTGGAACTGAGTCAGCAAAGCACGAATGGTCTACCGTTCATGGAATTTCAGAGCACACAAAGTGTATCATTCACTGAATTTCAGTGGGTGTAAAGAACACTAGAAACAAATGATGTAAGAAACAAAGGAAGATTTGGGTGCAGCGAGACCCAAAGACAACTTTGTGTGCTTTCGTAGGATAAGTAAGGTGAAGAATGGTCACCCTGAGCCCAATTACCATGAAGCGCAAGGTTATCATGAAGATTTCACTGATGTGCTATATAATTACCAGGGTCTCCTTTGAGACTTTCACCACTTAAACAAATATCACTATTCTCTGCTTCCTTAAAAGCAGCATTACCTTGCTGATGTAACTGTAACCCTATTCTGCCAAATACCTTGCTAACTACATTGCAAGTAAGGAAACCCGTTATATAAAGCCTAGAAATGTAAGTTTATCTCAAAATCAAAGAAAATTCAAATCATTGCAAATATGCTACTTTATCATAGCAACAAAACAAAAGGAGAAGACTATAATAAATTCTATACCCGAAGCACAAATATTATCTAAAGAAGACTCCAATAATCAGAGAATCTAATTCTTCATGGGGCTTGACTACATTCTTATACAAGAGCACATTTGACCCGCAAGCCATGACAAAGGGCGGTGGTAGCATGACAGACTGAGGGGACAACAGCGGGTTACACCCTTTTAGGAGTACATTTCTAATAGCCACGCCCACATTACTGTAAGGAGCTGACTATTTTGCTATTTCAATGCAAAGGTGTGCTGTAAATAGTGCAAAAGCTGTAGAATTTTAATAGAGGCTCTCCAATGTGTTCTCGTTGCATTTACACGCATTAGAAAATTGATTTTGTAGAGAAACGGAGAGAACAGTACTCTCATCATGGTGCCTCCACTGATCCCTATAAAGCCTTCGAAACTCAATATGGAACAATATAAGCTATGGCCGTGCTTAAATGTTTCACACGGCTGAGAGGCTACATGGCCATGCATTTTCAAAGGCCGGTAATGTACTTGCTTTGTTATAGTTTTTACTCCCAATTCGGCATGGAACGCAAAAGTCTTGAAAAATAATAAGCGCCTAAGCACACAAGTGTTTCCAAAATTAGGATGCTTTAAATGTACATTAACAATCCTTAACTTTTGCAAAAGCAAGAAATTTACCTCAGCATGATATAAGTTTACTAAAATAGCAGAAACAACCTACGAAACTTTTTTTTTTAATGGACCGATGATTTCTTCCCTATGAAACATCGTAACGTATTTCAAAAGTTGGGCAGTCTCCAAAGTTGTGAACTACACCATAGGCATAGGAAGTAGAGATGGAGACTACAGTCCCTAGTTCCGAAGACTGCCATTTAATTCTGGCAATTTTCTCTGAAAGTGCAGTACTGCATTTTCTGATTGCATCACAAACGTATTTGTTACTTTACGCAGAAAGTTTCAACCCCTAAGCATGAAGTCCTCGTACCCTCTCCCCCTTTGCAACAAATTTTTTTTAGATGGTTGAGGAAATTCACTGTGGTAAACTTTTACTTGTAAAGACAGTTAGTGACCGAGGGTGTTTTCAAAGAAACGCCAGCAGAGAACTTTCTTTCAACGATTCCTTATTTGTCACATCCTTTAACACTTCATACAATTTCAGTGATAACAAATGGCAAAAATTTGTTCCAAAGTAAAGTAATGAATGATATATACTTACTATCAGCAACTTTGCTCTCTTCGCAGAATGCAAATGCTGCCAAGCTAATGAACATCAACAGGACCAACGTTGCCGCCTTCATCATGAGGATTATGGTTGTAACTCAGATTGGGATCTCTAGAACTTCATTTCTATTTATGACGGTCATTGTTCACATTTTCGCCCAACGGTTGTTTAGCCCTCTTCTGCTAGCCACCAGCCAAGAAGCGCAAGCTCGCATAATGATTAAACCGCAAGTGGAAAACAATTAACAGCAATATGGTGGTGGCATCCGGAATCTTTGGGAAGCTAGCCTAGTTTAATGTTGACTTGCAAAATGTCCCAGTTCGATTTATTAGCATTATGTTGTATCATTTCAATTATATCATTGCCTAATAGTACTCACAGATGACATGGGTTAACTTTTTCATTAGAGAGGACAACTTCTTCAGTTTCATTTATATTACATTGCATTTCTGTTTTGATGTAGGTTAGTGCTTTTTTGCTTTATAATGTATTTCTTTTCGTTTTTTAAAATTGCATTGTTTAATAAACCTCTTTTTTATAAGAAAACCATTATTTTGCTTGAGCCTCAATTTTCTTAACTTATCCAGAAATTGAGCCGAAAACGTGTATATTTGCAATGAACGTTAAGGAACTATTGAGCAGCTTTTAGTACTAGAATGTGATAAAAGGAGTCCATGATAAGGAACTTTTAGAACTAGGCCTTGAGCTAGGTCCCTTACAAAACAAAGCACATACACTTTTTTTTTAATAAGAAAATCGTCATTTTGCCTTTGCTTCAATTTTCTTAACTTTTCCGAAACTTGAGCCTGAGATTTTCCTAAATTTTTCTAAACTTTTACTGAAATAACCTGGTTAAATTGGTTTGCACGTTCGTTATTAATACTGCATACTTGAATCCGAATTCCATCTTTAACATTCTGAATGCAATAACGACGAAATACTGATGTTTTGCCTATAAAAACATTTAATTTTTGGAATTGAGCCTCATGATTTTCTTAAGATTTTCTTACGATTTTGATCATTTGAGCCTCACTTTCTTATAAACCTTTTCTTATAAAAAACGTGTAGTGGTAAATGGCTGTCGTGGATGGAACTCGATGACCAAATGTCCTTTCCATCTATGACAGTGACAGGGGATTTAGGTTGTTCATGTATGCTGCATCCATGAACAGACTTTAGTGGATTTCATACAAGCAAAGCATCAAGTATGCTGTGGACGATGATTGGCTAAAAACATTTCCTATCTGCAGGCTGTTCAATAACTAGGTCACGCTAATAAATTTGACATTTTTGAGCCAATCTGCTCATATCATCACGCTCTGCCACACTTTCCAAAAAGACGCCTTTTGCCTTACATCAGCCTTAAAACAAACACCCATCCTTGCACAACAGCCACGAAAGAAAACAAGATTTTGAGATAGTAATAAGGTAGGGTAAAGAAGAAAGGTAACTTCATTCCTCTTCTCTGTTTTTTTAGCTACAGCAACAGCAGTTTCTGCCAACAAACCAACAAAGTATGTTTAAAACAACAGTTTAGTATAAATAGTGAATATGAAATTGTCAGTCACTCGTCCAAACTTCTCCCATATCGCAATCATTTAATACAAGGTGTCCATTTCTGCATTCGATTTTCTGAAATAATACGTCCCTAAATACTAAAAGACTCAATGCAAGCACATTTTTCAACATTGAGTAAAAAATTGGACGGATCAAGTGAAAACTATTAACGTTTGAATTTAGGAAGACCGGACTGAAATGTTCCAAACAACACATGTTCCATGGAAATCTCCCATCTACATTACAAAGCAAGATGAGACAGGGATAAACAAACACGAGAAAAAATTGTTTTGTTTGATAGCCTCCTGAATTTAGGCTGTTTGGTGAGTGTTGGAGTTCCCTCATTATTCAAAATTTTCTTAATAAAAATATTTTTCCAGTGACGCCACGGACTTGAATCATGTAACGCCCACCTCTCCTTATTTACCATCATAGAGAATCACAAAAAACGTGTAGAATTACATACCCCAGGGGTGCCTATGCTGGGGGCAGGATGAGTAGCTGTCAACCCTGCCATCTTCTATAGGGGGCAGGAGGGACAAGAAGTGCCCCTAATATCATCTCTTCTATCTTGTGAAGGGACATTTTCCAACGTTGTAGGCAGTTTGGTTCATGAGAATTTTTCTGGGGCGAGCCCCCAGACCCCAAAAGTTCTCTGCTAAGACTACGAATACGATACGCAAAATATTTCCCTTCTAGAAGAGAATATGATAGCTAGAATTTGCCCCTGTGGAGGCACATCCATGTAACTAGATGTGACCTTAGTGGAAGCCTTGCCCTGTCTGCCCTAGGTACGTGCAGGCGTCCCTGGGCTACCCCCAAGGCGTTAAGTAATAATTGAACAGCCCTTACACTCAGTCGTGTAGAGCTAAATTTATAACTATGGAGGCTCACTTACAAATTACCTATTTCAGAACGAGACCAAGTAACAATAGAAAATTGTATATTCAAAAGCAAGGCCATTTAGCAATAGGAATCATTCAAGCAAAAAAGAGACTAGCATCTAGTGTGAAAGAGATATAGTTAGATATCAATGCTCATAGGACTTGTGCAACGGCGTACAGGAATCTTTTGCAAAGGTGTCTTTCTTCATGTGATTACTAACGTCAAGTCCCTCTTCATGATGCCTGTTTGTGCCCATTCTTTTCCGTATTAGCATACAGATCTGATCTTTCTTCATGTGATTACTAACATCAAGTCCATCTTCATGATGCCTGTTTGTGCCCATTCTTTTCCGTATTAGCATACAGATCTGATCTTTCTTCATGTGATTACTAACATCAAGTCCCTCTTCATGATGCCTGTTTGTGCCCATTCTTTTCCGTATTAGCATACAGATCTGATTTGCTGCAGAAATTTCTTCTGGGCGAGCAAACATGTTTGGCAAGTTTCTTATGCACGTTATATACATTGCTAGTCTATCCATTCCTTCACGAGCTAATGTTACTCCTTTCAGGGGATATAGAGCTGGATCCAGGATCCCAAATTGAAAATTGTGTACGTTCTTTTCATTGGAATCTAAATAGTATATGTGCAAGATATAGTACCAAGGTTCCACTTATTGAGCCATATAGCTCTATGTACAATTATGATATAATTGCTCTATCCGAAACCATGCTTGATAATACAGTGCGTAATGAGGATATCTATATCGAAGGATTTAGCAAAAAAGAAATGTTTCGCAATGATCACCCAAGCAATACTAAAGTTGGTGGTGTCTGCTTGTACTTTCGGGAGGGTTTACCTATTAAACGTAGAAAGGACCATGAATCATTGCAAGAGACAATTGTTGCTGAAGTTAATATAGGTCGTAAGAAAATATTCCTGATCACTGTTTTCGAAGTTCTAGCCAAAAATAGTGAACATTGTGAGGTGTTCATGAGTAAACTCCAAGCAAATGTAGTTCGTTTAGAGCAAGAGAATTCAACTGCTATATTAATAACAGGGGATTTTAACTGTAGGTCTTCTCAGTATTGGGAGGGGGAAGATGATCATCCTGAAGGGATAGCTTTGGAGGAGTTTATAGAAAAAAACAATTTATATCAATTGATAAATGAAGCCACGAATATAGGTCGTGAAAATATGTCTTGTATTGACCTTATTATAACCGATCATCTGAATCTCTTTGTTAAATCTGGGGTTCGCCCTTCTTTAGATGTGCATTGCCAACACCAGCTAGTTTATGGCAAATTTAACTTGTCTATGCCGGTCCCACCCTCATTATAACGGACCATATGAAATTATACTAAAGCAAACATAAAATCCATTTGTAACGCAATTAGTGGAATAGATTTAAAATCAAGGTTTAGTGGACTTGACCCAAATAAGATGAATGATGTTTTTACAATCCATTCTATGCTATCGTTAAACATACCAAATGAAGTTGTTAAATTCGATGACAAGGATGGCCCATGGGTGACAGCGGAAGTTACATCAGCAAATAGGCGAAATCATAGAGTTTATAGAAAACATTTGCAAGGTAGTAGAAAGCAAGAGGACTGAGTGAGGGTTAGAGATATTAAGAGGGAATCCTCAAAATGATTCTTGATGTCAAAGAAGTTATTACATAGGGCTAGGTCGGAAATTGTCTGATCCCAACAATGGAGTCAAATTATACTGGTCTATTTTAAATAAATTAATGAATAAAAAAGTATCTCCAATATTCCTCCAATCCTAGAAAATGGAATTCTGATAACCAATGTAGTAACTAAGGCAAATTTCTTGAATAATTACGTTGTGCAGCAATGTTCTGAAATATCAACTGGCAGCACTCTACCTAGTTTTATGCCTCGATGCAATGAATATCTATCAAGTATACACATTAGTAGGTGCAACGTTCTACAATTAGTACTTGCCCTTGATCCCAAAAAGGCTGATGGCAGCGACAACATTTCTGTTCATATGATTAAGGTTTGCGATACTTCAATAGTTGAGCCCTTATGCTTAACTTTTGAAAAATCCTTGGATTCAGGCACTTATCCTTCCGCCTGGAAAGAGGCAAATATAGTTCCTGTTCATAAGAAGTGCAGTAGGCAAGACAAAATTAATAATAGGCCAATTTCACTTTTACCCACTTTTGTGAAGATGTTTGAAAATGTTGTTTGACAAAATTTATCAACATCTTTGTGATAATAAGTTGCTAGTCCAACTGCCATCAGTCTCTTATCCGGGAGATTCTACTATTAATCAGCTATTATCTATAACTCATAACATTTATAAAGCATTTGAAGCGTGTCCTACTCTTGAAACCAGGGCTGTCTTATTGACCTTTCCAAAGCCTTTGACAGAGTTTGGCATAAGGCACTTCTATATAAACTAAAATATATTGGTGTAAGTGGGAATCCACTTGCTGTGATCGAGAGCTATATCGCTGATCATAAACAGAAGGTTATCTTGAATGGTAGTTGTTTGGAATGGGTACCAATCTGTGCTGGTATACCTCAAAGCTCTGTCCTGGGTCCACTTTTTTTCCTTATCTATACAAATGATTTGTTTGTTAACCTGAAATGTGATGTTAAGATGTTTGCGGACGACACATCTTTCTTCAAGGTTGTTGATGATGTAGGAAGATCTGCTTGTGAGCTCAATGCAGATGTCAACAAAATTCAATTATAGGCATGGCAATAGAATATGGAATTTAATGCAAGCAAAACCGAGGAAGTTATGTTTTCTTGTAAAAAAGGTAAACCATGCCATCATCAAGCTCTACTGGGCAATGATGTAATTGTAAGGAAATCACAACGTATGCACCTTGGTATGCAGCTAGATTCTGAATTGAATTTTCAAAGTCACGTCAAAGACGTTATTGGTAAGGCAAGAAGGGGTATAGGAATGATAAGATACCTTTCAAGGTAATTTTCTAGGGATGTACTTGACCAAGTTTACAAATTGTATGTTAGACCACATTTAGACTATCGAGATATCATTTACCATTAATATGATCCAAAATTGAGTATATTGTTCACACAAAAGCTTGAACAGACACAATACTCGGCAGCTTTTGCTGTTACTGGAGCTTGGAGAGGTACAAACAGACAGAGGCTTTATGAGGAACTAGGCTGGGAAAGTTTATATCACAGGAGATTGTATAGAAAGCTGTGTCGTTTCTTAAAATTATAACAATTTTGATCACCAGAATACTTGTTTGGTGAAATTCCTCCTGAACGACAGATTGGCTACAATCTTAGGAAGGCCAGGGATTATGAGGCAAACGTTGCTAGGACAAATTGCTTTTCAAACCCATACTTTTTCAACACTTTGTATGAGTGGAATCTGTTAGGAGAACACATAAAACATTCAACATCCCTTTCCCAGTTTAAGAGCAAATTATTAAACATTATTACACCTCAAAAAATCCACTTATAGCATTTGTGATATTGAGGGTGTTGGATACCTTACTAAGTTGCGTTTAAGGTGTCGTTTGCTAAATGAGCTTAGATTTAAGCACAACTTTGACAGCGTAACTCCCTTATGTGCTTGTGCCTTGGAAAATGAGGATAATGAGCACTTTCTCCTGCACTGCCCCAAGTTTCATTTGATGCGTCAGAATCTCTTTGGTCAGCTCTTTCATATCCCTCGTTTAATACTAAATTTAGATGATAAACCTCTGTGTGAGTTGCTTCTTTTCGGAAATTCACAACGTAATGTTGCTAGTAATCGAAAAATCCTTAAAGCAACGAAATCTTTTATTAAGAATACGAAAATGCTTTCTAAAACTAATCGAGCAGTAGCAGTGGCAATTTTTGAGTTGTTCCCATTTCCTTATTTCTTTATTTTTCAAGACTCAATCAGGTGTCTTGAAAGGAATACTCCTATTCGCACCTGGCCAACCTGGCCTATCACTACTTTTTTTTTTATCGCCTTTGGTGTTCAAACCTATCATATTTCTTTTTATGTAGCACCTCCTTTGCAGGTGCTTTAAGGTGTGGGAGCTTTTTTGAGACACCTGGTTGAGGTTGATTTTTGCTATTTTTTTTGATTTAGTGTAATTGTTGAAATTGTATTGTATAATTGTTGTAAGTGGCTGTCGTACATGGGACTCGCCGACAAAATGTCCGTTTCATCTATGGCAGTCACAGGAGAAGTAAATTTAATTTAGTTCTTAGTTTGCTTGATAGAAAAAAAATAAAATAGTCCCGTAAATATGTTGTCTATAACGATCGAATTTTCTTCTTTCCCATCGTGGGTAGCGTTGTTCTGGAAGTATTGCTTCATTGTGTGCTTACAAATATCATCGTCGTCATTGTCATCATCTCAGTCTATGCTTACTTGCTTCAAAAATGAGACCTTTCTGGTAATGTAATGATCGTGCACACTCTTTGCAGTTAACATAGTTCCTTTTCTCTTGATAATTTGATATACAGCAGGATTAAAT
This sequence comes from Cassiopea xamachana, assembly GCA_900291935.2. Classification (NCBI taxonomy): domain Eukaryota; kingdom Metazoa; phylum Cnidaria; class Scyphozoa; order Rhizostomeae; family Cassiopeidae; genus Cassiopea; species Cassiopea xamachana. Next base: position 24,672,355 of record OLMO02000001.1, on the reverse strand, counting down.
TAAGTCCACAATTTATTAACTTTCGTTTACTTTACAAGAACGGTATCTCCAATTTCGATATTTCCTTCTTTTGCATTACGATGTGTCTCCGCATCATGTTTCATTTTGCTGAATATTTGAGGTGGCTGAACTTTTCTCATGTTGAGGGAGTTTCTTCCGTATTTTACGAGAAAATAAAAATTCCGCCCGTGAATATCCTATAGTGCAATCCGGGGTTAATCGATAATTTAGAAGGAATTGGTAAACTTCTTTTTACCAGTTTCTTTTTTGTAATGCGCAGAACAAATGGCTTTCGTAATAGGTTTCATACAGTTTTCAGCCTGTCCGTTAGCTTTTGACTATAATGGTGTTAGTCGTTCATGCTTAACACCGTTTTTATTGATGAAAGTGGCTAAGTTCTTGCTATCGAATGGAAGTCCATTGTCACTTTTAATAATTCTTGGTATTCCATGAGTGGCGAAAATACGATCTAATCTTGGAATTATAGCAAGAGCAGATGTAAAATGGATAATTTCCACTTCTGGGAATTTTGAATATACATCGATAACAACTAAAATAAGC
>OLMO02000001.1:24645099-24668106 GCA_900291935.2 Cassiopea xamachana | reverse complement strand
GGTACAGAGCTTTATATAGTAACATATTGTGCCAGTTTCATTTTGCATAGCTACCAAAATCGCTTTCATTTTATACTGAACCATAGTTTTTACTCTATTTACTTTGATTCAACTGAAAAGTTAATTGCAACCAGTTGTTAGCAAAACTGCTCACCTTAGAATGATTGATCAAAACGTCAAATATTTTGAGTAGTGAATAAAAACGCGAGAAAGCTGGTTCTGTCTGTCAACCTAAGTTCAACATTACGTTATATGATATTACTTCACCAGGTCGCAAACTGTTGAATTACATGCGAAAAGGATCGAAATAACAAGATAAATTTGGGTTTGTACTCTTACATAACATGTTTCATCAGCTTAATTCAATGGTTCTGACTCTGCGTCTACCATCTTTGCTACTTTTTTATGCACTTTGTATCTACCAGAAACCGCACAATAGGTATCTAGAATATTATCTTTCTGCAGTGCAATGTCTCAAATTTCCAAATTCAATAGATTTAAGACGCACTTCCTCAAAATCTACCAAATAACAATAAAGCAAGTTAATAAATAATATCATCGGTTGGTTTGATGGCCTTTCATTTTGCACCTCATGTTTCCGGAAGGTGAATTATTTCCTTGTGGCAGAAACCTGAACCGTAACAGACATTATTGAAGCAACGTCTCCCTTTTGTTGATTTTCGTAACCAAGTGTCCGATACAGCCCAAGGCATGAATGTGGTCGGAATTTCTACAGACTACATATTTGAATATACTTTTACATAAGAATAAAGTGTATATAAATATTGAGTCTCAAAATTGCTGAAATTTAAGAACGTAAGAATGATGCACGGTTAAAACTTCATAAATACTTAGAATTTCTNTGTGTATTGGAGTAATTATAATGCTGACTTTAGATTTTCTTTTGTCCTGTCAACACAATATTCAACGTTCAGCTCTGCTCTTGTTTTCTTCTATGTTGAAGTACGGTAAGATGTCATCAAACATTAGAAATAGTCCTTTGATTTTCAGGCAAGTTTCACCTTTGGCACTAAAGGCTAATTTAAGAATACTCCTAGGCTCAAAATCATAAAAATATAGAGATGTTAAGGTTCCAAATTCCGTACATCCAAGAATAATTTAAGAAAAAATTGCAAGTCTTAACCTCCATCAAGACTCAAGTCTTTGTGATTAATGCAATCGAAACTTAGTTGCCGTGTGAACTGACTTTAAATGAAAGCTACTGCTTGAGAAGGGTGTTTCAGTGAGCATAATGTGATACATTTATGAAANAACCTCGGAACAGATCACACTAAAGGAAGTTGTGAAATACACACTTTTTTATAATACTTAATTTTCACTGAGCCTCAATATTCTTACATTTTTTTAGGTTTTTGAGCCTTAGATTATTCTTAAATTATTCTTAAATATCGAAAGTGTAAAATCAAAGGATTATATTCATATCTTTATTTATGCCCTATTTCATGATAAAGCAAAATAAAATGAAGCGGAAAGACAAATATTGTCTCGAAAGTGAAAAAATTAATCTACAAGCTGTACTTTAGCTTAAATACACAAAAATGATATGTCCTGATGAAGCTTGAGGCCTTCATTATTCTTTAAATATTCTTAAATTTCAGCGATTCTGAGGCTTAATATTCTTTTAAACTTTATTCTTATAAGAAAAAGTGTGTACTGAATCATCTAGGCCTAAGTCAATCTGTAGGTAGAACAAGATAGGCCAGGATTGCCATGGTCTTAAAGATGGCTTTTAGATACGAAGACTCACATTGACAAAATGGTAGCTCACTGTAGTAAAATACAAAATGTTTGCTCCAAACGCTGGAACAATCTAACACGTAATACAAGCACTTTGGAGACGTTATGAAAGTAGGGAGAACATGTTATGAGCGGCATCCTCATAAACAAAAAGTTTCACTTTGTAAACTTCAAGAGGGAGCTTTACCTGAGAATTATACAAGTTCGGTAGGCACGTGGACTTTTTGCCTTTGCTCATACGTCTATAAATGTAGCAGTGAAATAGTAATTTCTCTTTTTAGATTCCTCTCCAATAATCCCCCTTTCTGGACCAATAAATGTATTAAGCCCCCCCCCCCAGAAAATATTGAATACTACCAAACGTAAGTAAGCTTCATATAAGTAAGTAAACTAAGCTTGGTCACGCTCTATAAACAATGGTTCTCAATCTATCAAGAATCAAAGTCATTCATTGCCTTGCAGCAGACAAAAACGTTATGTATCAGCGGTTACTACACGATTGTTCAATTTTGCTTGCGCTGCCGTGAACTAATGATGTGTAAACTCAACGCTTTGAATAATTGTTCTCTATTTTCAAAAAGCAATTATTTAGTCTACTATGAAAATTTTCATAAGATTTATTTAGCCCCCCTCTCTAATAAGTCTACCTCTTCAATAAGCCCCCTCTAGAGTGCTTTAAATCAATGCATTCCTTAGGGGATAAATTAGAGAATGAACGGTAATAGCATCTTTTTCTTCCCAAGTAAATACGAGCTTCAGCTAAGATGAATAAAAACGATTTCAAGAGGGCAGCTTTCTCTTACGGGACACCATTTCACGCTCTTTTAATGACCACGCCCTTCATTGATCAACCAATGACAATAGCATTATGCAAATGCTAGATTTGAGCCTCAAGGTGTTTTCAGAAAAGTTGATGAACTGATATCGTAAAAAAGTGATCGCACTGCAAGAAAATCATCTAAAGCTCTGTAAAAACTGTCAAATTTCGAAATACTTGAGGTAAAATTATGGCTATAAGCCATATGGCGAGAAGGGAATTCTTGCCCCCTTCGCTCCCCTTCCACTAGGGCAGGAGGGGTGAGTGCCTCCTCTGCCCCCCTTGTTCCGGCATCCTTGATGTCAGCTGCTATGTTTTCTCAATGTTCTCTTCAGCTTTATGTTCCTCTGGATAATTTATCACAGTCAAATTCTAAAATATCATTTCTAGTTTAAGTCATGGGAATGTTTATGAAATAAGCTATCCTCTATTTTCACATGAAAATTTAACTGTAATATTGAACTCCCATTTAAGCAACAACACTAAAGCTAGGCATACACCAAAGGAAATCAGCTGTTTCGTTTTAAAATCATAATTGCTGGCGGGTTCCAATATTATATCAAATTCGGAAGTAACTTTAAATGCAGACTAGCTAGAGAACTTTCACTCTCGTCATCTCATAAAGCCCAAATAAGTTCTGCCTTTCTCTTTCCAGGGATTAACCTAGTTGTCTTGGCAACAGCATTCTTTGAAAACCAGTTACGTGCCTACTTATCTGCACGTGGTTTGGGAGAGACTGGCTTGACGGAATGTTTTCACGACCTGTTTAACAATAAAGAATATAAATTATTTAGAGGCAACTAATTTTGCGGTTAAGGACAAAATCATTTCAAGCATGTCTATGGCGATTTAACAGAATGGCTGGTTCAATACACCCTGTATTTTTGTTTTGTTGTTAAAAAGTGTTTGAAGATAAACTTAAAGGCAGTTGGGATAGGCTAGATCAATATTGGATTACCTTACGAGATTGTATTCTGAACTGGTATAGGATGAATATAGCGACAAAGTAAGGAGCGAGGTAAATACTTTAAACAATCATGTGAAACTTCATGACATTACCTAATAGGCTGTTTTAAGTTCTGGTTTTATGAGTGTTCTGGAAGAATTCATGGAAGTGGGAAGTCAATATCTGGTTATGTTAAAGTAGATTACCTAGCTACTGTTGGTGTAAGCCTTGTGCTGTTCCATGATGAAGAACCCGCGGTGGAAAAGGAAACAAATTTAAACGAAACTGCAAGACATTGTAATAGGAGTGACATCGTTCTGATTCATGAACAGACACAGAAAAACTACGGATATAGATGTACCTTCAAGCCGTAATCATCAACATTCCTTCATTTAAGGTTAATTAGCTTTTTAAAGGTGCTAATTCAAAAGATCTTGCTTACTCTACCCACTCAAAAAAACTGCAGAAAAATGGTTATTGGTGTGAGAAAGTGTAGATCCATGTTCACTTGTGTGCTTCAAAGCTGAGCAAATTTGTTTATAAACTGTTGTGGGTTGTATTTAGTCAATAAATGGATTGGGAAGATTGACATTTGATTGAAACCATGGAATATTTCATAATTCAAAGGCCTTAGTGTGTTAAGTCTTTCCTTCACAGGCTCGTACTCATGTTGCACCTGGTTTTATGAATCTCAAAGCCAATGGCTAGCCCTGCAAACAATAAATGCTTGATTAACATCCGGATGGAAATAGGGAAACTCATTTGAAATTGTAATGCCAGTAGTTTCTGTGCAATGAATATTCTTCTTTCAAATATACCCACAACAAAGTGCCTCACTTGAAAAAATCATGAAATTTCATGGTCATGGAGCATCATCGTTTACCAACCCTATATTTCTTCATTTTATTAGAAATTATCATAATAACTGCTTATACAAATTCACATTTAGATTTTCCAGAAAGATATTCTCTTTAGATTACAAATATCAAAATGGATGGTCTTTGTGAACTTACAGCACGTATGCAACGGAACAGACGAGGTAAGGATGTTTGACAAACATTGTTTGTGGCTAATGCAATCATAATCACGATCATCTTTACCATTGATCATGAATCGTCACAAAATGCTGACTCACCAGTCATAATTTAAAGCACATCTTTAGCAATATACAAACTTATAGTATAGGTAAGTTCTCCAGCAGGTAATCGGATTTCTCCATTAGTAAGGCCCCGATTCCACACTCTCGAATTTCCCCATTAGTAAGCGCCATTATGCAGCAGCTTATTAAAAAAAATTAACTTGAGTTATCTCTGTTTATGCTTATTTTTGTATGTGTCAAACTACTTGTTCCCTCTTCTCCTACAATTTTCAATCGATATCTATCTAGCCTTACCTGCGAATTACTATAATATTACTGTTTGAGGTTGTGACAACCTCGACCACACCCCACACCTCCAGTTCCCCATTGGACAAAAGCATACTTATCAAACAACGATAAGCATCATCATCACAACCATCATTATCATAGCTACTGATGTATGAAGCTGAGACAGTACAGTCATATTAATCCTTAGTAGCATTAACAGTCATTTCCTTTAGATGTAACAATCTTATTAGCCCCGTAGCACCCGAGAAATAGTACATTTGAGCACATGTTTCAATACAGGAAACCCTCAACAACAAGACAACGGAAACATAAAATGTTCATTGCCCATAGAGTTCTTTTGTATTTTTATGCTGGGTTCGGTGTTACTTCAAAGCTGGTATGGGTGTAGAGATTTTGCATGACCAAATAACAAAAGTACGGGAGCTAAGCATAATTCATTGAGGTTGAAAACATAATGGTGTTGTCATTGCCATTATTAATATTCAATAAATAACAACGTTTGGAATCTTGTGGATTGAACTGCATAATTAGTCGAATGCCGTAGCAAATAAACAAAGCGCGAAGGAGGATCGATTGGGGCTCTTGACGTCTACTGTTTCAACCCAACTGACCTGTCTTTTACAGCTTATGAAATACCTGCGCCAGACTACGATACAGACGACGACAATTCGCAGAGGGAATCTACACTAGAAATGGAAAACGATGGTGATATTTACGAAGGAGAAGGACAACACGGTTCGCTTTCACCTGAGCAAATAAGATCGATGATGTCTAAAGAACAAAAAGAGCTACAGAGAGATCTTAAAATCATGCAAAAAGGGTAAGTCTGTTTGACTAGAGCAATGTGGCCTAACTTAAAGGCATTCATGCCCCTGCCTGTTCGAAGTCTTTCCTCTTGTTTTTCTTAGGTTTTATACTCCATAGAGCGTTTGCAGTATATATTAAGATTATTTAGATGTTAATAGCACAAAGGCAATAGCTTGATTTTGATACTATTAAACGAGGCGGAAGTAGTATAATAGTACATATAAACATGAATGAATGTTGTGCTTAGGATACTTGTCATAACATGAGTTCCTTTCACTGTAGGGGGTTCCAAGCGAATATTTGTGCTCTAGTTTTCCCAGCATTGTTCCCATCGTGATTTCTGGCAACATGCTGGCCTCAGAGGTCAAAAGGGCAGTATGGTTATACATTGGACAGGGCCTATTATCTCCGCTACACACAAGAACCTGTTCATGTCACGTTTTATCAATTCGGGTTACGTAAAATTAAGCAGTAGGTATAGCTAATGACAAGAAACTTAATTTTAGACGGCTATGAATGTTTCTAAACCTGCTGATAAAGCACTAATATATAACTGAAGGTTTTCACTCAGTGTTGGTTCTGAGTATGTGTAATGAGATGCTGAATGGAAACTGTTTTACACATTTCTAGAACAAATGACATCAGTTTATTGTATTTACTACACGAAGAGCTTTTTTTAATGTACTGTTCACTCCAGGAAATACATCCCTTCCTAACTACTTCTTTTGTCAAAAAATATCTACCAGCACATTCTTGTTGCATCCCCCTTGCTTATTAATTGTGAGCCAAAATAAAGACTGTTTTATTTATAGCTAGAACAATCAACACCAAATGAGGACTTTAAAGAGAGTAGTTGTCAATTGAAAACACACAGAAAGTTGCTTTTGAGAATACATGGTGTTTTTAACCCCTATCTTATCAATTTCAGCCCCCGTGATTTTACTTACAGCATTTATCCACCCCCATGTATCACAGCCCATTAGCTATCATACTTAAGATTGTTCCCCCCCCAATTTGTTACAGCCTCCCATCTATTCCAGAAAGGAGAATATTTTTCATCATAAACATGCAAAAAGCAGCTATAGAAACATAGTTTTATACTTCAAATGCTCCTGATCAGTCAGCTTTTCATGCTATGTCATCTTCTCTTCCAATAAAAAAATGTTCTTTTTAGAGGTGTAAATTTTAAGCCAAAAAGACCAGAATTCAAAGTGAAACATCATGAAATAATGTCCAAGGGAATACAGCGTAAAGAATCAAATGAGGCAAAAGAAAGTGAACTTAGCACCAAATTAAGAACAAGGTCTGAGCAAATACAGCAGGTAATCAGAAATATATTCATAGCACTTCAATCAATGCAACTGCAGGTTTAATTCTTCTGACATAGAGCAAGTATGAATTATTGAAAAACAAGGGGCTTTAGATGGAAATGAAAACTTAACAGTTCTTTAGCATACCATACCTTACATATTTGGCTTCTTCCATATTCCTCCTTTAGTCATATGCCAATGAGGAAGGCAACTAATCTCAGTAAATATAGTACCAACAACAGATGCCTTGTATATCTGCTATTAATTTTTTCAGCAATTTAAAATACCATAAATTCATATGTATTTACTTTTACTTCTTAGGCAGAAAATGCCCAAAAATGTGAGGATGACAAGCCAGAATTCATGAAAGTAAATTTAAAGAAGAGAAATACAGCTCCAACCACATAGAGAAATATACAAAAATTAGCTCCCGATTTTCAGTTTGTTGCTTTGAATGATTGAGGATACTAAATGGATGTAACTATTTGAAATTTCAAAATAGCAGAATTCCAAAGTAATTAAATCATTGAAATTTAATTTCTTACTTAGACTTTTAAGATTCTTGTGATGGGGAAGGTCAGTTTAATTTTCCAAACTTATTGATATAATTGTTTGAATTCTTGTTTTTTATGGTAGTGATTAGGATACTGAACTATGGTATCAAAATGACATCTACCCTCTAACTTCAGGCTGACTTCATTTGTACTCATCAATTGTAGTAGTCAAAATACCCTTGAACTGCTATTGTCCATAATAAAATCATGTACTTACTGGAAATATATTAAGATGAAATAAGCTGCATATATTATCTGATATTGTTCTAGAAAATAGTAAACCCCCTCATTTAAGAACCCACACAATTAGTTGGTAAAGAGCTCTTACTGCAAGACAAAAGTAAACTTGTAATGCCTAAGACTTCAGGATTCTCAATAAAAATGAAATTATAACATTTTCAGTTGTGTATGTAAAGCAATGAATACCTCTCAACAGAAGTTAACTTTTGACATTGCAACCAATGAAATACCACAAAACTTGTTGATACTTTGTACAAAGTTTGAGTACTAAGTTAAGCCTTCCAACAAGAACAAGTGCACTCTAAAAGTAATCTAAGTACCTTTCAAACAAGAACCTATTTCAGCTTGACAATCATAAATATAGGTTCTCGCATGCCGGAATGCACTGCAGTCCTATCATTAGTACCTCTAGTGACTGTAGAGAAGTGGTATACTTGGCCACTAAGAAGGGTTGACATAAAGGCAGAAGGAATTGCCTATAAATCTGTGGGTTAAAATGCATTGCTACCTTGTAGTTAAATTGCTGTTATTTTATAAGATATAGCAAATTTTCCATTTTCCTAACATTATGATTTACAAGATGTAATTGTGTTCCATAGTTAATTATAGTTCTTGCTAAGTGTTTATACTATGTGAAATTAAAAAATGAACTTTCATACATAGAATGTGATGGTTGATACATTTAAGACTTCTTTTGCCAAAAAACTCTAAAAATACAAGAGTTATCAAACATACCAATTGTTCAGGTGATGCTCATAAAAATAGGCATCTGACTAGTCTTTCCTTCAAGTCAAATATTTCTCATAAAACTTCACCTTGATATTTTACTACATATTACTTTTTAGCACAAAGAATTTGAGTTTCACACTTAGTTTCTAAGTTGAAGAGGGATGAGTTTTTTTTGTAATGCTATCAGAATTAAGATCACAATTTTCAACAACACAAAAACTTTCCAAATTTTCTTTGTCAAGTTTAACAAAAAGTTCATAGCCTATCCTTTTTTCAACAAAAGATAGTGGATAGGAGAATTCAGTTAGTTGAGTTTCAGGTGAAAGCTGCTTGTTTGGGACAACAAATGTACCAAGTGCCAATGGTTCATTCTCTTTTTCAACTAGTATTATCTTGTAAAAATGGGTTGGTACAGCAACTTCATTTGGACCTATAACCTAAAAATAAATAACCAAAAGATAGCATTTGCATACTACCACAAGTTTTTGAAATCAAAACAATGCAAAAATAGGTATTTTGTTGGAAGCAAAGTACTCTTAGGTCCTGAATAAGCACCCCCTGCTTCTTTTTGAAAATTTCTGACAACCCCCTGCTTTTCTTAGGGCCCCCACTTACTAATTTTCAGATTTTCTAGAAGAAATTTGAATAAGAGTTGGTGCAGTACTTGGGTTGCCCAAATAATGAATGAGATATACATGAGGCAATATTCCAAACACTAAGTGGTTGCAGCAATGTCTATGGAGATTTTTGCATGAATCCTGTTTGGATTGATGCATAGTTACCCAGATTCCCAGCCCCCCTCCCCCACTTATTTCATCTTGAGGAATTTTCCAGCCCCCTCCCACCACTTACTAGGATCCACACTTATTTGGGACCTAAGAGTAATCTCATGGAACCTAAAAATTTTTTCGATCAAATGTGAAAAAAGAACTGACATAACACAATTCTAGCAATTTGAATCATTTACTATAGAAAGTTGCATAGTTATTGATTTGCCATGAATCATAGCACAAGGACTTCATCTCAAAACTGTGCATTCTTTCAACTGAGTCAATTTATTGTCATCTACTCAATGTTCCCTATGTTTTTCAAAGAAGTGGAATAATCTGAAGTATTCTACTTAGGCTGTAGAGCCAAGAAATAAACTGTTGGCATCAGGACCAGCTGTTGTGAAGAGGAAGTAAAGAAGGAAAGCCCCCAGAAAACTTGTTAGAACCACACCTTTTTACTCAGGGAAATGCCTTTGCTAGATAGAAAGTGGTATTTTAATTCAATAATTTGGCTGTGCAAACCTTCAAAAGACTCTATTTTTGTGATTTCAAATCACCAAGGAAAAGGAAAACAGGCTGAGCCCTATGCAAGAAGAAGTGAGCTAAACCCACTTGGGCCCCTCTTCTACAGCCCTGCACATAGCCCTCATTGAAACATAAACATAGCTATAGAAATGACTAATCTTGATATTAGTTCTTGGTATTCCATGATGGGGAGTCTGGTACCATCTTGGAAAGGTCTGTTCAGGAATGACTGGCATTCTTCCAAGTGCAAATAAAAACAGCTCACCTATAGCTCTGAAATTTAATCAAAACCACAAGAGAATTACTTGCCTGGTACTTGATAAATTTTTTCCCGCTGCTCAAATCTCTCTCAGCAAGAAACAATGGTCCAGACACAACAAAAACATTTGAATACTTTTCTGCCAGCTTCCTACAAAAACATTCAATTTTGTACCAAATGCCTTTATTATTCTGAGCATTTTGTGGAACAATATTCGTATAATAGAATGTGTCATCCATCATTTCTTGGCTGGTCCTGTTATCGCCTAAAAGGAATTAGATCTCTCAAAGTGCTCAAAAATATCTTTGAAAATGCATATGTCAATAACATTAATGAATGTTACTCCAATACTGATGCCAATCCTATACCTTTTGGTGCATCACTGACCTAAATTGAGAATAAGGAAAGCGCCTGATAAACTCTGTCATTAAAACGTATTTGATGCCAGGGTGGATTCCATGTAAAACTCATGCCAGAGGTGCGCCAGTAGCTCCTCAGATGTACCCCAAGTTTGACGGTTGGTGCACAGCTGAGGTGCAAAGATCAAAAGAACCGTTCGTCGAGATTTGGATTTTATTATGCCAGTACTCCAAAGAGTATATTTTAGGATATCCACGCCGACAGGAAAGCTAACTGAACGCCGGAGATCTTTAGGCCTAAGTGCATGGGATCTAAGGTGGACAAAGACAAGTGTTCCAAACTGTCTTACCAGCAGATGCCATGTGTCCTCTTGAAAAGCCACTTTTTTGATAGTCATGAGAAGACGATGAAAATGCCTTTGCAATTCGTGGGTCTTCTTTGAATGAGCATTTCTCTCTTTTCGCTATACCGCCCAAACATTCCTTGTTTATGCATTGAAAAACCCAATCTGGAATTTTGCGTGATGTGTTATAACCGACAATGTAATTGTGATTTTTCAATAATGTTGTCCTCATGGGAGCCCCATATTTGCAGTTAATTCTACTAAGCTCTGGATGAGTGATGTCATCTCCATAAAATCGGTCGTAGATTGCTTTTCCTACCGCTCCAATGAAAATTCCACATCCTACTTGTGCAACGCTTCCGAATTTCAGCGCCATAACCTATCTCGTTTGGGAACAGCCTCGAATTGAAAACCACCTGAAAAGTCAACGGGGGACTGGAATGTTGTAAAAATCGTTTCAACGTTCAAAAAAACGAGAAAAATCGATATCTAAAGCTACACAATAGTCGATCGAATTACAGACACACAAATAATAAACAAGGATTGCGGTGTGGAAGGGTGCCGCAACATCCACATTTAGCTTGTCAGCAAATGTGCAGTACATTAATAGTGCTAGTCGGCGTAGTATTGCTGATAAAACCCGAGGAGAGTCTTTCTTGCCAGCAAATGCACACTTTTTCTATCTATGCTGGGACATGACATCCTCATAGCAGTATTTTTAGTCGAAATATAGCGTTTACTTACTATGATGAGGAATTATACAATCATCCAAAGCATGCCAGATGTTAATCCGGGCTCTCTCTCGATTAGTTAATCTATTTAGAGAGCTCCTCCTTAATCAATCGGTCTTAAATACAATCTTGTGAAGTTCTTTTTTCTTGTCTTCTTTAAGTTTAACTTGTTTTCGTGTGGAATGGTAAGTATATTGTAAGTAGTTAGCTGTAACGTTATTTATTTTGTAAAATTGTATTTGGGATTGATTGATAAATAAAATTGAGATACAACAAAAATATTCTCCAAGTATTATCATAAATTTTTGGTCTTTTTATTATTCGATTAAGGATAGCTTTGTTTACTATTAATAACAAACAAGAGGTGGGAATTGCTTGAGGTGGTAATAACCAGTCATCATATGATGAAATCATTTTTAAATGGCCTCATTTTTAATAGTTGAAGGTGAAGGCAGTTAGGTGCGACAAAATGAAGCATTATAACACGTGACTTCAATATGCAACTAAACTCAAAAATACCGGATCAAAATGAAGAATCGAATCGCCATTTGTGACATTTCAAATGAAAAATACAGTTCTAAACATACCATACAAAATTTGTACTCTTTTATTCAAAGCTTAAAGTCATTGCTGTGTTGTGGTTGCTGCTGCCAGATTGAGTGAAGTTCTATATTTGTAATGTGGCCTAAATACCATATGCTACACGTTGAAGCACTTTAATTATTAGGGTTCAACAAAGTATCTCTCCCTATGCCTATTGAGATATGCATCGAGATGCTATACACAAATTAGAATGCCATACGGCATGTGTGTTATGCAACCTTTAAATCTAGGCCTCATACCTAGCTCTTATTACTAATGAGCTACTGTTAATTAATACATCCTGAGCAAATGCAAAGCTGAATGAAATTTCACTGGACGAATTTTTGGATCATTTTCAAATCCTAAATCAATGACAAACAACCCCAATCACAAAATGCAATTTTAGTAAATTATGTTGGGAATTTCTTAGCTTAAAGCTACGGCACCATGAATGACAGAAAATTACTAGTAAGAGTAGATTATGAAGACAATCAATTATTATCTATTTCTCATCTTTTTGTCCTAAAGCTTTACCTAACAATAAGTTCAATCTTCCAACCATTTCTCTTGGATCATNTCCAATAATCCCGCAACAATTAATGCATTATCAAAAATCTGAAAAACACAAGTTAAATTTTAGGCAACACACAAAAATCAAACTTAAGGTGACTATGGTAGACTTAACTCATACCTACTTGCACTATTTCATATAGAGTTTGAAATCGAAGATTTAAGCATTATATTAAGGGAGCTAATTTTAGTGGGAACTAATTGTGGCGGATTTGGCGGATTTGTAAAAAAACTTGACACAATTATTTCCCACAAAATTTAATATTTAATAATTTAATCCATTAAACAGATTGTTTGATCCACCAAAATTAGTTCCCGCCAAAAGATTTCCCTTAAAGTAATTTAAAGGAGCTTGACGCATAAGGTGACCAACTCAAAAATGGAACTGTACCAAGAGAAAATGAGACATATTTTTCCCGAGAAAACGAAAAAACTCTCATGATCAAATATGAGGAAACTTTGGACNCTTACGAAAATGAAACGAAATTCAGACTGGAAATGAAATAAATACACTTATATTCAGTAGTAGCTGGAAAAGCAAAAATATAAAAATAATTATAAAAATAGCAATCGAGGTTTTTCCAACTACTGACATAAATTACTGACTGACCTGATTGGCTAGAAGCTTTGCAATTGTTGGATCATTATCCCTCAATGTCGCCAGTGATCTTATAATTTCATGTCTACAATAAAATAATTTNTAAGAATCAATGCAAACAAAAATTGCATACACTGATAAATTTTGAAGGGAACATTTGAAAGCAATGTCAACAAACCGCAGCCAACATCCTTTAAAAGTTCATTTCAGTGGAAGAGCCACGACGAAAAACATGATTGAGAATTCTTATTCTTTTTAATGCGACATTTCCAGATTTAACTTGACATAACTATGTAGGATGACATAGCCATTGATACTAAGATGACATACTCTTTAAGACTAAGACATAACCGCAAAAGACTTTACCATGAAAATAATGGACGTTTCGAGACAACGCGTCTCATCGTCAACTAATGAATAAGAAAGTAGTGGGGCCTTATAGACAAAATGGGATAAACAAGTGGGAAATCAAGGGAAAATTCTTAAACAAATGAGCGGGAAAAATGTCAAATGGAATACACAGGGACACATAAGCGGGGAGATTTCAACAAATAAACAACAACAAATAAACAACAGAGCAGCGTGAGACGAAGAGTATTAAAATGCAAGCTCATATGCAGCATGAGACCAAGAGTGTTAAAATGCAAGCTCATATGGTGGAAACAGTCTCAAATAAAACAACATCAAAACTATAACTACGCCAGACAGTAAAATGCAATATTATATAAAATACAATATAACATCAAATGACTTGAATATAACAAAACAAAGCAAAAATAGTAACAATCATCCACTATTTGAAGCAGTCAATATTGCATTTCTGAAATTAAAGCTATCAATCACATCACAATTATAAAATGAATGAAAAGCCTCTTCGTTGGTCCAACTAACAGCTTTCATGATATCCTTTAAATCATTATATCTACTAGCTAAAAATGAAGGAGCAGCTGTTGTAGTACTATGGCTTCTATACACAGAGGCATCTATCCCTGCTAATGTCATAAATCTTCGAAAGCAATGAAAAATAGTATTCTTAGATACAAGTTCATCAGGTTTCACATAACTTAGAAACAATATCTCTGAATATCCACGAAGTAGCATAGATCGCTTCAGGTATTCCTTTGAATGTCTAACAGGACAAAGACGAGGCTCATTTGGATATTCTAAAAAATTCCAAAGACTTCTGGTGACTACCTGTTCTAGTATGTTTCACCTTCTCTTGGATATCAAAAACATAGTTCCTTTGCCCTATCAACATGTGGGCAAGTGATAACTTGCTAATAGTTTGACATTTATACTAAATTTATACTAAATTTAGTCAAACGCAACGCAAAAGAAGTAAATAAAATCATTGAAAAAATTGAAAAAATTTACCCCGGATTAATTTCCAGAGTTGCCTGTAGAACATCATATCTAATCTTCTGTAAATCTGCATTTGGTCCGGTTTTAATAAACTTCAACCATCTTCTTGCAGCTGCCATATCAGGGACAGTTATCATGGCTGGATGTGACGCAAGNGACGGTCAGATATCTATAGAAAACTCAACTACATAAGTGAAAAAATAGAGTATTTGAACAATGGAATATGATAAAAATTTTGCTGGTAACTTCAACAGACTTTTTTTGGATATAACATTGTCAGAAATTTATCCTTTCCACTTTTGAAAGTGTCAGCTGGGAGCAACATCACAACAAATAAAACAATTCAAAATGAAACACCAGCTGATAGACTGCATAAAGCGTTAAATTATGTTTCTTTTGGTATAAAAATGAATCATTCATGCTAAATTTACTTTTACCTTCACATTAAAAACTTTTTCCTTCCCTAGTGTACCTTCTAGCCATGTTTTTAACTCAGAGCTTTCCTTTTCTGACAGTTTTGGTTCATCTATGGGATGAAAAGACGGTTAATGTACTGTAGATATCCTAGCCAATGTGTAAATTGCAGCTCAAGGAATTTAAGTGGAATATTCATACCAGTTGTATATATTTACAACATCGTGTGCTAGTGAAGAAATTTTAAGTTTTCTGTTGCATTATGAAATTTTAAGTTGCATTGTGTAGCGTTGAACATTATGTCACTTTCTTAGATATTTTGACAAAGATGGAATCTTTCTTTTCTACTTTTTGCTATTTCAATCATAATCGTCTTTGTGAGATGCATGGCTTGCCTATAACCCATTCCTATCAATTCTATAGGTTTCTACTATTCATATCTATCACGTATCTGGCTGTGTGGTACTTGGCTTATAGCATCTCCATTTGTCACATAAAATGTCCTTATTACCCGTCGATGCTTGCTCTTCTTTATGGGGTGTTGATTCAGCTTTTGTCAAGTAGTTCTCTGCTGACGTCACTGGTTTCTTTTCAAATTCTTTCAATTGATGCATCACAACATCATCGTGTTCATTGTATGAAAACAAAACCTGAAATATATTTTCTAATCAGCGCCTCTCTCATGGATGCTATACAACAAGAGCAACACAATAAATATACAGCAACATATAATTGTACGATATGCAACATAATTATCAAGAGTGCAGTGGCTGCGCAAATAAAATTTCTCAGTTCATTATTATGATCCTGAATAATCTTGGATGAAAAAGAAATGCAAAAAAATTATACACTGTTTAATGCAGAGAGTAAAACAGAAAGAAACAGAGAAATTTACCGGAAAAATTATTGTTACTTCTTAGTTAAAGCAAACTTCAACAAAACAGAAAACACACCTCAACGTCATCTCGTTTTAAAGCTTCAAAATAGGGCGAAGATTCTGCCAGCTCTCGACTGAAAAATACTTCAAGATTTCAAAAGGCCATTTATTTTGATTGGGCCGATGATAAACTCTAACTATGTTATGGCAAGATTTGACAAAGCAACTCATTAAGCCTATAAAAACAAGGGTTGAGAAACATTAAATATTTAAAATGGGAAAAATTAACAGCAGAAATAGTATTACATTCAACATAATTGAACTGCAAGAACAAACTTGTGCCTTACTGAAAAAACATAATGTGCAAATTCTGTTCAAATTCATCGAATAGTGGGAGGGGGGAACAAATTAAAATTAAAAACTTGAAAACGAACCTTGGGATACAAAGATAAAAGATATCTTTTTGTCCAGGCTTCATATCTTTCACATACTGTGTTATCGATTTTTGAAAACCCGGCTTTTCTTTGGATGACTCAAACCGCAGCAATTTCGCGATATCCTCGCGCTCACCTTGCATCTCAGCAGTAACTACTCCCTCTCGAATAAATAGTCCATAATCTTTGAAAAATTTTTCGTATTTAACGTAGTCTTTTTTAAGTTCATCTTGAAAGAATCTGACTAATTTTGCAGTTAAAACAGAATTCAATTTTTTAATCAATGCACTATCCTGCAATAATTCGCGACTCAAATTCAATGGAATATCTTCACTATCAACGACGCCTTTGACAAATCTCAGCCATGTAGGCAGAATATTCTGTGCTTTAGCTTGAATCAGAACTTTTTTAGAATACAAACTTATTCCCTCCTCCATTTTACCGAACCCAAAAAGTTCTGGTGAAGTTGTTGGAACATAAAACACAGAACGAATGTTAAGTGGGGCATCCGTTTTGTAAGCCATGTGGTATCGAGGTTTGTCTGAAGTGTTTGTAATGAATTGATAAAATTTCTAAAAAATGACAAAAAATAGAGTCTAAATAAATGCAACAAGAAAGCAAAGGTACGCAAATTAGTTGAATGACATTAAATTATGGGGGATTTAACTACGATAATCCTCCATTCATTCATTCATTCATTCATTCATTCTAGTAAATCCAGTTATTCAATTGTGCTTCATGTATTATAGATGTCTTTTTCATAACAGTGCCAGTCTTGAAAAGCTCAAAGATTTTATGGCTGAATTTATAAAACACCCTGAAGTGGCAAATCTACAAATATCCGTAGGACTGTATACTCTTGCTTGCAGACATTTCTATAGTAAATTATAATTCACAATTAAAAGTTAAACGTTTAATAAACAAGACTGACTGTCTAAGGTCCCAAGTTCAAAAAGGGCATATACCCCTTTCCTGGAATATATATATATATATATATATATATATATATATATATATATATATATATATATATATATATATATAATATATATATATAATATATAATATATTATATATATATTATATATATATGTATATATAAATGTTATATATGTAAATGCCAATGCAAGAAGAAATGTAATAGCATACTTCATGATCATCAAGACTAATGTCCTTGTCTTGGGACATCCAAAGAGCCTAAATAACGCAAATCATTCAAGATTTAACAACTTCATTATTATATCTTCAGCATACGACATCACCAAACTCCGCACTTATCAACACAAGGCAAAATTACTGTGCAATTGAAACCTTAACAAATAATATAAACATACCACTTAGCAGTAATACACAATGAATACTTGCATGCCATGTCATGAACAGAATATGATTTTGCGCGAGCGATCGCCCTGCTAAGAAATCTTTACACACGCACGCTCAGAGCAAGTCAATAAACGAAAAGAATTGTACGGTGCAGCAAAGATTAAATTAATCAAACAAATTCGTTAGAGCAAAGAAACTACCGAAGTTTAAAAGGTGAATGTAAAAGCAAGTCCTCATCATCAAACTAAACGCTGCTCCTGAAAGTCAGAAGTAAGGGATGATTGGTCAACATGCTAGGGTGTAAAGTATGAAAATAGGCTAAAGGCCTTTACCTTTCAAAGTGATGACATTGGAATTTGAAGTCACCGGAAAACGTTCGTGAAAACCTATTTGCAAGTGCAATCAATCGCACGCGCAATATGACTTGCGCGTATGTGGGCGAGTGTGCGCGCTAAATGACAAGTCCTGTATTTGTGACGTTAACTGTAAGTAACTTATAACAGACCAGTTCTAGTGTCATTCTCTCTCTCCGATTGATTTACATTGTCATTCTCTCCAATTGATTTACATTGTCATTCTCTCCAATTTATCTACATTATCTTCTTACTTTTCTATATTTTCTTGCTCGGCTCTTTCTGCTCTTGGGACTTTTCAGATTCTAAAACTCCTTATCATGATCTCTAATCTTTTCAAATATCAAGTCATACAATTGTCTGAGACCCTCAAATTTGTTGTCAAAAAATTTTCATTTCATTGTTCCTCCTAGGAGGAATAATCAAATGCTGGTTGTACTAACCTCAATACTATTCATCCTTGTAATCAAATGCTGGTTGTACTAACCTCAATACTGTTCATCCTTGTACCATTTAGGAATATCGGAAATCCCACGAAATTGCTGTATTTCTTCACAACATCTGTTTCAATATATGTACACAGTTAAAACAGGTTCCATTAAAAGTATGAGAACTTTTGCTCAGCAATAATAGATTTGTCTACTGGGGATACATAACATCTTACACTTTATGCTACGCTATATCTACTTCAAACTTCCGCCATAGCAGCTCCCAAGTCCGGTTGAAAACGGAGGAGGGCTGGGCGTCAGGCTAGCAACTCGACGCTGTAAAAATTATAGCTGCTACAGAAACAGTAAACAAAAAATATTCACCTGCAAGCCAGTGCAATGAAGGCAAGGGAATACTAGATTCCATTGCGACGGTTCAGGAACAAGCCCGAAAGGTTGTCCAGGACCCGAGAGGCCGGATTGGGACATGGAATATCTATACACTCTGTCAATGTGGAAATTTAACTCCAGCTATCAGGGAGGCTGAAGATAATGGATTGGATATTCTCAGCATCAGTGAAATGTGGTGGACTAGAAGTGAAGGAGTAGCCACTAATCGCAGAACAGTGATCTACTAAGGACAGACAGAGCATCACCAATCTGGCGTTGGCATGATACTGCGCAAAGAAGCCACCCGGAGTCTCGTGGGATGGGAACCCGTGAAAGATAGCATCCTTACAGCTAGATTGCAAAGCTACCATGCAAAAACCATGATTATACAAGTATATTAAACAACCGGAGATAGTGCAGAGGCTCATAGAGGCAAATTTTTTTATGACTCAAATGATGCCTTCAACAGAATTCCCAATCATGACATCAATGTGCTCACGAGTGACGTGACCACCAAAAATTGACAGTAACAGGACCAGACTGGAACAAATTATTGGACCACATGGATCAGCACAGAAAACCAAGATCTACCTTTGATTTTGTCAATTGAACCAGAGCACTGCCACTTGCTGTTGAGGCTGGTGAGATGACCAGGAAAGAAACAAAAGGTGATTATGATAAATAAAACAATAAGGCGGCTGGTTGGGATGCAATAACAGGGGAGGTGCTCAAACATGGTGGAGAGGATCTGATTGCAAGATTGATAATGCTTCTCAACAAACGTTGGAAAGAACAGGTCGTGCCAATTGAATGGCAACATGGGGTAACAGTGGAGCTACCGAAGAAAGGAGATGCATCAGACTGCAATAACTGTCGTGGAAGCACCTTGTTATCAGTCCCAGGATGTCAGTTGATCTAAGACTTTGAGAAGAACAGGCAGGGTGTAGAGCAGGAAGGTCATGTGCGGAACAAATTTTATTCTATGCAGTATCTTGGAACAATGCATGGAGTATCAAAGTCCCATGGCTGTGAACTTTGTGGATTTTAAGAACTTCCAGTGGAGTTTGCCAACATCTTCAACAGCCTCTATAGCAATTCCAGCTGTTGTGTGAAGACAGAAACAAGAACAACTAATCATTTTGATATATTCATAGGTATTAGGCAGGGATGCAGTCTATCACCATTTTTGTTTCTGCTGGTAGTGAATTTTGTGATGCAAAAGGTGACAGAAGAAGAAGACCTAGGAGTAAAGTGAACAGGCAGCAAAAGGCTGAAATACGTAGACTTTGCAGATGTCATTGCACTTCTGGCTGAAAATGAAGATAATCTGCAACGGTTTCTGGAAAGCTTCAAAAATTAGCACTCAATTGAAGTTCCAACTTTACAATTCTGTGGTACTACCAGCTGCTCTGTATGCAAGTGAGACATGGAAAAGCATTGTGAAAGTGGATAAGAAACTGGATGTTTACCATAAGAGATGATTGAGTAAGACACTGAAAATCATGTATAGGGACAACGTCACCAATGAAAAGTGCAGAAAAGAGCAAACTCAAGACCACTGCATGAGACTGTCACTGTACATTGGCTTAAACTGGCTGGTCACATACTAAGATGATCAGCAGAATGACATGCAAAAGCTGTGCTAATGTGGATACCAATTGATGGTAAGAGAAAAAGAGACAGACCAAAGGCATCATGGAGAAGGACCTTTCAGAAAGACTTGCACCTTGGTAGAAGTACTTGGCAAGATATGGAAACAGCTGCCACTGACCATAAAATCTAGAAAATATGTGCTGTTTCACACCCAATCTGGACAGAAGGCCCTAAGCCTAACTACGTATATCTACTTCTAGATTCTGCAAAATATAAAATATCTTCTTACAGAATACAAATATCTTATTACATTTGCTAGTTGCAAAATTGAAAGGAGATGAAAGCAGTGTTGAGGCATACCTTCTACAACTGATTTGATGGCAAACCTTTTGTCCTCATCTTTCAAATGTATGACTATCTTTGTCCCTCTTGAAACATCATTTGCTTCTGCAATTTCATAACTTCCACTCCTGAAGCAAATTCCAAAATATGTAGTGCAAACTCACATAAGATAGTAAAATACTACTATTTGAAAGAGAATTAACAAGTACCATAAAATCTAAAATCCAACACATTAATAAGGCAACAGAAAAAACCCAAACTATACAGGTGAATGATAACTCAATTCTGTAACAATTCAAATTTCAATGGCACAAGTAATTTCACTAAATAAAAGGAAAATCTGAAAGAAAAAGAATCATTACTTTACCCATCAGATGTCCAGAAATAACCTTCACTGCCAATCTTAAAAGACTTGCTGTAAACATCTATCTTTGATCCAACCATAAAGGATGAATAAAAGCCAACACCAAATTGGCCAATAATGCTGTCAGTAGCAGTTGAATTGACAGAATCTTTTTGTAAGTTCTTAACAAACTCTTTTGATCCTGAACGTGCAATTGTTCCCAAATTTGAAATTAGTTCATCCTTGTTCATTCCAAGACCATAGTCCTGTATTGTAAAAGTATTCTTTTCTTCATCTGTTGTTAGGTGAATCTCAAAGGGCAAATCTGCATCACAAATTTCCTCTCCAATCAACTGCTGATGCCTCAGTTTCTCCAAAGCATCTGATGAATTTGATATTATTTCTCGTATGAACACCTAATCATGTGAAAAACAGTCCAATATATTAAACTACATAACTTAGGATTATTTGGAATGAAAAAATATTCACATAAGCAACTCATGGTCTGAAACTTCAAGTCATTTAAGCTAAACTCTTAGAAGAATCACTTCCATTTTGCTAATATTCAGACACAATAGATATACAGACATACTCATGTGTAGACGCAAATGGATTCATAGCTTCTAACTTATTTATGATGATGTCATTGGTGCACTTGATTTGTTTTTATTATCCCAATACATTGTTATTCTTTTGTGCATTTGTTGTGTAAACTCTTCCTTCATACACATTTCCTTCATCATTACTATGAGTTTCATAAAATCACTCTAAGCAAAGGTATACATCTGTCTTTTGGCTGAAATGCAAGCAGCTTGAAAAAAGTGGATTGAAGGTACTTCAAGAATCTAAGGAGAAATGTAAGAACACCTCTTTTTCTGAATATAATGATCTTGCAACTATATCCAATAATTGTCTTGTTTCTGCTTGAAATTGGTGCTTATGAAGAGGCCCTGTCAGCATGATAAACAATCAAATTAAATTTCAATGATTACAAGATGATCGGCTGGGTGAGAACAGTAATTTTCTATGCTATATTGATAGACATATATGTATTTGAACCTCTCATCTGGATTCATCATATATATATATATATATATATATATATATACATATATATAAATATATATATATATATATATATATATATATATAAAAGTAAAACTTGACTTCTCCAAGAAAGGATTTCAACATGATGGCAATAGGCCATCTCAGAAGACATTTGTTAAAAAACCTGTTTAAAAGCCATCTAAGAAGACATTTAATGAACAATGAAAACTAATCTACGCCCCCTCAAGAGAATGACTCCCTGCAAGATCAGCAGTTTTGTTCCTTTGTTACTTTAATTTCGCTTAATTTTATGTGACTAAGTTTATATTTGTATGCTGAAGGGATATTGCTATAAATAAATTAAAGACAAAAGAAAAACCCTGGGAGAATATGAAATATCTTACTCAGCAATACAGATATTTCTGTGAAAACTTTGGAATATTGTAAAACAATAATGCTGCTTTACTACTCTCAACAGAAAAACTATTTATAATTCAGTGGAGTCCTGATACCAATGAGCAATTGCAATAAATTCATGAAAATGCCCGTGTAACACATCACATTTTTGTCCACATGATATTAGCATAGATGTAGAAATTCTATCAGATCTCAAGATATGAAACTTGTCTTCTTACAGAAATCACTCTAGGTAATGATTTATATACAAAAAGGAACTAGAGCAATTAATTTTTACTTTTGTGTCAGCAGCTTAGTGACTAGTAATTCATGTTTCATTTCATTTCATTTCAATATTTCTTCTGTGAAGAGATATTGCTGTTTGAGTTATGATAATTAGTAAGAACATGGGACAAATT
>OLMO02000001.1:24615888-24628683 GCA_900291935.2 Cassiopea xamachana | reverse complement strand
AGCTGGAAAATTAAATCACGAAGTTGATTCTGTTATTTACAAGTGGAATTGGAACATGTTTGTCCCTTTCCAATGCATCAGAACAAATGCAGCTTTAAAGTGGACAGCGATTCAAGGTTTCCTTAAGTTTATACTTTTTGTTAACATTCCTTTATTGCTTCAAGCCCGGCTGTAATATTGCAGATCTCCGTGATCTCTTCCATTTTAACTAGAATGTTATTGGCCACACCTCATTCACTAAAGTGAAGATTTTGTTGAGCTTTGTCGGCCGATTTAGCAAATAGATCTAACCTTTCAGCGTAAATAATTCATAAGTACTAATTTAAATCATTCTTAAGAGCCCACAAGCAAACTTTTGATAAGCTTTTGCCTTTTGTTGTGGTTAAGATACATGGCTACATTCCTTCAGACTAGATATAAAATTACATCGCCTAATCATACATGGGGTTGGTCATCTTTGTTTTCTATGTATTCTCTGTTATCCTGTTCTATTGTGAATTGGGACTATGTCGGAAGAGAGGACTGCATATTTGCAAATAAAACCACACATACAAGCAAATTTAGATATAAGCATTAATGCATTATCTTATCAACATGTATATGTAAATTTATGTGTATAGTGTACATGTGCGTTCACATGGGTGTATTATGTATATAATTATGATGCATAAATTTTCACATATCAAATGGCATAATTGCATTTACATACTTGAATATTTGCATATTTTTACTTATATATGTGGATACTTTATAATGTACATACTCGCAACCATCTGCATATATATATATATATATATATATATATATATATATATATATATNAGCTGGAAAATTAAATCACGAAGTTGATTCTGTTATTTACAAGTGGAATTGGAACATGTTTGTCCCTTTCCAATGCATCAGAACAACTGCAGCTTTAAAGTGGACAGCGATTCAAGGTTTCCTTAAGTTTATACTTTTTATTAACATTCCTTTATTGCTTCAAGCCCGGCTGTAATATTGCAGATCTCCGTGATCTCTTCCATTTTAACTAGAATGTTATTGGCCACACCTCATTCACTAAAGTGAAGATTTTGTTGAGCTTTGTCGGCCGATTTTGCAAATAGATCTAACCTTTCAGCGTAAATAATTCATAAATACTAATTTAAATCATTCTTAAGAGCCCACAAGCAAACTTTTGATAAGCTTTTGCCTTTTGTTGTGGTTAAGATACATGGCTACATTCCTTCAGACTAGATATAAAATTACATCGCCTAATCATACATGGGGTTGGTCATCTTTGTTTTCTATATATTCTCTGTTATCCTGTTCTATTGTGAATTGGGACTATGTCGGAAGAGAGGACTGCATATTTGCAAATAAAACCACACATACAAGCAAATTTAGATATAAGCATTAATGCATTATCTTATCAACATGTATATGTAAATTTATGTGTATAGTGTACATGTGCGTTCACATGGGTGTATTATGTATATAATTATGATGCATAAACTTTCACATATCAAATGGCATAATTGCATTTACATACTTGAATATTTGCATATTTTTACTTATATATGTGGATACTTTATAATGTACATACTCGCAACCATCTGCATATATATATATATATATATATATATATGTATGTATGTATGTATATATATATATATATATATATATATATATATATATATATACATATGTTAAACATATCCATGATTGGAAAATTATAAGTATTTCTTTATTATATCCAAAGGGCATTGAAAACAGTTTTTTTAAAAAATTGCTTTAATTTTTTAATCATAGGTAAAAATGGTCAATTCTTGTTGACACTTACCAGTGGAAATTCAAATGTAACGTTGTTTGGTTATAATGGATGGCGTTTTTATCGTTATGAAATCCAACCTGCGCACCCTGCATTCCTTGAACATGGTGCAACAGCCTACAGTTTTACTTTTAAAAGCAGAGTCTTTTGTGCTATTGCCAGCGCAAACAGATTATTAAATGATGTGGAAGAGAATTTGTTTGAAGCAGAGTTTGAAAAGGATAATTCAAAGTTTAACATAATAACCAAAGCATTATCAACAATACACAGCGTTAACCAGTCATTGACGAATCTGAGTAATACTCTTGATTCTCTTTCAAAAAGTGTCGTGATGCTGAACGGTACTAATAAGATTAAAGGTATTGAATAAGTTTTTTATAAGGAAACTCCCTTTACCAACTGTAAAATTCTTTACATAAAGAGCGATTATTATAGAATACCAAGCCCTTGCTTTAGCAAACATGTGCCCTCCCATGTATTTTTCAGATAGCAAGCTTAGTTGATTTATTGCCATGTTAAAGTTTTCATTCAATTTAGGTTCCATTCAATTCAATCATTTTAATAATGCATATGCAGTTGCTCTGATAAATTTACGACAACTCCTATACTTCTATATCTAATTAGACGCCATGTTGAATCTTTGAAAACCAGGACTGGATGGAACTAATCTCAGATATTATCACTTGAAACCTTCTCTTTGGATTTTGTGTGGATCTTTTTCAGATTCACAATTCAAATTATAGTAAATTTTTCAGCAGTGCTTTGAAACTTTAGTGCAGCAATGATTAATCAAGTCTAGCATTTTGCTAATCATCTAATAATCAATTGATCATCTTGAATCAGCTTATTTGATATTTCTAGTGTTTAGGAGACTTTGGAAGACGTAGCTATTAATTCTTA
The DNA here is from genome assembly GCA_900291935.2 of Cassiopea xamachana. Lineage (NCBI taxonomy): Eukaryota > Metazoa > Cnidaria > Scyphozoa > Rhizostomeae > Cassiopeidae > Cassiopea > Cassiopea xamachana. Next base: position 24,625,973 of record OLMO02000001.1, on the reverse strand, counting down.
AATTTCATTTATTACTATTTATCTTTAACTTATTGTCATTTCAACATGAAAAGGTTTCATTCTGATTTACTACAACAGGACATAAGACATTTGAGGAAGTGAGTATCATTGGCGATATAAGAACGAAAAACATTGATATCATACAAGCAAGGTTATCCCAACAGAGCATCGATATGGTAGAAAGACAAGAGGTGTACAAAAGAAGGTTGGAGAAGAGTGGAAAGAAGATATACAAACTTATGAAAACATCAGAAAGGCTCCTGAGCAAGACAAAAAACCAAATAGTTTATGCTGATTATCAATTTAAAGGCGAAGTTTACATCAAGAGACTTATTACCAACAATGCTATTGTGCCGGAAATGAAAGTAAATGGAATAGATTTGGGTTCTATAGCTGAAAAAGCTCTTTACACTGATCAAAACAGCATAATTTTGGGAAATAAAACTTTCTTAGGGGATATTCGCATTGACAATAATTTGAAAGTAAATGGATTAATTGACGACGTCAACACTTCTGAGCTTGTTCTATTGGATTCTGATCAGATGATTTATGGGCGCAAAATGTTCAAAGGAAATATTTTCTTTGATAGCACAAGATATCAGATAATGAATTTAGAAATTCGAGGCTGCATAAATAAAATTTGCATTTCAAAGGATAAATTGTTGACTGTTAAAGATGACCAACTTATAACAGGAAATTACACCTTCGTTGAAGAATTGAAAATTCAAAGAAATTTGAGAGCAAAGTTAGTCAATGGAGTGGATCTATCAGACTTTTATGGAAAGGCTGTTCTGCTTGATGTAGCACAAAATATTGCAGGGTTTAAACAGTTTAAAAGCAATCTAAAGTTCAAAGAAGATTTGAAAATGGCAGATGGTACAACTATAAACTACATCGATGTATCTGAGTTAAGCAACAGTATTTTGAGCAGAACAAAAGATCAAATTATCTCAGTTACAATAAGATTCCAGTCAAATGTTACTTTTCAAAACGATTTAAGAGTAGATGGTCTAATAAATGGAATAAATATTTCAAGCGATGTTGTTCACTTATCACGTGAGCAAATTATTTCCGGGGAGAAGACATTTCTTAAAGATCTAACAACGACAAAGAGCATCACAATAGATGGACTGCTTAATGGTCTCAATATATCAGGTACTTTTCCTTATAGCTTTTCCCCTCAATTATGGTGTTTATTTTTCTTTCTGCAGGTGATGCCATTTACATTAAACTTCTTGTTAATTTATTGGCATTTCTAAATGTTTGTAAAATTCTTGAAATATATGCAAATTTCACCGTCCCCTCTAATCATGAGGGACATGTTTGAAAATGGTAACTTTGATTTTAAGAATATGTTTCATACTATACGTTGCAAACCTATTTTTTTACGACCAGTAATTCAAACGCAGTGTTGCTGATGAATATCTAAATTCCCCTTCAGAGCCTTAAAGGTCCAAAAATTTATATTTTACACATTCCTCTGATTCTCTGATTCGATTGCATTATTTTCATTTACTAAGGTGATCTTCTGACAGTATCTGGTGAGCAAATCGTCTCAGGTTACCTCACGTTCAAAAATGATTTAACCGTCAATGGCAACATTGAGCTCAGGAGTAATAAGAAGATTGATGACGTGGATTTATCTCAGTTGCAGTACGAGGCTGTGTTCAAAGACAGGTTTCAAGTTGTAGCTGGTGAGAAGTATTTAAATGACGTAACTGCTCACGATGTTGAAATAAAATCCAATGCATCGTGTTGTTTGACAGAATTATTGAAAAACCTCACTGAAATAGCTGTAAAAGTAAATCAGGCCGCAATTATTACTGGCACGAATACATTTGAAAAAGATCTGCTGATCTCAGACAGTTTAGAAGTTAAAGGATATTTGAATGGAATTAAAGTTCCATCAGACCTCGCTCCTACGAAGAATCCTTTAGTTCTTCGTGGCAAGAAGATATTCAAGGAGCTAGTGAAAGTGACTGGGAAAGTAGATCTTACATCTACGTTGAATGATTTTAATATATCTGACTGGTATGAAAAAGCATTACGGATAAATAAAGATCAGAATGTAACTGGTAGATTGACATTTTTGAACAAGCTTATAACGAAAAACAATTTGATAGTAAATGGTTTAGTAAATGGTTTCAGAATTCCTGATGATTTTGTTGAAATTCATGGTGATGCGCAGATTTCTGCTCATAAAATTTTCAAAGGGAAAATAAAAATAAACAAATTGTCAGTAGATGAAATGATTGCTTCTGGTTTGGTTGATGGCGTAAATGTTGAGAAGTTGAACAGAACACTTTTGAGGACAACTGGTGAGCAGACGTTATCCGGTCACGTGACGTTCTACAGAGGATTGGAAATAGCTGGAGATTTGAAATGTAATGGAGAAATCAATGGTGTAAATTTGACAGAAATTGATGGAAATGCGATGAGAATATTTGGTGATCAAATCATCACTGGCAAAAAAGTATCCTTCATTTTCTTACTTTTCATCTACTTCTTTGTCATTATAATTAGCAACATTATTATTGTTGTGAATATCATCACTCACTTTGTCACCATATATTACCATATTCAATCAATCTCCATCATTCTTCATCATCAGGGAGGAAATGCTAGGGGGGCAAATACTCCACTGTCTCAACAGTGAGTGAAGCGAAGAAAATTACCAGATCATGTCTTTCAGATTGACTTGAAATGTAAATAAAACATCTATTAAAGTTTCGAAAATGCGTAGAAATCTTCAAAAATTTAAGTGCAGATGGGAGAGGTTTTCTTATTTTATGGGCAGTTCCCATTTCCCAAGTACCCCTTTAGCACCATCACTGTTTCTACAACTACATATTGGCGCAGAGCGAAACATTTTGGCCCACTAGCCACCACGTGGGCGCACACAAAGCTCTGCTAACTTGCAACAGTATTATCATTGTAATTTTCAACAGCACCAGCATCAAAAGTATCATCATCAATAGCCCCACCATCGATTATGTTTTTATCATTCAATATTTAGCACCGATCGAAATCTTTGCTTTATCATCACTTTGGCTACCAACATAGCGTTTTACCATAACTACCAAACTTTTGAAAGCTTTCAATGATGGTTCTTTTTGCAGATATTCTTGGAGCCATTTTCCGTTACCAATTTGCTTGAGGTTACTGGACTTGTTGATGGAGTGAATTTAACTGAATTGGAACAAAATGCTGTGACACTTTTTGAAAACCAAACAATCCAAGAAGAGCTAATTTTTCTTCATGATTTGATTGTGAAGAGTAACTTTGAAGTCGATGGGTTTGTGAATAAAATTAACATAAGTAAATTGGCAGAAGAGGCATTTTACAAAAGTGGAAAGCAAACCGTGAATGGAAAGTTGCAGTTTAATGATATTCATATTGTTGGTAATTTAGAATTGGATGGGAAAGTAAATGGCGTTAATTTATCAGAAGATGTTGTAACACTCTCTGGAGATGAAGAAATCAAAGGAAAGCTGTTTGAAGATGATATTAAAATACATGGTAGCATGTTTGTTAAGGGGCTGATTAACAACATAAATCTAACAGCATTTGATGAAGATTGCGTCAAATTAAGTGGATTGCAAACGATTTATGCAAAGAAAGTATTCCTCAACGATTTAACAATTTTAGGTAATATGACTGTTGAGGGCTGTGTAAACGGCATTGATGTTGTTCATTTAAGCAAATCCATTCTACATAGGAATAAAGATCAAATAATAAATGGTACAATCATCTTTGAAAGTAAAGTGTCATTTGAACAACCATCCACTGTTGAAGGATATATGAATGACGTAAACATATCCGATTTTATCAAAAACGTTGTGACACTCAGCACAGATCAAACTATCGAGGGAGAGAAAACTTTCACTTCTATAAATGTGAATAGCAATCTTATAGTTGATAACCTAGTAGTGACTGGCAAAGTGAATGGAAAAAATATCTCAGACTTAAACGAGAAGATTGTTAAGGTATATGGAATCTACAAAATCTACGGCATTAAAACTTTTACAAGAAATGCTACTTTTTTAAAAGATTTAGCAGTTAATGGAAAAGTAAATAGTCTTTTTATTCCGCAAGATATTGCTTTATTGTCCAGGAATCAATCAATCACAGGAATGAAGATGTTCCAAGATAGCATCTATATCAGGGGAGATCTAAACGTTGAAAATGGAACGAAGGTTGATGGTGTTGATGTATCATCATTAGCAAGGAATGCTGTTTATATAAATACAACACAGAGAATTTACAATTCAGTTGAATTTAGGAATATCATAGAATTAAAAGGTGGCCTTTTGATTGTTGGGCTGGTGAATGGTGTCAACATAAGGAAAGACAATTTACTGTTAAGAAACAGAGAGCAAACAGTTACTGGAAAGAAGATTTTCAAGCATGTTTCTCTTTATGGAGACTTAAAACTACATAGGAATATAAATGGGATTGATCTATTGGAAATGAACAAATCTTCGATCTTTATTGATCGTGACAATGTCATTACAGCCGAGAAGTTTATCATCGGAGATCTTTATCTAAAACGTAAGCTTCATCTTAGAATTTAGTTATCTTTTTTCTTATTGATAATCATTAAAAAAAGAGAAATATACTGCGATATTATTAGCCAAAAGCCCTTTCAATATTCCTTTCTTGCGCTGAATATCATCATGATTTACTATTTTACATTTTAGAGAATATTTCAATATCTGGCAATATAAATGGGATAAGGAATTTTGTACACTCATTTCTATTGGGTAAAAATTTCATTGATGGGAAACTGAACAATCTGGCATCTGAAATTAACCAGCAGGAAGCAGCCATTGCAATGTACACTGATGCAATAAGCAGTAAGGAATTACATGAAAATAGCATTTAAGAATGATTTAAGTTTCTACATGGCTTGGATTATCGAGGTTACTTTAGCTGTCATACTGTGACCAGATTTCAACGCCTATAATGATATCCTAGCAGTGTAAAATGGGTAAAATGGACACTTGTATTAAGATGACAACATAATGTATCCTTTATAATGTTCAAAATAGTTGCACATGTATGAACCAAAAGCAAACAATGATAACTATTTATCACTCAAACTCTATCACTTATATTGATCTTTTCCAATATTTTCTGCTACCAAGTAGATTTGTATAACAGACGCTAATCAATACTTTTGATGCTCAGGTTGTTGATAATCCTAGATAATGCAATAATCGTATACAGCTCTCCTTGCTATTTTGTAAGTATTTGTAAAGCTTTCTATCAAGCAACTTCTGTTACCAATAATTGTTGCTTTATTCTAGCATTGAAAACGAGACTTGACTATTTCATCGAGCATCAGTCAATTCATGTGGATGAGAATGCAATTTCGTTTGATGCATGCGATTCCAACGATGGTGCCATTTTGATGTCTGTTGGAGATGGCCTATCTAAATCTTCTGTTTACAAAACTCAACAAACTTCAATCAAATTCATCGCTTTTGGAGAGGTAGCAAATAATTAATTGATGCTATTTTTTTAGTATTTTACTGATCTGCTTCACATATCCAGTATTGAATATAACATCATGGAGACAGATCCATATCTGTTACTTATCTGTGCAACCCAAACGTGACTTGCTTGTACATTATCATGCTAGAAAGCAAATTTCCAGGAACTCTCAGATTACACATTTCAAGTATTATCATGAATTCTCGTGCATCTTTTATTGCTAAATTCCAAAAATGCTCGTTAAAATTTCTGTCAAATCCACCATAACATATTCTTCTATACATGAAAAAAGATTTTCTCTACAATAATCATGAAATCTTTGAATTTTTGTATGTTCAGTTACTTGATGTAGGATAAAAACATAGAATATTGAGCATTATATTTAACATTGTAAATACGCTTCCATTTTTCCATCTTTATCTAAAGTACTTTCTCTTCCAACATTTTAGATGCCATTTTCAAATGCATCTGATGTAAAGCTTTTTGAATCTGATAACCAAATTTATGCAGTAGTTTCCAGTCTTCAAGAATCATCTTCATCGCAAGATATCAGTGACGTTTATCTGGTAGGAATACAAGGAACTTTCAGTGTCACAAAAACTTATTCTTTTTCGACTTGGAAGGCGGTAAACGCAGATGTCTCGCGGTATCGCAACAATACCATTGTCACCTTCACAAACACGCGTAATGAAAGTGACAACAATCGTGAATGTGTGGCAACTTCTCCACTGTTGTTCAATTCGAACGGTCATCAGATGCACCTGGTTACAATTGTAGGTTGCAATGTAGTGAAAGTTATATCCAAACAGATAAATGACAATCAAATCCTCGTTGTCTCAATCAATTCTGGACTATATGGTGAAACAGAGGCTGTGGTTTATATGGTTGAAATTACCGGCACTTACACTGTGCTACAATCGATTTCAATAGACTATGCGAGTGACGTCATGTTTTTGGAAGCAAGAGGTTACTTGTTTTTGGTGATTGCTAATCAATACCGAATGAGTCGCTACTCAGTTGTCATCGAATACAAAGTTCCAGCTCAGATATACGAGTATGTGCTGCATCAAGATAATATACAGTTTCATTTGCCATTTAATTACAGAATTATACAATTAGATAGTATGAAATATTACAAAATAGAATGGTGTGAATTAAGCAATTTTGTTTTGGCTAAAAGTCTTAGAGCAAGTTCATACGATGAGCCATAGATGACCCGAACCTATGCATTTAACAATTTGATTAGTAATTAAGTTCATCTTTGGTTCAGCGTATGAAACCACAGAAACACATCAACTCGAACCACATTCATGCAGTTCATTGGTTCAACACTGGCTCATCCCAGCGGCTGTGCCATTGCAACTAATCCTGTAATAGATTCGGGTCATCCATGACTCATCGTATGAACTAGCTCTTAGGATATTTCAGCTGATGCTGCATTCGAATCTTAAGATCCTGCTTCGACATAACGCAATTTAAATCTTAGTCAGTATTTCAAGGAAGTTGATTAAATAAAACCAAGCTATTGTTGTGAAGCATTTCTGCTTGTGAATCGTGGAGCTTGATGCTTGGACAAAAGCTTGTATTGTCACCTTAGAATTCGATAACTTAATTTGCAAGTCTTTATTTTGTTGAAGATATTGGGAGGAAGCAAGGAAATTTGTATGGTACCAAGATCTAGAAACTAAAGGAGCCCATCTTATTTCATCTTTTGCAATTGACGAGTACGTTTACTTGGTTGTATCAAGCAAATTGGAAGAAATAAAAATATTTCAGGTACGTAATCTGCATTGGATATTCTTTCAAGCTCAAACCTTTTGACTTTGAAGTAGCTGGAATGAAATTCAAAACAGAACTATAATCCCAGACGTCAAGGATTAAAAGTTAAGGTTGCTACACCTGCAACTAAATAAAACAATTGTTGCTGAAAACTAGTTTTTCCAAGCGATTCTAAGTGGATATGAGACTCCTCACCAATGACATCACACATCCGAGATGGAGATGCTAAATATTTTCAGATACATAGCATTTCTATCCTAAGTCTTGTATCTCTTTTCTGTATCAAATCATCAGCTATTGCTCTATCCCTTATAGTTCTTTGGAAGTGGAAAATTCAGACAGGTTTCTTTCATTCGATGTAAAGGAATGACAAACATCAGAGTCTTGCGAACTTGGAAAATAAAAGAGGATGTGTTTGTAGGGGTGCTATCATCTGACTTCCACGGAATAAAGATATTCAAGGCAGTGAAAACATGTAGTTATCTTTGCTTTGTTATTTCATTTTATGATATTAATATTATCGATTTGCTCTTGACAATTCACACATTTTTGAACATTTTGAAGCAGCCTGGTAGGTGCAATTGGATACCTGGTCAGCAGTTCTGATCCTTGTGTTCAACCGTGCTCTCCTATGCGCAAGCATGCCTTATAGAGAAAACTATCACCAATGGTTAGAAGGATACCTTAATTTTTTGTTGCATTATCGGCCTGCGTTTATATATTGCAATGGTGAAAAGGGCGGTGAAGAAACAACGACAGCTTGTCAATGAGAACAAGCGTTGTGTATATGATCATCACTAGCAACTTTCTCACCTAAATATTTAAGCCCTGCAAAATGTATCAGCATAAATCTATTTTTTTTATTGTAGCATGCCTTTTATAAATTGACTTTATTTTTCCACTATTGATGAGATGCATGCTTGATATCTACAACAATTGAAACTAATTTTTATATTTAATCCACCTTAGCCTTGCTCACTGGCTCCCAAATAAAGAAAATGCTGGATGAAGCTTAGTATGGAATGTCATAAAATTTATTTTTTAATTTGCTGAACTATTAAATTTGCAAGTGCAAGCTTACAGTTGGACATTTTTTGATAATTTCTTATTGCAATGCAAAAACCTAGCTTCCAAATTTTTGGCAGACATATCCTTTCCTGCATTATAATTTCATAATTCTACAATTTTGTTCATTTCTTATAACTTTTTAATATCAAGCCGCTCTTTATGCACGTAATATATTAATTTTAGATACACAATGTGCCTTTTCTCTCTGTTACAAGTGCTTCTTGATCGCAACGAATTAATGACTGCAAGTACCCCGATGCAATTTTACTAGAAAAAGAAATGAAAGTAAAAGGATATTGAGGACACTGCAGCAGCAGGGCAATACCTTTCAAAACTTAAATAACTGAAAAGAAACATTTTCCACCGCATAGAATTAAGAAGAACATCAGAAGAGAGAGACAAACCAGCATCCTTGGATGCAGAGAGTAGAAATCGAGAAATAACTATGACGATAGTGGCAGTTTTTCAATAAAAATCAGGGTTTAGCGGTGCTGAATTTGCCGAGTGCTTAGAAGTAGTGGAATATTTATCGAGTACACGTGTTTTTTGTGAGAAAAAGTTTTCAAGAAAGTGAGACTGAGAAAAATAAGGTTTTCATACTACAAAAACCTGAATTTATCTTTTATTCCACTACTTTTGCCGATAATTTGCCCACTCGATGGCGTCTGAGGGCACTTTGCTTCCCTCGTTGCTCCCCCGACGGGGCCTAGGACTAACCCTTTGGGCAAGGATATAGTCTTAGTGGCCTTAGGAGGGCACAGCCTCATTCGTTAAGTCCATGGAAGATTCTGGGGGGGGGGCTCAATTTTCTTAAAGTTCTCTCATTTCTCTTTAATTCTTCTACCTAGAAGTAGAAAGATGAGCTCAAGAACTGACACTTTTTCATGCCTCTCCAATGCCTTCGTAGTGCAAAGAAGTCCGTTGCCAAATTAAAGGGCGTGGTTTCTAAAATATTTCTTGGAGCTATGCTCCCAAGCCCCCTCCATATCCACTTAGGCGAAACTGTCAATTGGACAGATGCTCAAATAATTACTTAGAGCGTCATACATTGTCAATGACGTCATTCTGCGGTAGCCACTTGTCCAGCGGAAGTGAATATTAATCAGCGGAAATTATCCTACGCACTTTGCAGCTGTATCATCGTTTCACGTCGCTCACTGTACGAATCGAAAAAAAGTGGTGCAACGTGTGTTCTTTGGCTGAGAATCAACGATGTATGCTCCGTGTTTTCTTCTCTGCTTCGTGATTGGTTTTATGAAAACTAATGTTCAAGGTATGATTTGCTCTTCCTTTCTGAGTCTGGCAAATATGCCAACTGTAATTTGATTTGATATCAGCAATTTAACTGTCAACGATAAAGTGCAAGTCAAGATGTAAGACAACTCTACAGGAAAATGCTTTGTCTTGGCAATATATTATAGTTTGATTCCCCAGTTTCAATGATTTTCTATGTGCAAAGAACCTTCCGGTTTGTTTCAGTTACTACGATGCCAGATTATTAAAAAGGTGGCATGTTGCAGCCTTGAAATTTGATCCTTTGGATCTGGCTTATCTAACATTAAACGAACTTCAAATGAAGTATTCAACAGCTACGTATAGATATTTAGCAGTTGCATTCTTTCGTCATTAAATTTTATGAAAGTTGTAGAATCGAGTTTTTTTGCGATACAATTAGTGCCAACCAAATGAATAACAGCATGGCATCTCCTGCGCAGCACTTACTGTGCAAAATATAGAGCTTC
>OLMO02000001.1:24596830-24615788 GCA_900291935.2 Cassiopea xamachana | reverse complement strand
TGACCAACTTTCTTTTTACCTTTTTAGCAACTTTTAGCTTGTTGAGCAGCTTTCAATGGGTCGGGAAAGTTGAAAGTTATTTGGGAGAAAGCTTGCATTATCTTGTTTCAATAGACATGGCCATTTTCCTGCTGTGAATGCAAGAATGAAAGTGAAATCAAAAGGGTGGACAACGATAGTCTTTGCTTAAGAAAGCTTGCATTATTGTGTCTCAATAGACATGGTCATACTCCTGCTACGAATGCAAGAATAAAACTGAAATCATAAGGGTGGACAACGATAGTCTTTGCAGAATGCAACTTGTTACCAGGTTATCGTTGTCCACCCTTTCTATTTCACTACTCCGTTATTCGATCCAAAATTAATCGAGTAGTCGATAGTTTGGTGAATATCTACGTGGTAGAAATTTAGGTTGGCTGCACTGTAGGCGTGGTCAGAAGTACTGTATTTCTAGCAAACAATTTCATTCAAACATTTTCCTTGAGAAGTAATGTGAAGAAAGTACAGGCCCGCCGCCAAGGGGGCCTGAGGTAAGGCCCCTACAAGTTTCAAAATGTAGCTCTGTGCCCCCTTGAGAAACTTCATTTGCAAGTACTATTTACTTCTTTTTCTCCTTTTCTACATTTCTATCTTGCTAAGAGACCAAGAATTTATGGATCAGCGTACAAAGTCGTCAAACTTCAATTATAGTAGGTTGGAATATCACTTTTCCTTCTCTGCAGAGATGCGTTTTTTCGACGTTTCAGAGAGTATGAACTTAACAAATTTTCTGGGGCAAGCCCCCACACCACCATTTTTCTCTACTCATGACCAGCTTTCCGTTCCACCTTCTTACAGACTGCTATACCTCGTTTATTACTAGAGCCCTTTATTTCTATTCATTCTATCATTTTTTCTTCATATCCTTTTTATATAGGAGAAGCCTTCCCCTTTCCCTGCTTCTCCTGCACTGATTCATGCTCACTACTCTCGCCTTGAATGTACTATGCTCGGAATAACTATGCTCAGAGATGCTTCTTTATAACTTCATTTTTGGAGCGTGTTCACAAATTTTTGGGACAAATTTGGCCAACTTTGTGCAAACTTTTTGAAAAAAGGTGAAAGAAGCACTGCCACCACCAAGATGTTGAATCCCCTGCATCGTGACGAGTGTTCTTTACAGCTTTGGACAAATTGATTGTACTACGCCCTCCGCCACTCGTGCTCAGCGTTTCCCTTTCAAAATGATGCTGGAGCACTTTTCCCTACGGGCCTGAAACAGTATATCTGTTTAACCCGATACATTTTACAGTACATAAACACTTGTGTGTTCACTTACATAGACTGATAGTTATATAAAATCTGAATGTATGCATGGGAAACCACACTTTAGATGACTTAATAAGAATTGAGCAACTTTCTTGCAAAGTATTAAAAAAATATTCAAATTAGTACCAGCTTATAGACAATAAAATATTGTTATTGATATGACGTATTAGTATTTACTAGTTACTTTGTTTTTAAGAGCGAAAGCAGTGGTGGTTTCAGGTCAGAATGTTATTGAAATCAGTTCTGGTTCATTTAATAATTTTATCATTTTCTTTAGTTATAATTTGCATACCTCACGTCACTCTCTGCTTCTGTAAAACTTATATACAATTTCTATAAAACTTCTATACAACTTCTATGCAGCTTCTATGCAACTTCTATACAAATTTTCTTGCAGGATCGTCAGAGAGAGTAATCTTTACAAAATTGAACAAAGGCCTAACTCCGGTACCAGTTGTTTTGGACCAGAAATTCAAAATTGATTGCAGCGTGAACAACAGAAACGTGAAGGTATCGTTATACAGAAAATTGCCTAATGGAAAAAAGGAAATAGTCAAAGTCGATGGAAAAAATGTGAAAAGGACAGGGGACACATTTGAATTGGTCATTAGGTCATATTTTGAAAGCAGGGACTTCTATTGTCGTGGTGAATTGTATGGAACTTCGTATGAGAAAGAAGTAAAAGTGGTAATCATTGCAACAAGTATGTTGTGTTTTTCAACCATATTTTTATTCAATTCTTTTCTGTATTCGCAGAACCTGAGTTTCTCTTTATTGTACATTGGATTGTAGTAATAAACACCCCTATTCGATTTATGTCTTATGGCTCCTAGGGTTGAAAGTTTCCATTTTTTTTCGATGCTAACATAAGTACGAATTCGACAATTAACGACGTATTGATTACCAGCCTGCAATATTTTCTACCAACTGATTCAATTCTCCATATGCTATAAGTGTATTTCCCTCAAATTTCCTTCTATAATTGCTATTCAATAATGACCCAAAACAATTTAAAGCAAGTTTTCTATTACATTTGTAGCCCAAGAATTATCACCTACTCCAGAAGTATTTCCTGGCCTATCTAAAGTAAACATTGGAGACTCAGTGAAGATTGAATGTATATGCAAAGGGCAACTGTCTGTTCTCAAATGGTTTAAAGATGGCAAAAGTTTGGCCTCAGATAACAAGAAGATTAAGATTCACAATTATTTTAATAGGAGGAGAAGAGAGAGCACATCTTTGTTATCAATTTCAAATGTAACTCAAGGGGACACTGGTGTTTATAGATGTGAAGCGACATCCAAACTTCAACCAGGATATTTCTCATTTATTGACTCAAAAGTAGAGACTCGAGGTTTGGCAATGAAGTTTATTTAGCAAAAATTTTGCCTACAACACCTTTGCATATAGTCTTTCATCTCTGCATAACCAGATTTTCTCTCAAACACTTTATTTTTGTTCTTCTCTTATTGACATGTTTCAGAAATCACTAATCAGACGTATTTAGATACTCTTAAAATCATCGTTATGTTTGGCAGAGCTCAAGATGTTCTCGTAGTTCATGTACTTTTAATTAAGTACAAGTCATTCCCTTTCTTTACGTTTACGCTTGTCCCACAATCATGTTTAGTGTCGATGGAAGTCAATGAAACTTATGCTTCTTGAATCTGCAACTTTCATTCTAGCCATGGGGTGGATTATTTGACAATGGTTTGATTTTTCCTAACCTGGACGCGCAGGGGCGTAAATATTGGGGGGTTTGGGGTGACACCCGCAATCTTTGAAAGCCTTCATTTTGTCGGGCAAATGCCAAGCAACATGTTGTCAAATGTCGGGGAAAGTTTAGTAAGTATGTATTAACTTCTTAGCATCCCGCTTTGTGAAAAGGCGTTTGCAAGACAACAAGATGAGTTTTTGCCTGATATTATCTTCACTGCCTTTGACGAACAAAATCTACTGTTCATGCTATGCACGAGCTTCTAAGCTTCTAAATTATAGCATTGTTTCTTTCTCATGGTTATGCTCAACAAAATATTCTCTGTTTGGAACTTGTTGCAACGAACTGGCAGAGTTATCAGTGCGTACTGGCGTGAGATCGTTTAATTTTTAGCGTTGGCGTACAGGCATGCGAGATAAAAAGGAACGGTTAGCATTGTTTTTTCTTTCTAGTGAAATCAGGCGTAAGGATAAGTTCTCCCTTCTCAGCAGGAAAGGTCATTGATGAAAGCAAGATATATTTAATTTTACAAAAGGACGCTTTCCAGCTTTCTAGAGGGCGTTACCTCAACAATTTTTACTGGTATACGCCCCCAATCCCCCGTGTTCTCTTTCCACCAATCACGATGGCTGCAGGACTGATTTACCTCGTGCAAAAATAGCCTCCGTTCATAAACGATTTTTGATAAAGAACCTACATGTAGCCAGCTGGAATATTTAAGGAACTTGTACTACTAACGGAAAGAACCTAAGGAACTTTTTAATTTCAAAATATTTTATGACTGCAAATAATCAAGAATAGGTAAGCCGGTTCCATTCATTTGCAGCCAAAATTTACATAGATGCATGTTTAAAACTTCTTCCCTACCTTATTTGTGCCTTTAGTCTTGGGTTTTAACCAAAATTTAAAGCAAAATTCAGAATTTTGATGTCTCCTTATGTTTGTACGGCTTGTATGGCACTATATGTGCAGTAAAAATTAAGGAACTATTAAGGAACTTTTAGTACTAGAATTTGATAAAAGAGGCCCAAAAATAAGGAACTTTTTGAAGTAGGCCTTGAGCTAGGGCCTTATAAAAAAAGCGTGTGTATCTTTCTCCCAAAAGTTTGTGGGGTCCCTAATCGAATTGTTTTGTATTTGAATTTCTTTAGCATGAAGGCAAATGTTACTAATTGAATCTCTATTGTGAGCTCTACATGCAATGCATTTAGGATTCCACATAGCTCACGGCGAATATATCCGGCGGAACATGTGATTTCTCCTTTGCATAATGGCGCGAGAAAAGGATAGGTCAGTGGAGCTTTTTCCTTTCTAGTTCTAAGTCTTCTGAATTCAATGAAGACGGATTGGGAGATCAGTTATTTATACTCCGTATAAATTTCAAAGATGAAAACAAACTACAGTATATTCTGTTCTGAAAAGGGGCGTTTTCCGACGTTCTAGAAGGCGTGGCCTTAAAAATTTTTCTGCGGCAAGCCCCCAGACTCCCTAGTTCCCTATCCGTTCTTCTATGTCTTATTTACATTCCATGGTTAGTTCCATTATGAAATGGCGCGAAGTGCCCCCTCCCATACCACAAAACGTAATCTGAAAGAGGGTTCCCTTTCAAGTGTACCCTTAATAAGATGTTCATTCGGCAATTGCGAAAATGTTGGTCAAAATCTCCTACATCCCTCCTAAGAAAAATGCTAGTTACGCCCCTGTAGATGCGGATGAAATGTATTGGTTGACGAGTAATGGGGAGAATGTAGTAGTAACACAGAAAGATGCATCAACAGCTTTGGATAGTTCGTTGCCAAATTCTCAAGCTCCTGTGGTATTTTACCGTCTTGGAAGATTTGGGTTACCACACAGAATTTTTAGTGTATCTACAAAATTTGAGTTTGCAGGAAAGTAGAAGTTATTTCTTCGAAAAGCTTTGATTGATAATATGGGAGTATATCTTTGCAAATCAAATGGAATCATCGGCAAAATAATTTCATTGTTTGTTTCACCAGTAGTTTGAGATAAGAGACTTGAGTATAGGGGTGTTGGAACGGGGGTATGCTTGCATGAGTAGATATTGATATCAGTAATAGAGGCTTTGAAGTTCATTGGGGGGAGCGAAAACTTTTTAAATTTATGTCAATTATTATTATTGATTTGATATACATATAAAGAGGCTTTCATACTCATTGCTCCTGTAAACAATCACCTTTTGCAGCTTCATTATAATTTTTAAAGTTCTAACATTATTGGGTGTCAGCTCCCTTTCAACTCTTAAGTATTGCCAAGGGATGACTAGGGGGTTATAACCCCATCATCGGGGCATGCTATCCCCCATTTGAAGGTAAAGAACTATTTTTAGGTTTTTTTGG
The DNA here is from genome assembly GCA_900291935.2 of Cassiopea xamachana. Lineage (NCBI taxonomy): Eukaryota > Metazoa > Cnidaria > Scyphozoa > Rhizostomeae > Cassiopeidae > Cassiopea > Cassiopea xamachana. The sequence continues at coordinate 24,610,406 of OLMO02000001.1, read as the reverse complement.
CAGTTACAGTACTTTCCTAACCATATTTTAGCCCCCTCATCGGAAACTCAGCCCCCCGCCGGAGAATCCCTGGCGCCACCCTTAGTTGGCATTACCATCAAATATGAAAATCAGGTTTGGTCATTTATGGGGCGTGTTAAGAAATTTTGGCACAAATTTGGCCAACTTTGAGCAAACTTTTTGAAAAAGGTGAAGGGAGCACTGCCACCAACAACATGTTGAATCCCTTGCATCATGACCGATGTTCTTACAGCTTTGTACACATTGGTTATGCCACGCCCCCGCCACTCCCATTCAGTGTTTCCCTGTAAAAATTTCGCCGGAAAAATTTTCCCTACGGGCCTCGACAGTATCTGTTTGGCCTGCTACATTTTACAGTACATAAGCACGTGTGGATTGACTTACACAGATATACTCTCAAGTGCTAAATAAATGGGGGGTCCTAATAAACAGGGGGTCGGAATTCGAGTAACGGGTTTTAATGATTATACAAGGACGTAAAGAAAAAAAAGCACGTTTTCATAAAGCTTAAAGCTAAAATACATACAAAAGCATGCTATTTTTCCTTGGAAATTGATCGTAAATAGTAGTAACAAAGAAAGGAAATGAAACGAGGGATTTGTAAAAAGGTCAATTNTTCCTTAAAAATAGTAAACGGAGGATACTAATAAGGTGCGGAGAGCTGGAAATTGACAAATTAATAAGCGGGGGGACATTTATTTGGCACCTGAGAATACAAGTACATGAACTCTGAATGCATGCATGGGAAACCACACTTTACATAACTTTTTAAGAATTGAGCAACTTTCTGTCAAATTATTCAAACATTTTTCTATCTAGTAGCAGGTTATAGGCAATGAAATATTGTTATTGATATGACGTATTATTATTTACTAGTTACTTTGTTTTTAAGAGCGAAAGCAGTGGCGGTTTCAGGCCAAAGTTTTATTGAGATCGATCCTGGTTCAGTTAATATTTTTACTATTTTCTTTTGTCATAATTTGCACACCTCACATATTTCTTTACTTCTATAAAACTTATATACAACTTCTATACAACTTCTATGCAACTTATATGCAACTTCTATACAAATTTTCCTGCAGGAGCATCAGAAAGTGTAATTTTTACCAAATTGAACAAGGGCCTAGCTCTGGTACCAGTTGTTTTGGACCAGAAATTCAAAATTGATTGCAGCGTGAACAACAGAAACGTGAAGGTATCATTATACAGAAAATTGCCTAATGGAAAAAAGGAAATAGTCAAAGTCGATGGAAAAAATGTGAAAAGGACAGNGGGGACACATTTGAATTGGTCATTAGGTCATATTTTGAAAGCAGGGACTTCTATTGTCGTGGTGAATTGTATGGAACTTCGTATGAAAAAGAAGTAAAAGTGGTAATTATTGCAACAAGTATGTTGTGTTTTTCAACCATATTTTTATTCAATTCTTTTCTGTATTCGCAGAACCTGAGTTTCTCTTTATTGTACATTGGATTGTAGTAATAAACACTCCTATTCGATTTATGTCTTATGGCCCCTAGGGTTGAAAGTTTCCATTTGTTTCGATGCTAACATAAGTATGAATTCGACAATTAACGACGTATTGATTACCAGCCTGCAATATTTTCTACCAACTGATTCAATTCTCCATGAACTAAAAGTGTATTTCCCTCAAATTTTCTTCTATAATTTCCAATGAAGATGATCCAAAAGAATTTAATGCAAGTTTTCTATTGCATTTATAGCCCAAGAATTATCACCTATTCCAGAAGTATTTCCTGGCCTATCTAAAGTAAACATTGGAGACTCAGTGAAGATTGAATGTATATGCAAAGGGCAACTGTCTGTTCTCAAATGGTTTAAAGATGGCAAAAGTTTGACCTCAGATAACAAGAAGATTAAGATTCACAATTATTTTAGTAGGAGGAGAAGAGAGAGCACATCTTTGTTATCAATTTCAAATGTAACTCAAGGGGACACTGGTGTTTATAGATGTGAAGCGACATCCAAACTTCAACCAGGATATTTCTCATTTATTGACTCAAAAGTAGAGACTCGAGGTTCGGCAATGAAGTTTATTTAGTAACAATTTTGCCTACAACATCTTTGCATATAAAGTCTTTCATCTCTGCATAACCAAATGTTGGTATCAGTAATAGAAGCTTTGAAATTCATTGGGGGGAGTGAGAGCTTTTTGAATTAATGTCAATTACTTTTATTGATCCGATATGCACACAGAGAGGCTTCCATATACCTATTGCTACCTGTAAACAATCACCTTTTGCAGCATACTAGGCGTTAGTTCCCCTTCAACTCTNGGAACTTCGTATGAGAAAGAAGTAAAAGTGGTAATCATTGCAACAAGTATGTTGTGTTTTTCAACCATATTTTTATTCAATTCTTTCTGTATTCGCAGAACCTGAGTTTCTCTTTATTGTACATTGGATTGAAGTAATAAACACTCCTATTCGATTTATGTCTTATGGCCCCTAGGGTTGAAAGTTTCCATTTGTTTCGATGCTAGCATAAGTATGAATTCGACAATTAACGACATATTGATTACCAGCCTGCAATATTTTCTACCAACTGATTCAATTCTCCATGAACTAAAAGTGTATTTCCCTCAAATTTTCTTCTATAATTTCCAATGAAGATGATCCAAAAGAATTTAATGCAAGTTTTCTATTGCATTTGTAGCCCAAGAATTATCACCTACTCCAGAAGTATTTCCTGGCCTATCTAAAGTAAACATTGGAGACTCAGTGAAGATTGAATGCATATGCAAAGGGCAACTGTCTGTTCTCAAATGGTTTAAAGATGGCAAAAGTTTGGCCTCAGATAACAAGAAGATTAAGATTCACAATTATTTTAATAGGAGGAGAAGAGAGAGCACATCTTTGTTATCAATTTCAAATGTAACGCAAGGGGACACTGGTGTTTATAGATGTGAAGCGACATCCAAACTTCAACCAGGATATTTCTCTTTTATTGACTCAAAAGTAGAGGCTCGAAGTTTGGCAATGAAGTTTATTTAGTAACAATTTTGCCTGCAACATCTTTGCATATAAAGTCTTTTATCTCTGCATATCCAGATGTTGGTATCAGTAATAGAAGCTTTGAAGTTCATTAGGGGGAGTGAAGGCTTTTTGAATTAATATCAATTACTTTTATTGATCCGATATACACACAGAGAGGCTTCCATATACCTATTGCTACCTGTAAACAATCACCTTTTGCAGCATACTAGGCGTTAGTTCCCCTTCAACTCTTACTATCTACCATTGGTTGGCATCGAGAATGGCCCCAGGGAAATACTAAGAGGGTTATAGTCCCCTCGTCGAAACTTACTTTCCTCCCATCGGAATGTAAAGAACTATTTTTTCAGAGATGCTGTAACACTTAGTATCCTTCTTACCGTATTTGAGCCCAGTCGGAAGACTGCCATCTGTCGGAGAATTCCTAGCGCCACCCTTAGTTGGCTTGATCAGCAAGTATGAAAATCAGCTATGGCCATGTAAGACAATTTCCTGGGATTTCAATAAAAATTTTTGCTAGAGCTATGCATTTCAGAGTTTTATTTTCTATTTTCCACCAGAATGATATTTTCTATTTGCTCACACAATATCTTAAGAACATGTAATCAATTGTAACGTTTGTAGTGTTGTAATCAATTGTATGGTTTGAGCTTTTCAAAGTCTAATGTCGCTTGATTCCTATTTTTACTCATCATACTTTGCTATATTATTTTTTCAATGTCCAACGAGTATGTTCCATTTTTAAACCAAGAGGATTACGAATTTTGTGCGAAAACCGCAGAAGAAAATTTAGAGGGTATATCAAAAGAGTTGTAACTTAATTTGCTGGCTGAAAGATTAATAGAAGTAAAATTATTAAATGAATATTACTTGGTATAGAACATTTAATTCGTCATTTGTATACTTAACCTCCTCTATAATGATTATATATCTTTTTAGGGAGCGGTCATTATTTATAGCTGTGATTGGGACCGAAGATAAAATGGTTGGGTAAAGACAATTTTTAGGTGGGCAAGGGTTGGGTATCAAGAAATCAGAGAAGGCAAAGGAGTGGGTAAAAATGTTAAATTTATATTGCTTTAAAGTATATAATCCTGGCCAAAAAAATTTCTTTTGCTAGATTGTGCTTCTTTAAAATCATGAAAATTTTTCAAATCTTTCTCAAGTGGTTGGGTATGCTAAAGTTCGACCCTTAAAATGGTTGGGCATTGAATCTTTGAATATTGTAGCAACATGGGTATGAAAAATTTTGTAGTCATAAACCGTTTCTCTTCGGTACCAACCCTCTTTATGAATAACGACCTGTACTTTGGTACGAAAGCATTTTATTGCAATACCCCCCCCCTCTAATTTATTTTTGAAAATTTTTCAACCCCCTGCTCTTATTAGGACGCCCGCTTTGTGCAAAAATTGTTCTAACCGTGTTCGAAACAGATATTTTGAGCAAACCTTTCTGTCTGTTAGCAATACTGTTGTGCTGCTTACATTCTCACGACCATAGACACCTGATTTCTAAGCTTCATAGCTTATTTCTTCATAGCTTCATATTTTCTTACATTTTATTGCATTTCTTCTACCCCCACTCGCGTATTCCGAACCCCCCAGCTTATTCAATTCTTCTAATGTTTCCAACCCCCAGCTTATTCCGACCCCCCGGCAATTAGGGACTTCAAAGTAGTCTTATCTGGTCGATTTTAAGCATCTGATTTTTATCTACATGGTATGTAGTTAATTCTCGTTCCAAACTGGTAAGAAAAGCATTTTCTGTTGTTGTTCAGTTGTTGTTATTGTTGTTGGTCTTATCGTTGTTGTTGGTGTTAGGTAAATGCGCATTTACAGCTGATTTAATCTTTTAGACGTCTTTTATTCTTTCACTCTGTTGTCCCTTACTTCTTTCACTCTTAAATTATTTCATCCTTAAAGTATTAATTTTTCCATTCATTTATTCTTTTATTCTAAGATTCTTTTATTCAAAAATTCTGACACTGTTCTATTACTCTCGTCTTTAATTCCTATATTCTTTTGTTTTTAAATTCTTTCGTTCTTAGATTATTCCGTTCTTTTTTCTTTAATTTCTTATTGTTGTTGAGCCTTTACTGAATATGGCTTTGCCATGTATTACACATTACCATTTTTGCGAAAGCACTGGACTCTGCCTGTAATATCTGAATTTATATATATATATATATATATATATATATATATATATATATATATATATATATATATATATATATATATATATATATATATATATATATATATATATATATATATATATATATAGAAAGTTCAAGAGGTTGACATTTTCGAATAGAAATGCAACAACGGACTCATCCCTTGCGTTCTCTGTAATGCTCTGCAAGTGAAGTTCTAAGCTGTAGTTTGTCTTTGGTACGAAACACCCATAATTAATTCTTTGCAAGAAGAGTGTTGTTTGCATTCAAAAGCATTTTGATGAAAATAAACTTCTCTACCAACATTAACTGACATCCTTACTTTTCTCTACCACCTTTTAAATCTGAAACACCTTGGATTTCTATATTCCAGTAGTGGTGTAGAAGTAAACTGATAGCTTTGGGGGCTCTTTTCTTGCACGCAGCTTTATAAGAAACTCTGAAGATGGTCCACCTTGTTGTGTAAGGAAATGATGATGTAGTCTAGTGTACAAGACTCAAGATACTTTCAATATCTCAAGTCTTGTAAACTTACAGTTTCTCGACAGCTTTTTGAACCCAAAATAGCCTTTTACAACAGTAGAAGGGTTTTTTTTATCCTTTTATTTCAAAAAATTATTCAGAGCTTGAAGGGGAGCTGAGCCCCCTCATGTCGCAGCTAGGGGGCTGCACTCCCCAAAGTCTCTCTCTTCTACACCATGGTCATTTTATTTTACCTGCACCAGACTATTCCCTACTGAGTGATCTGGATTTAGAGGCCATGAATCTTTGGTCCAAAATCAAATGCTATAGTTCTGCCCCTGTATTGAAACCCACCAAAACACATCACTTTTGCATGGAACAAATTCATAGGAAGCAATGAAACTAATTACACAATATTCTGGGAAGTTAACCACTAATAATCTGATGGTAAAGCTTCTATCATACCCTTGCTGTTTGGTTACAGTTAAGAGAGATTTGTTGAGTTCCATAATGACCACAATTCTTTTATTAAATTTTGTGGTTTCAATGAATTTTATGGTCAGTGGCGAGGCCGTGCTCTTTCACTATACACGTATGTCGCAACATTAGTTGAGTTCCTACTTGAATTCTTTGGGTCTTCTGTCAAGAAAATTCTGAGACTGAAACCTAATGCTGTAGTCTTGCCTTTTGACTAAAGCCAAAATTAGTTGGGTTTCAATACCAACTTAATTAGGTTATTAAATGTTGTGGATTATGGATCCATAATAGTGTGGTCAAATGCAATGGGCGTGGTCTTGCCGTTTGGCTGAACATCACCGTAATCGATCAGATTTACCTTCAAACAATACTTAAGTGAAATATAGTCCAGTGGAGACAGGGACACTGGAATGATAGTGATACAAGGAGAGCCAACAGGAGCAAATGTCCACTGACAACATAAACGGACAATGCGATCCGAAGAACTGAGGGCTCCCAGGCCACCGCTTCCAGGAAATTCAAGGTTATAGCCTTGCCTTTTACTTAAACTTTGCAAAAATTTGTTGGGATTCAATATTGATGTAATCCTTTTGGAAATGGTTTAAATTATAAATTAATAAAATTTTAGGTCAAATCAAAGGCTATAGCATTGAATTGTCCTTAAATTTTATAAAAATTGGTTGGGATTCAATGTTGATTTGCTTCTTTTTGCAAATGTTTTAGAGTAAATAAAATGTCAGGTCGAAGCCAAAGGATACAGCATTGTTTTTGCTTAAAATTTGCAAAAAATTGGTTGGGACTGAATATTGATATAATCTGTTTTGCAAGTGTTTTAGATTACAAGTATATGAAATTTCATGTCGATACCTTTGGCTATATCCTTGCTTTTTCTTAAATTTGATAATAATTGGTAGGGACTCGATATTGATTTAATTGTTCTAGTAAATGTTTTAAGTTATAAATTAATGAACATTGAGCTGCAAACCATAGGCTATAGCTTTTCGTCTTGCTTTGTACAACAATCGGTTGGACTTAAATATTGATCTAATTCTTCTAGTAAATGTTCTAAATTATAAAGTACTGAAATTCGAGATCCAAGTCAAAGGCTATAGCTCTGCTTAAATACTACAAAAAGTTCTGGTTATCAATATGGATTTAATTGTTTTAGTAAGTGTTTTAGATCATCAATTAATGGAATAAGAGGTCCAGGCCAAAGCTTGTAACCTTGCTTTGTGTGTAAATTGGTTATTGTAATTAAATCTTAATCTAATTTCTCTTGTAAATGCTTTAGATTCTAAACGATTGAAATTTGAGACCCAAACTACAAGCTATAGCCCTGCCTCTTACTTAAATTTTACAAAAATTTGTAGGACTTCAAAATTAACTTAACCCTTCTGGAACCGCCTTAGTGCAAACCAATGCTTTTTTCCAATATTTTGTATTTGAAAGTAATGAAGTTTGTGGTAGACAATGCTGTTTAATGAAAAGGATGAAAATTTTTTCATATAGCATACCATGAGATTCGTAACAAATCTTCCACATTTCGTACTAAGAAGATTTTAATTAAAATGTAGTAATTTTATGTGAACTTTTGTTGTAAAATAAAAAGGACTATTTTTACAAAGTTTACATGTGGCACTGATACACTGTAGTTGGGGACACACAGAGTCCAGAAAAAGTCATCAAATCTCCCTCTAACAGCCACATCTTTACGTATAGCATTCACCATTGTATAGCCTCGATATGAAGTCTCCCATGTTGTCCCTCCATGTTCTTTATGCCAAATCGCCTCATTTGCATGCATCAGAATTTTCCTCAAGCGAGATTTTTATGAAGCTACTGGGCCTTGTTCAAAACTAGCATGAATTTAAGTATTTTATACTTTTCTGGACTTTGGAGACACAGAAGAACGAAAGCTAAACCAGCAAATGATATATTGCAAAGTTGCAGCTTTATTATTTTGTCGGATGTTTCCAACAAGAATAGACAGCAAATTACGACTGTGAGAGGATTACTGGAAAATAATTGCTTTTAGCCCCCTAATGACTTGTCGTCCAATCCGCCGTCCTTCAACTGAGGGACTTAGCATAGAATTAAATTCTGAGTAGGACATAGATAGAGTCAAAAGAAACACCTCTCAGCAAAAAGTACTGTGAAACTGTAAGTATTTATTAGTTATATATATATATATATTTTTTTTTTCTTGCAGAAATTAAATAGACCAATGTCTTCATCTACCAAATTTCACATTTCACTTTGGGATTCATCTTGGATGACTTCGGGCAATTGAAAGCTTTTGAAAATTCCTCAGTATTTGATAACGTTCCGATTACTCTAAGGAGGATGGAGAGTTTCAATTTAAGACAGGAATAGTTAGATCAGATCACATATTTAACGCAAAAGTTTCACCACCAGCGGGATGATAATGAAAATAACTGTGATTAACTACACAACAGAACATAGCGGCTGAAGTCATGTGAAAGTTGTTAGCTGAGTATTGTAAAAAGGATGAATATCAGCAGAAACACGTGCAAAATTTCAAAAAATACCTAAACTTGGATGGTGCATGAATTTCACTTAAGGTGGCAATGTGTTCAGTCTTCTCACGCACATTGGCACAATATTCCTGAAAGATGAAAGAGCCTAAATCATACGAAAGGAAGGATAATACGTCTAATTGACTATTTGATTTCGCCAATTTATGCCAAATCATTCATTGTTTAGTTTAATCAAACTCTTTATGTGTATACATATTGAGAACTATATCTTTTTGCTAAAGAGACGTTCTACAAAACGCAGGTGAAAGAAGGCCCAGCTTTCTTAATACTCCTAATAAATGTTTTAGAGCATTTTGGGCTCTTAAAATGCTTAAATATATTTTGCATGGATATGAGAATTTATCAAAGATAAAAGGTTAGTAACTGCAGTCAATCTAAAAGGAGTTTTCACTGTGAACCGAAATGTGGACCATAAAATAACTTGTGATAAACTTAAACATAGGACTAAAATAAAACAAAAACCACTTCCAAAGACAGTTGATCAAACGAATTCCTAACCTGGGCGTATCCAATGAAAAACAGTTGCTTATTGTCATATGGTAAGTTAGGCAGCCTCGGTTCCGTGCCACCATTCATCTTTAGCCAGTCAATGTATGCCTGAAACATTTTCAAATAACATTTACAAAACTGTCGATAAGTTGAATCTAATAAACATTTTCAAATGGCATTTAGTAAACGGTCGTTCAGTTGAAGCTAATAAACAATTTCCATCTCTGCAAAGAAATATTTTACATTCATAGATGTTCTATGTAGTGGAAGTTTCCATTTAATAGAAACAGGCACGTACTTGCAGGGGGCACTGGGGGGACAATGTCCCCCAAACGAAAAATTTTGCATGGTTTTGCCCCCAAAAAGAATCATTAACTTGGAGGTTTACATAGGAAAATAAGGCTCTTGCTCCTCCAAAGTGGTTGTACAGGCAGGTTTTGCACCCCCAGGGCATGTTCTCCAGCTACGTGCATGAATGGAAACCAACTGAGTACAACAAAATATAAAATGATGGGGGTATTTGCAAGTATTTTCCCTAAATAGAAAGTGTTCCAAATTTGCAAACAAAATTTTAGCTCCACAACTTTAATTCACTTCATTCGCACTTTATTTCAGGGCAACAACAACGACAAACACAAGACATAGAGTTTTCTCAAGTAGTTTCTAATACGATGAAATAGTATGTATAGTATGTATATATTAGTATGTATTAGTTTCAACAAAAAGAGGAATGCCATACGTCATATGCTAATTTAGTTCCACCATTGTCTGCAATGTTCTCCCCCAAAGTGAGCTGTCCACTTACCTAGAGAAAAATTGAATCATTTTCTAGCTTATGAGATCACAACAGATGAGACTGGTAAATGTCTGTCTATACGATCAAGTAGGAATAACTTCCAAACCAGCTTCTCATTTTCCAATTTTTATGGATGAACATTGGAAAAGTGAATACCGTAATTCGTTGAATTGCCCCCTTAGAGTTAGCTACCACCCTAGAGCAAGTTGCTAACAAGCCACCATCCCTGACGGTCTGCTTCTAGTCACTAGAGTCTAAGCTGGTAATTTATAGAGTTTCCATAGAAGCAGACGTTACGGCGATAATGGTAAGTCGCATTTTCATATCAGATCGAAACTGCTTCAAGATGCTTCCCCTGTGATCTTGATGCTACATGGAGTTATCCCTGAGGAGGAGGAAAAAGATGGTTTGCACAACTTATAAAAGTTTTAATTGACTTTTTTGCATCTCTGTTTGGCCTTTTGACTGCAATTTTCTTATCTAGGCTTTGGTATTTACTACTGATGCTTTTGTGAAAAATATTGCAAGCATCATTTCGTACAGGTCCTCCCTCGAACAAGTTCTGACGAATAGGCTTCTAGTCAAAAAATAAAAAGCAAGTAAGTTCCCAGGGAACTAATAAAAGAATTCATGGTAAATTAACAAAACAATAAAACAAAATCTTTTTTGTTTCTCAGCTTCAATCTTCAACTAACGAAAACTTTGAAATGCTTTCTTTGGATTTCAACATTCACCTAAGTACACTGGATGTAAAGCAAAACATGAAAGCTGACACTTCCTGTGGGCCTAAATCTGTACAGGGTGTGCCTTGTGCCAAAAATCTCCATAGTACAGTCATAACAATTCTCTTTCTTTTAACAGGCACCATAAGTTCTGGATAAACGCTTTCAGTACTATAAAATAAATCAGAACCTACTGGGTACTTGTCTTGAACTTTGTACTTGGAATATTGGTTTCTGATACAATCTTCTCTTTTCTGGAACTCAGCCAATGCACTTTTAGACCACCACTCTTTGACAATGTCTCCATTTTTGTCAAATTTCCTCCCTATATCACAATGATACAGAACTCTTGACTGCTTAAATAACAGTGGCTTAGTAAAAGAGGAAACTCAAAGATAGTGATATCAAGAGGTAAGAAAAAATGGTAATGAACGACGAGATAAATGGATTGGAAAGAAAGAGAGTTATTGCCTCATACTTTAATGTTGGCTCGCAGTATTGGAAAGAAAAAATGACATTAAGACAATAGCATTATTAGTAGAAAAGGAAAAGATCTCTGTATGATTTTGCTTCAACAAGTCGTTCATGGTATCGTTCTCATTGCAGTAAGTTTACAAATAACTCACCAGTTTGATAAACTATTAGTTAACTAACCTGTGTTATCAAAACCATGAGTGAGTTCATGGCCAATAATTGACCCAATTGCACCATAACTTAGAGCTCTACAAAAAAGGATCCATTTCTAATTCATATAAACGCTTTTGGAGAAATTTGTGTAACGATTCATGACATAGCAATATTGAGCTTTAAAATTTCGCTTCATTATTCAATGTGTTGCTCAGCAGAAAAAAATAGCAAACTCTAACAGTGCAATAGATAAAACATCACTGAACTTATTTTTTAAGCAAATTGTCCTAACACTCCTAAACTGCTCAAGTTTCTGAGGCTTGCAGTAAAGGTGCTGCAAAGAAACTCAACGTCCTAATAGTTGACACCGTTTCTCCAGTGCCGACTAACTGATTGGTTCAGTGATTAATTGATTGATTGATTGATTGATTGGCTCACGGATTGATTGATGGGCAAACAGCCAATGCTGCTCGTGAAATGATGAGCGATCTTAGATTTACACTGGGCCTTTGATGACCAAGAGACATAGTGACATAAACAATTTCTTCAACTAACCTTGGGACATCGCCCTCATAATGAAAAGGAGGTTGTAGAATACCAGCGGGAATGACTGCAATAATAAAGTCGAAATGTTAAGATGCAGAAACTCAGAAATTAACTCAGGAAACACATTTTGATATCATAAGAGTTCATAAATATAAGTTCAATCAAACGCATGAATGAAATAAAGTACAAAAAGTTTAGTATCACATAATGTAAATGACAAATATTTAAAGAAGCTAAAGACAATGAATTAAATTTGGTTTGTACCTATTTCATTCTCATAGAACTGATACATGGCATTGATAGTTTGTGGAAACATAGGCCACCTGGAAAAATAATCGGGGATTATTGATATTATAGCAAGAAAACCATCATGTGATCAACAGGACCAGATCCACGGAAGTCAGCTAGACCAGATCCACGGAAATCAGCTAGACCAGATCCACGGAAGTCAGCTAGACCAGTAAGACGTAAACAAAGAATGGAAACTGGCCAAATTTTCAGAATGCATAAAATGAAAAAAAACTGACTGCAGGAATGTTTAAAACAAACTGAAATTATAAATCAGAGGACTTAGCTTTGTAAACTCTTACTTGGTCTTATCAACAGTTTTTCTCAGTTTACCAAATAATCGCATCCTTATCCATTTGTCAACATTCAAATTGTTCACAAAAAAGTCATCGCCAACTTCAAGCTGTATGGAAATGAGAAAAATTAACAGATACATAAAATGTTATAAAATGCTATCTACGTATGCACCGAGAGCTTGAAAACATCTTGACAAACCTTCAGATACAAAAACAACTACACAATGGGTGTTATGAAAAGTCAAAAGTTAGTAGCCTCGATTTTGTAGTTTTACTCTAAATTAGTTTCAAGTTATTTCTTTTTCATTGCAGTACACTATTATTGTATAAATATAAAATTTTACTGTTTTTTTACCTTCTTGAATCTTTTATTCAATTCTTCTGGTTGCAATATATATGTTGCATAGCCAACCTTAGCAACTAAAGCATCAGTCTGTAAGTTAATACACCACAAAATCAAAACTCTACATTGTAGCAGGCAGTTGTGAACAAGAAATAAAGCAAGGCCTGTTTGGTATGCACTCGAAACTGCATAATTATTACACCTAACATTCCCCAATCGCCACTTCTGAATGAAAGTAGTGTATAAATCGCTTCCAAATGTTTTCACAAGCGAAAGGTATACATAGAAAGTCAAATAAGCCCATAGAGGAACCCACTCTAGCATGATGTATTTTATGAAAGTACACTCCTATAGAAAAATGTATTTAGTTAGAAATGTACCCTCCTATAAATTTCCCTTATTGAAATGTATCCATAGAAATATACTCCCATGGACATTGACCCTTAAGGAAGCATACTCCTACTAAAAGGCAGTGTTATTGAGCTAAATGCTACCTTCTCTAAAATTCCTTTCTTTGTTTTTTCGTCAATCCACTTGTGCTTTTCGATTCTTTTGACAAAAGCTTGGATAATTTCTTTTATCATTTCTTGAGTCTGAAATTTCCAAGATTTTGAAATCATAAATGCAATGGATGAATTAGAAGACTAACAAAAATTTATGAATTTGCAATAATATTGCTTCCTAAAGATGGTGACATTTCTAAATATCTTAGCTTATATCACTGCTGGGAATATGAAGAAACTGGGAAAGATCAATGTGC
>OLMO02000001.1:24563301-24582340 GCA_900291935.2 Cassiopea xamachana | reverse complement strand
TTGAAGAAAACACATAAAATTGTGCAAAAAATAATTACTAAATAAATAAGCCTTGGATCATATTAACATTGATTTATGAACATATCAGCAAAAAAGCCAATATAATCTACCAACAATTAAGAAACTATTGTTTACCTTCAGAAGAATGGCTACATATATTACAAACAAATCTCCGTCCGCCATCAATGAATTGCATGAACGGATTCATATATGCTTTGCATCTATTGCATCGTACTGGTCCAGTAGCTCCATGGTCCACAACATACATTTTTCCCTGAAAAAAAATGGAAAATTACAATTGCCATGGAACTTTCACATTCATTATGTTTCCTACATTGCAAAGAGAATTTTCATTGATTCCGTTGTTCTACTTAGGGGTCATACATACAGGATGTCCACACATTTCTGCCAGCTTTTAACCCTCCTCTCTCCCCCGGTCCATATTTTGTTTAAAAACCCCTGTCCATGTGGACACTGAGCTGGAGGAAAATTAAAGAGCTGCAAAAGATATGAAAAAGTAAAAGAAGTAAAAGCTCTTTGAAAAAGTCATGCAAACATTAATTTTTCCTTGTTGGCGTGTCTCTTTTCTAATCTATAGAGAAGCAAGATGATGATAAAATGAACTTTAAATGTCCTCTCCTCTCTAAACAGAGATCTCTCTAGAGAACACTGAAAAGGATGCCCACCTACAGCTAAACCACCTCCTTCCCTCCTGTCCATTTTTATCTGCATTGCTGCTAGCCCCCCTCCCTCCACCAAGGTACAGACATCCTTTATGGATGCCCTCTTAGTTAAAAGATACAGTTGTAGCAACAATTGTTTTAACTTCTCCATGGAAAATATGATATATGGACATTTTGGGTAATTTGAAACAAATAGGAATAGAACAAAAAAGAAATTTCAGAGGCTTTGGGGCTTAAGCCCAAGCTCTTAAAAATTTGGTTGTAAGAGATTACACAGCAGACTATTGTAAAGTTAAAGTTTAAAAATACTGGTATGAAATTATTCTTAAGGAAAATTCTGTTTACTGTTAGGAAACACACTCTGTTCACTCATTCAGTCTATTTATTTCACCTATAGCTATTTCATTTCATGCCATGGCCTATCTGGTCTTCAAAAACAATATGTAGGGGTCTGTTGAAGAAATACACTTTCAAATAACCTCATCTTCAGGAATCTTTGCAAATGGTGTTGTTAAAACTGCCATTGGTATCTGACTCTCTTTCAACATATCTTGATTGCATGGCACATTGTATAATGTTGACCTCATAAATCTGGGGCTGCAATTGCCTATAGTAGAAATTAGTCAGTAGTTGATTTACAAGAATATTTTATTAGAAATAACAGGCACAAAATAAATTAGAAAAAATTATAAATATACTTTAAGCATGAAAGATAAATGATACATAGCAAAATCAAATGAATTACAACACTACTTCTTTGGCCTTGACTAACTATGAAAAGCAACTACTGACATGAAAAAATATGTATTCTCTCATTCAACCTACCATCATCCTGCAGCTTGCACTTTGTTGTCACTAAAGGAGGTAGTTTACCACGAGAACTTGTTTGAAATAAATTGCCTTTCCATTGGGTTTCATCATCATTCATTACTTGTATCTAGGTAAGATAAATGGCATGATGATCAAATCCCAAATCTTCATTTACCCTGAATTATAACACACATGCAATAACTAAAAGCTCTGCTAGACATTTGTATTGATCTTTATATTGTAAGCAAAAAAGGAAGGTTAAATATAACAGCAGAACTGAGAAACAAGATATACTGTCAATAAGTGGGGTCCAGGACTCTCTAAGACTGAGTTCACACTATGAGCAAATAGCAAAGCAAAGCAATACCAACAATAGAAACATGTTGTCTGAGTAACAGCAAACTGGAACAACCATGTTGTTTCTCAGATATCACTTTACTTTGTTTTGCAAATTTGCTCCTAGTGTGAGTGCCCCCTAAGTAATGAAGAAATTCTACAATATGCAATATCCACCATTAGAACTTACAGGATTGGGCATCTGATCTGGATCAATTCTCTTTGGAGGTTGCTGCATTGGAGAGCTAATTGGTCCCGTACCTGGTCCTGACTGAATTTGCATCCCTGGTCTTCCAGGCATTCCACCTGATACTGGAGGAGCCTGTTGGTTTATCAAATGACCTGGAGGGTTGCTGAACTGCTGTGAACTACCAGGTGTTTGACCTGGCATTCCTAGTACTACAAATCAATAGAAAGAGCATATTTTCAAAAACATTGATAGCATCTTCATATGTCTATATATTTCAAATGTCACTGTTCTATGAACGCAAATGGAAGTCTATATAAAAAACATCATAATGTCCATATTGCTAAAATCTGTCCCATTGTTTATTTCAGTATCTCAGTCCTCTCACCTATTGCCAAGCTCAATTATTTCAGACTGCTATATACTTATACTTAGACATATATGTACATCTATGTTCTATGCAGGAATGAATGCATGAGTACCTTGTCCTGGAAACTGTTGTCTCTGTTGGAAATGTCCTGGTGCTTGCCCATGTCTTCCAGTGACATCCAAGGTAGGGGGCTGACTATGAACAGGTGGCCCTGACAGGCTGCCAGTTGAAAGGAATTGGTTCTGATTGCTTTGACTGACAAATTGTGGCCTTGACGTTTGTTGTAGCATTGAAGGGCCATTGAACTGACTTGTCTAAAGTGCAAAAGTAAAAGAAAACATTTAAAACAAGTGCAAAGATTGCCTTCAAAAGCCATTTCACACACAATGGGAAATGGTGACAATCAGTTTAACAGATGTCATTCAGTTACATAAAGACATAATGCACACATACTGAAGTTACCATAAGGGTTGCATGACTGGTTTCAGATCTTAGAAACATCTGCCATATTGCAACAATAGCCAAAATAAACTTACCATTGGCTGACTTGATGGCTGACTTGATGGCTGTGAAGTAGGCTGGAACATCTGTGGCCTTGGGGGCTGTCCTAAAGGTGGCCCAGCTGGTTGCCCAGGAAATGGCTGTGATGATGAACCAGAAGAAGGCACAGGTGGGCTTGATAGTGGTGGATGAGATGCTTGGCTTCCAAAGCCTCCAGAAGGTGGCCCAGCTGAATGGCTTCCTGGAGGGCCAGAGGATGGCCTAATTCCAGGTCCAGACAACATTCCTGATGGTGGACCTGATTGTACCCCCATAGCTTGGCTGGTTTGTGAACTTACTGGAGCAGGTGGAAATGACTGCATTTGTGGCCTAACATTACCAGCTGCACCAGTCATTGGTCCACTTGAAAAGCCTGGTGGTACAAAGGGTTGACTTTGAGATCCTTTTGATTGCCCAAATGACATGGCTTGATTTGGTTGTATACCCTGATATGAAGATTATTCTATAGTTTAGTAAAATAATAAAAGGAACTTGCACTGCATGAAAGGCTCATTTAGAACAATCAGTTGAGATGTTTAAGGTCTAAAACAATGGAGATATAGAAACCAAAAGCTCATTATCATGTTGCTTGGTTTCACTATTGAGTCACAAAAAAACTCTTCACACATCATTGAGAGGATTTTGAGTGGAAAGCTTGCTGTCAAGGTCAAACAAGAAGCAGTTCCCCCATCCTTATTGCCAATGCATGGCTCTTGATGCAAAATCTACATCTCTGTGAAATATTCTGCTAAAATAGTGATTCTTACTTGACTTCCAGAGGGTGGTCTTTGATGGATTTGCATTCCAGACATTTGTTTGTTCATCTGTAATAGTATAAGAAGCATCATACACATATAGCAAAAAGATAAAAGCACCAGAAATCAATACCAACAGTAGGAGGGCATATCACAAGAAAAATATGTGAAGATCTTCATTTCTGTATAGCAACAACAATAGTGTCAAGCCAGACTGAAACTAAATTAACACTAGCACGTTTCTATTTTTGTATCTGGATAGTGATAAATTATGTGCTAAGTACAATATGGCTTGTTTTCGAGATATGGGACTTGAAGTGTTAGAAAATATTGATAAATTAGTAAGTTTTACTGACTCTTCATTACTAGGAAGATAGTAATTATTATACATCTGCAATTCTACAACAGTATTTAAAATTTACCTGGTTCATCTGCGTTTGTTTCATGAAGTTGCCATGCCCTGGAGGGTTGTTCAATGATGGATTTTGAGATGACGGTGGGGTTACATTCCCATTCTGAGCACTAAATAGGGGGACATTCTGAGCCATTGGAGGTCCACTTGAAGCAATAGGTTGATTCATCGATGTACTTGATGCTATAAATTGATTAGATTGTTGTCTAGGCTGGAAACCAAAAGGTGAGCCTTGGCTAGTGCCAGTCCAGGGCTGTCCAGGCCTAGGCCCACTTTGCTGATTTTGTGGAATCATGGTCGTTTCAGACCGTAATATGTTGGAAAAAATGACAAATAAGCCCACTTGTTGATGCACTTATATCCAGCAAATCTATCTTTCTTCAATTCAACTGATTGTTACAATATTGCCAAAAATTTATTTTTCACAATATACACGTCAATAATTCCACCATCTTGAATTTAACAACGGAAGTGTTTGCGTCATATGTTCCCTGTGTCTCTTGCCACGTTGGTGGAATTGAAGGTTCCCGGATATAGCAAAGTTAAACCTTGAACGCCTGAGATCAAAAGGTTGCACTTTGAAATCAGTGGCGGACATTTTCAGTTTAGGAGGACGGGCAAAAACCTCAAGAAAGCTAAGGCGCTTATCATGCAAAGCCTACGCTGGACAACTTTGTCCAACATCGTCTTGAAAGAATACAAAGTAGTTGTAAGGCTATAGCAATGAAAACATGCAAAAGGAGTGAGGGACACTGGGAGGGATGTAGAAGGGGTTATGACTAGCTGACTAAGAAGCTATTTTAAGCATGATTAATGAATAATTTGTTCCAAAACTTAAAACTGATGACAAACCATGGTAATTTGGGGTTATCAAAGATAGCAGTATTTATCTAACCCTTTTCGCCAAAAGCAGATAGCTGACTCTTATCTGTAACCAGCAGTTCTTAAATTTTCTTAAAACAAACACTTCATTTTGTGACATGTTTTACCATACGAAATACCAAACTAAAGAGAAAATAGGGGACATTCAGTAATTACGTAGCACCCCCCAATTCATCCATTTTGACCACCTACCCACCCCTTGTAACTCATTGCTACGTAACGTGTCGAGACTTGAAACCCCATATCATTTTTTTGTTATCTGTTCATGTTTCATGGTACCCAAACCGTCATGTAACAAAGAATATCTCAATCTGGTGTTCTAGTGTGAGAGAATGATATCACACTGCCATTTACTTGGCACACAAGGTAACACTTTTGGTACTTATGCGTAAGTCCAGAAACAATAAACAATGCCGCAGCAATGCTTCAGAAAAGTGATTTATACACATACAGAAACAGCGTCAACTTTTAAGCTCAAACTTGATGTAATTGCAAGAAAAGATACATTTCAAAAATATCTGTTACATAACAACGAGCTATGAGCCCCACAACCCCCAACATTTTCATAGCAGTTTGCAACAAAAATAACCACACCCCTCCCCTCAGGCGTTAACGTAATTTTTGAATGGCTTTAAATGTTGTCTTATGCAAATTCACCTTAAAAAAGGCATTTTATTGAAAACTCTGCATATTGAAACGATTTCACCCAGCTATTTAATTGTCAGCAATGGTGTGGAATACTAAAGAGACAGGCAGGATTCTATAACAAAATTCCTTAATCGGCAAAAGTTGTTGATAGGATGATTTTTTGTTTTTCTTCTACACAATTTACAATAGTACAAAGCTGCAAAATATGCTCACAAAAACGATTTAAAATTTAAGATTTAACATCGAAAGTTCTTGCAAGTTGTGATTGGCTCACCATGACTGGTACCTTAATGATGTGGAAAATGGAGAGTAAAATAAATTTTGAAAAACGCATTCAAAAGGAACAGGCGAAGTCATGTTCAACTATATAGAACAGTCGCGTGCATCTCTTAAGGGGGACCTATAGATTGGAATTGATTAAACAAAAGCAAAAAATCAAACAGAAAAATTTTCAAATGTCACTTAGAATCTGACACGACAGCATAAGCAAGTTAAAGCTAACAAAATTGTCGTTTGGAAAAGAGCAACTTTTAACTCAACTAAATATNTGAAGACAATAATTATTCTTTCAAACTATTTTCTTACTCTAGTTAGCTGTATTCAGTTTTCTAGCTAGAGACAACCTGAAGTTAGTCTTAGAGACAATGTAAATATTTCCTTTCAATTACTAGTAAATAATATGCATTTAGGCTTACTGCTTCAGTTGCAAAATATTGACCTGGTAAAAATAGGCTATAAATATGGGATAAATTCAAAAGTTGCGTGTAATACTTCTTCGGAGAGCAAAAATGGCAGTATTTGCTCTATGCTTAGCAATTACTGGATTATGGAGAAAGAGAAGGCACAGCCACGCCAGTCTTTGCGATGCACAAGAAAATTTAACTGTAAATTTTGAGAATTTACATGTCATATCAGTTTCATATGTCCATCAATAGAATAAATCTAAAATGAAATTAAATAAAAGACATTAAATATGAGCTAAGGTTGTCTAAGAAAAATAATTTTAAATTCTCTACTCTATATAAAGTTTATTAGCAAAAGACGAGCCCAATTTTTATATCCTATATAGAAAATCAAGTAGTTAAAATGTGAGCTTGCAATAAGGACTTAAATCACCCAAAGCTTGGCGCTTGTCTCAAAGTTGTCGCAAGTACATTGAACTCTTGAATAATTCTGTAGAAGATCGCTTTGTGATAGAACTCAAAGAAGTGGATAATGGTGCATGGAAATTTCTCGCTTATCTCGTATAGTGACTATGAATATAAATAGTTTCAATTCGTCTCTTTTAATTCTCTCCAGCATAAGAAGTAGCACAGTGTAGTGAAATGCATTCATTTCAAAGTCGTTCGAGTATATTATAAAGAGGAGGGGGCCAAGACATGAAACTTAGTGAGCGTACCAAAGTAAAAGAAACAAATAACACCACACAAAGCGTAAACACATTGTATTTTACTATACTATAACTTACTTATTTGCATAAAGTGTGCAACACAAGACATAGGCCCCGTTTACACGGGAACGGTTCCAAGTGAAACCGTACCAGTACGATACGAATAGGCCTAGCGTTTACACGGGAACTGATGGAACCGTTCCATACAGAAGCGCTAGCCGTACCGGAACGGGTCCACCTAGAAAGTAGGTCCCGCATGGAACCGAAACAAAAAGTTCACGTATAAACACCTAGAACCATTCTCATCAGGTACGCTTAGAAACGAGGCAAAAGGGAATTCGACTGGCGATAGCTGACGATAACTGAAAAATTTGCTCGCGAAGAAAATTTTGGATAAGGCTTCGAAGAACATGTGTGTGGTGGTAGAACTTTTTCAAGAATTTTTCTTGTTCCTGATGAATGGAGAGAGAAGTTGTCGTTTGGAACTCTCCACGCGTGAATACATTGAAAGGAACGGTTCTGCACAGAAAGGTTCCAAGATATCGTGTAAACGGGAAGCCTATCCGTACCTACGCGGAATGGTTCCATACAAAACGGTTTCACAGTTCCCGTGTAAACGCAGCCATGATGAGTCTTACGCACTGTTACTACGAAAAGTTGCTACACAAGATAGGGAGGGAGATGTATGTATGGGTGAATCGATTAAGTGGATTGATATATAGACCGAGTTACAACTACTTTGTGAGAAGATGCCTTTACAATGTTAACGAAATATGAGAAAAATTCTATAGAAATAAGGTCATGCAAATAATAATAACAACAACAACATGGAACAATGATAGCAACTTCCATCAAAAAATTAGTCCTTCTTTCCTCGCTTAGTTCCTGGCGGATTTTGTAGCTGAAACTGTGGTGTTTTCGATGATGATGATGCGAAGTCACCAAACGCTGCTCCAGTTAAGGAGGACCCGAGTGATAACGAAGTACCAGCGCCACGACTTGACAATGCGGTAAAAGACAAACTTCTACTCAGTCCGGTTGAACCAAAAGAGGAACCAGATTTTGTGGTCGAAGTTGGTGGAATTTTTGAGACACCGAATGATCCCAATAATGTTGAGTTTTGTGTGCCTTTAAAATAAGAATGGACAAGTGTGAAGACCGTATAGGCGTCAGATCCTGATTGGCTAACAAAGGAATCACCATCGAAGGATTCCTGCCAATAATGTTGCCAGAATAGACAGATGAGAAGACAGCATGTTAAAGCTATTTTCTAAATCAAGATTTTACTGTGTATGAAAGAATGAATGGAGAATGAAAAACCGTAATGGTGCAACTATTATACTTCTCAAATGCTAAATAATTTGAATATTCAAATACATAATTGCAATAGTGATCATTTTACTATGAAACTAAATCAGATAAAAGCGAATGACAAATATTACTTATTAGGGAGGTTTAGATCCAGTACGAGTACGAGTTCACCCCTCGAGTAGCTCAACACTCGAACTCGTACTCGTACTGCAACTACGTGAGTTTAGATATCTGCGCTTTCAAAACAACCCCGGGATTTATTGAAATCAATAGCTCTGCGTCTATATTCAAAGGGTTTAGTGAATTGTAGGATACTATAGGGCCATATCGTACTCTGAAGATAAACACGAAGCCATTACAATAGCCCTCGAAAGCCAGTGCCTTCTTTTACTGAACTTTCGCTATCGTGAATGAAGATGAATCGCTGTCTGAAAGTCGCTTGAACAAGAATGATATTCCGAGTCGTGAGGATGCTGTTGGATTATTCTTGAAATGTTTTAATAACTTTAGTCCCTCATTCAACTTTGGAATATACGTTCTGTGAAAGTCTTTCCACTTAGTCCCCTTCCATGACTAGGCCCTTTCCAGAAGTTTATTATAACCGAGTGGTTCCACGACAACTGCTCTTAAATAAGGCTTTACATTGTGTTCCTTTTCAAAACAAGAGGTTGCCTTTGAATATCTGCTTTTTATCGAGGCAATTGCTTTTGAATTGCACATTTATTTTCGCCAATATTGTCAATTCCAAACTCGTTCTGTTCAGTGCAAGATTTGCTCAGAAACTCCTACTGAACGGCTGCTTCGAATACGAGTTGTGACGGTGATTCCTTCTCAATACGCGTAGATCGGTTGTGCAGTTGAAAACTCGTACTCGTACTGGATCTAAACCTCCCTATTGACATGGTGGACGGAGAGGACAGACAGTGAGAATTGAATGATGGGGAACTGATCGATGGATATAACGACAAGGAAGCATATAACGGTTGGTAGCATGCATTTGGGAACACGCAAATATGCAACAGTTCAATCGTGTTGGGGGGGGGAGGGCGGGAGAGAGTGGACATTAGTAGGGAGACAAACTTGCATGCAATAAACATATTTCATCATCACCTGTATTTGGTTGATTGAGAGCGGCAGCCATGGCAACTGCAGATGGTCCGGCTAGGCCAGCAAATGGCGACGGGCCACTGCCTTCTATAACACCTTTGAAACAAAAAAACACAGTTCAAATGAATTATTACTGGGATTAAGTTGCAGTAAATTTCAGTAAGCATCTTAAGTAGATGTGAAGCAAAATTATACTCCATACATGAGGGCATTGTTCTGTAGGATCAACTGTGTGCTATGATGATAGCTAGCCGGTTTTCAAGATAAATAATACAGGGAAGAGTAACTAAAGTACATGAGAAGGTCTAAAATTTTAGACATGATATTAAAACACTCAAGAGAAACATGTTGTGCCCATAGCAGACTGTGCAGAACAGTCTAGAAACTTT
The DNA here is from genome assembly GCA_900291935.2 of Cassiopea xamachana. Classification (NCBI taxonomy): domain Eukaryota; kingdom Metazoa; phylum Cnidaria; class Scyphozoa; order Rhizostomeae; family Cassiopeidae; genus Cassiopea; species Cassiopea xamachana. The sequence goes on along the minus strand of OLMO02000001.1, from coordinate 24,572,520 downwards.
TCATTGGAAAAAACCAAAGGACTCTCAAAAACATTACTATGGTGTCAGATGATCATGGTACAAACAACGAACGTGCAATGAGTGCAGTAAATAGAACGCTTTCAAAAGTCTGCTTTCATTCAAACTCTGTTGGGAAAGGTCTTGAGATATTTACAAGCAGTTTCCTCAGTGGCTAGTTGTGAGGCAAAAGAAATTGCTCTCATAAGGTAATTTTGAGAAAAGGCTTGTTTAAAAGGGTTATGCTTCATAGAAAATTTATGATAACTGTCTCTCTTTCAATAAACGTTTTTCTTATAAAACACGTTGCTTCAGCCTGGATGCTTCTTAATATTTCCTCAAATCCAGCTTTAAATGTTTCTTAAATATGTCTTAAATTTAAAGATTTCCAATGACAGTAACAACCCAGCTTAGGCAACTGTGACGCAAGAAAAAGGATGTTCAGGTTTTTTAAGGAATGCAATGGGTGTTGGTTCTATTTCCTTTCTAGTTTGATCAACAATTTACTTGCAAAAACAGCAGTTTTTCAATTTAATATTTGAAACTCAGCCTGACTATGCTTCTTAAATGTTCTTAATTTTTGCCTAATTTCAGCCTCATGTTTCTTACAGACATGTTTCTTATAAAAAAACGTGTGATGTGAGTTAGAGTATGACTGGGCTGAGCAAGGATTGAGAGTTGATTCATTCCGTCATACTTTTACTTTCATGGTTCAAATTCCCATTCATTTTACAGGGCATTTAATGCAGAATGACTGTACAAAGTGCTAGAATACAAAAGAGAGGAAAAACTACAATATAGAATCTTACTTTCTCTATTTGCTGCTCTCTGCTTCTTTGCAAAAACATCAGATGTATCATTCAGCACAACAGCTCGATAATTAAGATATCTTCTTTTTAATGCCTAAAAAATTAAAAGAAGGTCAAGCAACAAAGTAAGAAAAGCAAACAAATAAGACACAAACAATTCCTATATAATTCTTTCACACATAAAATACTAGGTCACCAAAATGCAAAAATCTCTATCATTTTTGTAGGAATGTCACCTTCAACTGTATGAGTTAGGTGCATTGGTACATTTCAATCTGCTCATACAAATGAACAAAATGTCACCATTCTATTACTAAATAAACAAAACATAATGATCCTTAAATAGAATACTAAATGAAAAATACCTGAACTGTTTCATGAATTCCATGCAATTGGGCAGCCAAAGCCATAAATGTGTCATTTAATTGCTGCAAAACACTGAATAGATCTATAAAACATAATGAAATTTACAAATAGATGCTCCAACAGTGAAAACATAAAATTTCATTCAGAAATAAACAACTTAAACAATTATACAATGTGCATTCTATGACTGTACAAGCCTGAGAAGGCCAGGAATTAAATTTCTCAAGTGAATTATTAAATATTATACAACAGATTCAAGTGCCTTTTTTTGAATATGACTATATTAATCATTATGTTATTGATTATAAAGCTTATTATTTAGCTACCATCTCCTGTTTCCATTGCAACCAAAATAGGGTTACTAGAAAAGTGGGAATTGAAGAGATTTGGGGAGTAAAGAAAAGTGGGATCGTTAGAGTAAATACAGCAGATGCCACACAAATGTCCAAGTTGAAACAAATAGCAGTCCTCAGATGCAATCACATAAGACACAAACAATTCCTATATAATACTAGGTCACCGAAAATGTAAAAATGGACTTAAAATGGACATAAGATATGGACTTAAAATGGTGTTGCTTTGGAGGCTAATTGACAATGGTGGTTATGCTAATCTTATGGTGGCTCATCTCTGGCTACCAGCATTCTATTTTAATTTTCAATATTAAGGGCTTGTCTTGATAGCAGCTGACCTAAAGTAGCTGATTAAATTACCCTGTATAAAAATGTATAATTATAATTATAATCTATACACTCAACTCTATACAATTATAGAAATAGATTGAGACATAGTGCAAACAAATGGGAAGTTGACATTAAATAACATGTGAATTGTGTTGAAGAAAGAAAATACATTCATTTGCAATACATTCAGACATTATACAGTGGAATAGAATTTAATACTCAGAATACTTGATCCACATCTAAAGCCATGAGCTGCATGGCATGCAACAACAGCCTGAATTGGTGCTCATATCTAGAGTGACTTTCAAACTGAAAACATTAAAGCATATTCACTGCACATTTTCCAATATTCTCTCAAAATGGCTCAATCTCATTTTACATTCCTTTCTCAGAACTTTCAATTACCTTGAGGACTAAAGTGCTCAGCTTGAGCTGGAGTGGATAAATACATTTCAAGTTCATCCAACTGCTGCTTGTATTCTTTGATTCTGGATTCAAAAGTAACAACAAGCCATTGAAAATATTCCATAGGAGCTGTGTAGTCAATGTGCATACTTGCAGGACCCTCATGCAATCTTTTTGCTATTTCTGCAAAACTTAGCTCCTAAAAAAATCATAAAGCTGATTTGCAAGGATCTATAAAGCAACTTCCAAATATAATACTTCATAAAAGGTATCAGCCAATCAATTCTATTTATTTCCCATTTCAGAAATCACCCTGTCTGTCATCCAAATTAGGAGTGGTGCCATGAATCTTTCAAAAGGGCTAACTACTTCAACAGGAGTTACAACATGCCAATCTGACTAGCAGGGTATCAAAAATGCTACTTTTGCTCCAAGACAAAATGTCTAATCTTCCAATGAGAGGCCAGCATGCTGCAACAGAGGGCTTATAGCTTCCCTAGTTGTCCCCTGCTGTCATTCTCGCTCCTAATTACCATTGGTTTATCCATATTTTAACCATTAAATTGATACACAGAAAGAATAAACAAGAAAAGGGATAGGTAAAAGACATCATTCAAGAGATTAGCACAACAACACGAGAAACATCAAAAGTCATGAAGAAAGAAGAAGACATATACCTGTGATATATCAGATTTTAGAGCTTCAACACCAACTGCATCCCTTTGCATTCCATTTGAAACTTCTGCTACCAGCTACAACAGAAAATAATTTGTAGAATAAATAAACAAAGTGTTTTGCAAGATATAGAACAGGAGTCAGCAACATATGGCTCTAGTGCCAAATTTGACTACTTCAATATTTTCCTGTGGCACCCCTTGGCTTGCCAGTCTAGAATCAAGTAAGTGATTTATGACATACAGAAATTATGATTTTGATTATGCCTGATGTTTGAACCTATCTAACTTTTGTTGCAAATACACTTACAAATTACAAATATATATAGATGTACATACATTTGCTTGCAGAAATATATCTAGATGTACAGATGAACTTACATTTATGGGGGACTCCCTCCTTGATTAATTTATCTAATGAGTGAACTCCTTCTTAAGAAATTCAACAGCATGTAAGTTGCTGTAAGTGCCTATTTCATATTATGTTCATACATACATACATTATATATATGCATAATATATATATATATATATATATATATATATATATATATATATATATATATATATTTATTTATGCATATCCAATTGCTGTAAATATCATTGTACTAGACACTAACTTAATTAAACTTTGACTATATGAACTGAACTGAACTAAATTGAACTGTATGTTAGATCATGATACCTGCTTTAATGCTAATATATCTTCATTAGCTTTAAAAATAAGCTTTGCAGAATATCTTGTGATTTCATCCTTTTTTGCTCTCTGCTCTTTTATGTGTTTGCTGCAATCAAAAGAAAGTGTTGGATTTTCTTACAAATAAAATAATTTCTACTAAAGACAATGGAAATAAGCTGTAGTGCAGAACTTTAACCCCCAACTATTTAAAAATTTCTATTCCATTGGTGATATGTGAAGTGTAAAAAAACAGTTTATACCTTAGTTCCTCATAAGCTTGCATTAATGGTGCTGCTACCTGTGCATCTTTTGGATTCTCTGGTACTTTCTGCCTAAAAGTCATTTTACTAACTCAGCAAAGAAGAAACAAATATTCTCAAGAAAACTAGTTATAAAATGAGAGGGCAAAGGGCACAAGTCAATTTCAAAACTTGCAAAGAGCACAAAGGCCTATTCATTTTGTAATTATAGCAAATGAGTGCAAAGCGAGGATGCTTAGTTATTAAATTGTATTTATATGATACTCAGTGAATAAATAAATTTCCTATTTTTGAACCAAAATTTCCAAATCAGAAACTTGATTTATAAACTGGTCACTAAGCAAGAGAAAAGTGCAAGCAACTATTGTTTACATCCTAGGAAACATATTTATGTACTGTACTATTGACATTTCTCAACTCTTGCAAAAGAGTGAATTATTTGTACTATAACAGCTGAAAGGGTGCAGTTTGATCTCAGAAATTCATCTTTCATGCACAATTTTCAAACTTAGCAGTCTGGGAAAGGGGTAGGGTGTGAAGTTTAGACAGGGTTAGGGTGTGGGGTTCCCAAAGGGCTTGGTTAAGGGTTAGGCTAAGGGGTAGTTTCTTTGTCTACCATTATAAAATTGCCCATATATGTTTAAACATGCTAAATTTTGTAAATGATTTTTACCCCAAAATGTTACCCTATGGGGTAAAACAAGATACCATGTGAATGTACACATGAAGAGCTATCAAATGATGTATAATCTATTAGGGGTAGCCCCACTATTTCATGGAGAGCTTCACACCTGCATTAGCCCCAAAAACGGCTACATTCAGATCTGTAACAGGGAGAAATTTAATTTAGACCATATGGTAGACATAGTGTCAAATGCTTATTGCTTTCCCATCTGAACAAACATAGTTCCTCCATTGTGAATTAAATACGACTCTCTCACCCGGTAGCTACTGTAGATGAAGCAACTGGTAGAGAGGTAGTGGAGCCGGCTGTATTTCCAAACAGTGATAAACCTTGAGTGCCACCAGATGATGCTTGGAACTGAAAAGGTGCTGTTGAAGCACTAGTTGCAGTTTGCGCGCCAAACAAATTAGAGCCAAAAAGACTTGAAGATGTTGTTACACTTGTAGTTGTAGATAAAGAGCCAAAGCCTATTTGTTGAGATGATGTTTTTGTGACTGAAAATGCACTTGCAGTTGCCGTGGGCTTAGAACCAAAAGAGGCCAAACCGAAACCGGTGCTAGATGGTTGAGCGACACTCCCAGCAAATGAGAAGCCTGAAGCATTCGTAGTTGTTTTTGCAGCACCAAAAGTAAATCCAGATGATGCTGGTTGTACTGCCGTGCTCGATGTCCCAAATGCAGGTGTCCCAGTAGATGGAGTCCCAAAAAGGCCACTTGACGTGCCAAAAAGTGTGCCCGATGCTGTAGCCATATTGGTAACAAGACGGAAAAATGTCAACCGCTGGTCATGGTCACTGGTGGATTGTCACCGCGGGCCCTCCTCAGCATGGATGCGGGCTTTCCTTCGAGAAGAAATGTCGCGAAACAACATTTAAATCAATTTATATTGTGTTCTTGATGACGATCAGAAAAATGGAATTAGCGTACAAATGAAGATAAGTATACTTTACTTAATGTATCTCATTCATTTCTACTTTTAGCATGCTATGAACCTATCATAAATCATTTTTTAGCTTGTAATACACCAAATATGAATGTTCGTTAATTGATACAAAAAAGAACTTGACTCTTCAAACAACAATGTTTACGTTAGGACATCAGTACCACTCTCATATTTTGAAATTTCTTCGTTTTCGCGGAGGGGGCCCCCAAACTGTCAAAATATTTCACTAAACTACATGCTGCCATATTGTAAGTCTCTAAAGAGCTCTCGATTTACCTCCGTTTCCCCCAATTTCTTGGGGCTTGGAGGGTGCCTATGAGAGGACTTTAGTTCTGGCACGAGCATTTAGGACCGGATGCCCTTCCTGACGTAACCAATGGTCTGCGGTGGGCCTCGAACCCAGGACCATGTTGGTCTTAGTCGAGTGCATTAACACTAGGCTACGGCTGCTCTATAAGTCTCTAAAGAGCATAAATGGCAAAAATGGATCTCTTTAAAGTTTTGCTTAGCTATGGTATAGCTTAACATAGATTTATGTAATGTGCTGCTGCTTTTTTCTGAGTAGAGGAGCACACAGCAATTTATATGAAATTAAAAAACTTAAGTTTGTCTTTGGAAGAAATTTCTTCTTGAGCAGCCCAGAGTTCCCTCCGCTGTAGTATCCCCTGTTTTGAAAAGAAAGTGTTAGTTATTTCAGGTGAAAAATGCTCATGCCCTGACTTGGAAAATGTGGAGCCTGAAAAAATGAAGCTTTCAAGCACTCTTTTTGTTGTCAAGCTCTGCACCCGTTGCAGCATTTTCAACCGAAAGTGCGCTTGCAATAGCCATAGTTCCAACCAGTGGCGAAGTTAGAGGTCCTGCCTGTCCTGCCCGGCAGGACTAAATTGCTTCAATAACATGAAAATTTTTAAAAAGTGGCTAAAATTTAATTTTAAGCCAAGGTAACATTTCTCAACCGTTAGCTCGTTCTCGCATAGCGAACTCATTCAACACAGCTTTTGCTTTGCCATTTATGAAATCATTTTTACATGGTTACCAAAGAATAACTTTGTCTTGAGCCCAACTCTAGCCATCTGAGATGGTAGGAGCTGGTAGGAGCTGAAACAAAAGAGTATCTCAGCACGTCTTTGTTCCTGTACTACCTCACAATAGAAAACAACAATCGTTCTCCTGCCAGATTTTACTGGCAGGTGCTAGGGCGGTATTGCTGCTGCGATGTCATGGAGCTACGCTGGAATTGAACATTTTGATTGGCTGAACGGCTTAACACGCCATTGCCTTAGAGCCTTTCGTGATGACAGCTCCTGCATACTTTGACATGCAGGGCGCTTGTAACAGTCAAAATCACGTTTTGAACTTGCGTTGTAGCTGTGGACAGTAGGTCTAAGTTTACGAAGTGGCCGAAGAAAGTAGCCGAGGAGCTGAAGACTTTATTTGTGAGCTTATAGAGAAATCACTGAGTGAAAGAACTGTTGGTGAGCAGAAAGAGATCTTGCAGCATAAGAAGCCCCAGCCAAAACTAGGGGCTAGAACTGCCAATCGCCAGTTTCAGAACGACTGGTATGCGAAAAAAGAATGGCTTTTTTTGGCTCAACTAATTTACAAAGATTGTTTTGCTGGCCGTGCCTTTTGTTTGCTCCAGGAAAATCGCAAACGTGGACAAGAAAAGGATATGCCGATATGCGTTGTTTTCTTTCCGATTGCAGAAAGCATGAGCGATCGAACTGCCATTTGGAGGTCTATAAGAAGTGGAAGACATTTGACGCGACAGTAATGGTCGATATTCTATTCTCAAGAGCGAGAAGAGAAGAGGTGCAGCGCCATAATGAGCAGGTAAGGCAGAACAGTGAGACGCTTAAAACCATTTCTGAAGCTGTTTTATTCTTAAGCAAAGAAGAATTAGCCTTTAGGGGTCACGATGAATCAAGCGATAGCCTTAATAAGGGAAATTATAGGGAGCTACTTGAATGCTTTGCAAAATTTGATTCTGTCTTTGAACGTCGTCTCCATAGGGAGTTGACAGAAGGTTAAAGGACACATTCTTGTGTTCTCACTGGCGTTTCTTCAGAGATTCAAAAGGATCTCATTCAATGCATAGATTCTGTCATCCCAGATCAGATTGACAAGGAAATTGAAAATTGCAGATTCTTGAGCATTCAGGTGGATGAAACAACCGATGCTTCTGCTAAGGAGGTTTCTGAAACTTTTTTATGTTAGTTCTGATAGATCCCACTTTTCCTTGGTTGTTGGTCTATGAAATACATTTGCAGAATAGAATTGTCCTCATTGCTTATTATTATCATATTTTGCTTCTGAATATTGGTTTTATGAGAAGCTAATGAGTCTCACTGTACTGCCTTATAATAAAAGCCTGCAACGATATTTTGAACTTCAAGGCTTTAGAATGGTAAGGAAGAGTTAAATCATATTTTGGCATACTGAAGGTACTTTTTGCCAACCCTTGTCGGAATATAAAGCATGAGATAATAGCCAAACAATCAACAGATAGTAAATAACTAGAAGAAGATTCATCCCTGATTGTACCAGTGTTGGGATACTCTTTTGCTGAATCAATCAAACTTTGTTGCAGAATTAAGTTGCATGTGAACTTTTGAATTTGTGCAATAATGATAGCAATTTGATTGCCCCCAGCCTTTATGTTGCCAAAAGACTGGTGGGATTCCTTATGCTTAAAAATGGAAAAGTCAAGCATAGGCAAACCCTTGACGTGCGGCTTGAGTTTAACTCAATTGGAGTTTCCATTGAGGACTAATTTGCTTGGCAACTACAATTTGATATTTATAAGATTTAATTTTTATCTCAAAATGTTTTGTTTACAAGTGAAATATATGATTTAATTCTATGTAGTATATGTTTTACAGCAGTTCTGAAAACAACAACCTGTGATGTAGAAGGGGACTTAANAGTCAATAAAAATGGTGTTAAAATCTATCTTCAATGTAAAGGTGAAATCATGCAAATTACGTTATACCTGTAGGAGGAGATATATGTTAACTTTAACTATCTGAAAATGGGTACTTTCCATAGAGTGTTCAAAACAGCAGGGTTAAGAAAAGTTTTGAAACTCTTATGTTTCAAAGGCAAGAAAAAACTCGTATGTTTTTTCCTTTCATTCCAAAGGGGCAGGACTAACTTTTCCATCCTAGCTTCGCCACTGTTTCCAACAGCATGTTTTCATGTGTAAAGAGAATTCAGAGTGACAAGCAAATATGATTTAGGAATGGCAATGATGTAGGGATTAGATAAAAGTAATAGCAGCTTTGATCTTCATACACAAAAGAGAGCAAGAAATTTTATTGTTCAACAATTCATCAATGAAAATGATATATTTTATATACAGGGATACCATATCAAGATAAATTCCACGCAAAACAATATCAACTAGTTGCAAAAGATAAGAGCTTCATTTTCCAAAGTGTCCTTCTTGAGTTCCTTTCATTGCTTTTGTTTTCACATTGTCATTTGCATGCTATCATCATGGTACTCGAATTCCGCCGTAAAATGGCGCAATATATCTGGCTGACGTTTAATTCTCAAACCTCTTATTGACGTAGCTTTGTCGCATACTCTTTTGATAACAGACACTGCGTAATCGATGTGCTCTTTCGTGTACACTCTTCTTGGCACTGCCAAACGCACAAGTTCCATTGGCGCTGGCTGTTCCATTCCATTGGCACATTTTCCAAACATGACTGTTC
>OLMO02000001.1:24536223-24561358 GCA_900291935.2 Cassiopea xamachana | reverse complement strand
CCAATCTCACAGGCTCTTATTCCCCCTTCAAGGAACAATTCAACAGCCATAGAATGAGCTGTAATTAAAATTTTTCGTATTAAAGTAATTGCGAGGCTAGATATGGAAGAAAGCCAGTGGTTTCACTTCAAGCATTTTAAAAATATTGGATAAATTGTATCTTTCAAGAAGAGTCAAGTCATTGACGAAATACGAATAAAGATTTAGTTGAGCTATGCAATTTCTCACCACCACGAAACGTTTAATGCTAAATATGGTAGCGTATGCAAAGTAAGTGAAAATGATAGTAATTAGGAAAAATTAGCAATTAGTTATTTTGCATTCAATTCTCCAAAATATGACATCAAGAAGTTGATTAACCTGAACATCACCTGGATAAGACAATGACGGTATGTGGGGTAGAACTTGTTTTGCATCAATGTACACAGCATGACCCCCAACTGGCTCAATGATTGGTATTCCTTCTTCAATTAACCGTTTACCAAAATACTGTATTTGGCCGATTCTTTGAGATAAATATTCTTCTGTTACTACTTCTTTAAGTCCCTGAGAAATGATTTCCATATCTCTCCCAGCAAGCCCTCCATATGTTGTAAATCCTTCTGTTAAAATCAAATTCTCCGTGCATCTTCGGGCTACCTCGTCATCGTGTAAAGCTATCCATCCACCTATGTGACCGAGACCATCCTTCTTAGCGCTCATGGTCATTCCGTCAACCAAGCTTGCAATTTCTCTAACAATTTCAGCGATGCTCTTTTCTTGATATCCTGATTCACGTTCCTTTATGAACCAAGCATTCTCTGCAAACCTTATTGAATATACATGCGATATGTATACATACACACACACATAGATAAAAAAATATATGATGTACATATAGATTTCAAAAAAGATTTACTGATGAAGCGCAATCGAAATATTTAAAGAGTTGCAATTTCTAAGCCTATCAATTACCTTAAAGATTTGATTAAGCTCCCCTCCTTTGATTAAGTGTCCCCTCGAATAAGCTCCCACCTTCGAGCTGCTTTCTGACAAATAAGCCCCAACCGTCAAATATTCCCCCATGGGGGCTATCTAGCTCAGTATGATGCAGGTCAAAATCAACGAAAACAAAAAAATTCAGCAATTGTTATGCGTATTTGTGGTAACATTTGATGTGAACGACTGTCCTAGCGATTTTCCTTCATTCTATCTCTATTTACATTTGAATCAAACTACATTAGAGTTTTTGTCTTTTCTAACAGCTTCTTATATAGAATAATTGGTATTCTTTCACTTTCTGTCATCATGTGGTAGATCTCCGAGCTTGTAAAGTTAAATAACTCCTCACCTCGATTAAGCCCTGCACCCGATTAAGCCCTCCCATCGAGTAAGCTCCCACCCTAAATATCATTTCTAACAAATAAGCCCCCGGGGACATGAACGAGTCTCTACGGTATTTAAGATAAGCTAAAGTATAAGCATTAGGGGAAAACATATGGAATATAAACCTATGAATGGGTAAATTATTTTGAAAACATTTTCAACAGCAAGATCGTATACAGCATGATGAAATCATTAAGTGCTTATTGCAAAGGAGTGACTCATAACCACGTACCTACATCCATCTAAATATAGAGGTTTGCTGAACTCTCTACAAATTGCTCTTACATTTCGAATATTTTCCAAGCTGACAGGCTGGCCACCGCCTGTGTTATTTGTGAGTGTCAGCATGACAAGGGGTACGCTCTCTGCTCTGTCTTGAAGCAGAACCTCCAATGCTTCTATGTTCATGTTGCCTTTCGATTTAAGAAGAAATATTATAGCTTTTTGCAATTCCACAAACAAGGCTTTTACATGTTTGTATTTCCACTTTTTGGAATGCTATTTCAGAGACGTCAAAGCACATTTTTGAGTGAGGGGGCTGAGGACGAATGACAAGCTTCTATTAAATGTCGCAGTGGGGGTCAGGGGTGGAGCCTCTTAAAATTTTTATAGGTACGCCCTTAGATTGCACGAAACCCCCTTTTGAGTATCAAAATACATCTTACCTTAGATAGGATAGGCTATCTATTGCGTAACATCATGCACTAGCAAAAAAGTTGGGGAGCTGGAGCCCACTCCCCATCTCCGGCGTGCCTGTATTTAGTGCTATCCATGCAGTATATGAGCGAGAAGCACAAGTTTGTAGATAGTTGTCATGCTACTCACCCCTTCCTAGTGGAGAGAAGTGATCTGTTAATGGTAAAAAATGCGTATTTAGGCAAACTTTGCATAAATAGATTTATTTGAGGCTTGCCAGCAATGACATTATCTTGTAGTCTAATATAACTTCTAACATGTCTTGAAAGTACACATTCTGAACCTCTCTCCTTCCGCTCTTTGATCCAAGACAGAAAACATGCAGAGGAAATTGCAATACCTAATTATTCAAAGCAGAGAAAAAAGACAACCTAGAGAAAGGATGAGGTGAAGAGAGAAGCAGAAAAAATATTTGCCACAGACACATTGATGATACTTGCAAAGGATGAAAGATTATGCACGATCATAACATAATGAACACCTTTTTTGAAAAAGACGTCCAATTGAGAGCTTGGATCCAACTTCATTCGATTTCGAGGTATAATCCATTCTGCCTATAGCTTGATACACACTTTATCCCAACCTTGAACCTTGACCTCAATCTCAAGACCTTGGCAGAGATTTGTACCGAGTAGTAACCACTGAAAACTTAGCGGAAGCCAATGCAGACATTTGGGCTGTCACGAATGTGGTGTATGCTTTCTAGCATGTAAGTTCCTTAAGGTAATTATTGGTGTTTTACGACACACGATTACAATTTTTCACCTTTTTACAACCTTCTGATTTACATGCTCAGTTTCAAGCCAACATTTAGATGCCTTCTCAACGTATGCAGCCTTAGAATCAACGTGGATGCTTGGAATAAAGCAAACTTAAATATAATCTTTCAATAAATTTTGTATCTATGTAATTAACAAAAATAATGTTATAATATAATCGTCAGCATCAAGATCAGTAAAATCATTCTATGAACAGAACAACTAAATTCAATGTTAATTCAAGAGACAGACTTGTTAGTTAGTTAACTGACTGAATCATAATGACGACAAATAGGCAATGCTTTTCAGGCTCAAGGATTTTATCTGCACGTTTTCCTTAGTTTTTCGTGTTGTTATGGTGAGTAATATCTAACTTTACAGCTATTAAAATCCTTTAGTTATAGTAAGTACATTGCACTATGCAGATGAACAGCTTGCTAACTGCAAACGTTTGCAAGACTTAGAATTAAAATAGGATTAATGTAATGCAAAATTGAGATCAATGCAGAAACTTTACAATCAACCTTTGACAAGCCATTCCTAGTGGGTTGTCATGGCCGTGATTAGAAGTTTCAAAAGTGTGTGTTTTTCCAAGCACTGCTGAGTGTGAAATGAGTAGGAATGGCATCTAAATGCCATTTCTGCTGCCTCGCACTAGAAATGTTTTTCTGCTATGATGAAAGGTGTATGCCACAACCCTGCTCCTTACGTTAACGATTATCAATTGCTACCTTTCCAAAGAAACTCAGCAATCTGCATGACGTTGAAGGCAATGAAAATGTGTGAACCACATGAAAGGAATAAACAGAATTTTGCAGCTGTCGTTCCAAAGTTGCTTTTTTTGTCGATTATTGATGCTTCCGTTCACGCTTTTGAAGGAGAAGAGTACTTTGAAACATAAATAAAATGTTTACCTTTAAATGGGTAAGCAGATTTATGCAGTTGCGACTCCTTTATTGGCAAGTTGCAAGCAATTGCACCACGCATTTCAATGTTTGCTCTCGTTGTATCAAAATGAGTATTATTGGGGACAATCATGCCTGGCTCAACTGTCGCTGTAAATAGTATCCTTTCAGCGGCTCTGCCTTGATGTGTTGGTATGACGTGCTTGAAATGGAACAATTCTGTGACAGCCTCTTTGAACTTGTACCAACTATTGGAACATGCGTAGCTTTCATCCCCAAGTTGCATGACAGCCATTTGTTTAGTAGAAAGTGCACCAGTGCCAGAATCTGTAAGGAAGTCAATCATAACGTCTTCTGCTGGTATGAGGAAAAGATTATAATCACATCTATTTAAGATTTCTTGGCGCTCCTTTTTGGTCGTTTCTTTGATTTGCTCCAGTACCTTTACTTTGAAGGCTGGGAAGGAGACCCTTGGTAAATTATCCATCATATCTATGTAATGCTTTCTCAATCCACTCTTTGCAATGCTTTCTCAATCCTCTCTAGAAAGTAACTGCAACGCAATTGCAGCACTTTCCTATTTAATCCACATGCTAATCTTGTTACCAATGTGTGCTCTCACGTGGCTTGCCAAAGTAATCTATTGGGTAGCCCCTTCTGAATTACATTCCATCAATGCAGTAGCTTTTGTGAAGACCAGATCTAAGTTTGAGGTTCTTCTTATCTTATTGGAACATACCATAGATATGGTGACTTTCTACTCATCTAAGTGACGTATTTTTTATACCTTACTTTTGCGGTAGTGGCACCTTTCTATTATTCTCCATAATGCTTGTAAGGTTGGTGTGAATTTCTTTGAGCATCCCATCAACTTTGCGTAAACAGTAAATTGCTGACGTAGTAAGGTGCCTATACCCAAACATCCCTATAATACTGTTGTTTCAACAAGGCAGTTGCTCTGTAATTTAGGCGCTATGTAATTAATGAATCGACGTCTTTTTGTACCGACTTTTAAAACAGGACGTTTGCTTTGGCCTTCGATTAGAAGCAGGTCAAATTTCCGTTTCCCTTAATGTTAGTAGTGCGCTTCAAAGTGATTGTTTTTCGCGAGGGTATTTTGTTATGCTTTAAGTGGGATTTTATCAAAATAGGTAGACTCAATATCACGAAGGAAACATTTCTGCAAATGGTATTCAAAGTTCACCAAAGTTCAATGTTTGGTACGAAATGCACAATTGAAAGAAAAATAGAATGGGGGTGGAAAGAAAGGCAGGATGGGGGTGGAAAGAAAGGTAGAATGGGGGTGTAGAGCAGTGCTGTAGAGCTAGATTAAGAACTAGGGGTGCTCATGCATACATTCATGGATTTCAAAACGAGCCAATGTATTGTATTCCAAAACGAGGCTAATTGACAATGGACATGATCAATCAAACTAAAAAGAGGCTAGCTCCCAGTTTGAAACTTACATAAAAGAAAGTCAGGGCCGTAGCATCAATACTTTCATTTAAACGCTGGATATTGCCCTGCGATAGTTAAAACTTTACGTTGATAATAGATTAAAAAATACCATTCCAGCATATCAGAGAGTTCTTTTCCTCTTTAGTTAATTCGACTTTCCATTAGAGCGGTTTTACCTGCTGGTGAAGGGTGGGTTTCACACAATTGTCACCCCTGAAGAAGGTTGAAAAGTAGCTTCTTTGGAAAAAAGATCGCTTAATGTTACGAAAATGTTCAAAATAGAGGAAGCCGTTGGAAGAACTTCTCTTTAGAAGAAGTTTCATGGTGATATTGATTATTCTAGGAACATGAACGAGACTCTCATAGCCTTGTCATTTATTGCTCTGAATCAGTGTTTGTTTTGAATAACTAGGGGGGCTCTAGCCCCCAAATAAGGAAAAAACTAGGGGGGCTGAGCCCCCCAGCTCTACACCCCTGATGTAGGGGTACAACACAACAAACTTTCGAATGAATCTGGAAAACCTTGAAGAAGAATTTGAGACTGATAATAAAGCTGTAGTTCTGTGCCACTTATCGAATTTTGCAATATTCGGTAAGACCAAGAATCAGCTAGTAATAACAGCTTTTAGTTAGTAGAAAAAAGTAGTTTATATTTTATGACAGATAAGCAGGATAAGGTGAACCACCGGCAAACGAATGCTTTTTTGGAACATGCATACAACATTCGACAAACAGGCCCAAATGGCTCCAAGTGACAAATAAACCAAAGACAATTTCCTTTTCTGATAATAAAAGCTTCCTTATTTATTTTAGAGTGCATTCAATGACTCCCATAGCATGTTCTTCGATAGAAGAGATTCTGAAATCTCTTGATCTACCGCGCTTTTCTTCGATAGTAAAAACCCATTGTAGGAAAATAGAATAAACTGCTGCTTTCAACTGCAAGTTATATGGCGAGTTTTAGCTAACGATTTCAATCTATGTAAAGAGCAGCCCCAGACTCTTTCAAAATCTCGTATAATTTAACTAGCTCTTGATAATATTTGATTTCTTCAACACGTAGTATGTTTCAAAGTATTTGAATGAGACAATCACACAATGGCTTGTACGATATGATAGCTTTTTTCAGACAGGCCCTAACCAAAGGGCCAAAAGTGCACACCCGAAAACAGCAGATGGTGCATATCAATGCCAAATATAGTTGAACCTCAGAAAATCAGCTGTCATTCTAATTGAACTGCTTAATGATTAAAACAATTATCACCTTCTTGGATTTTGACTTGAATGGAATAGTTCCAGAGGTTAGCCATTCCAATCAACAAGTTACTAGAACAAAGTAATACAATCAGTTGCGTGAAAATTTAACCTTTTCTGTAATTCATGTGATCAAGACCAGAAAGAAAACTATTAAAGATAATTCATCAAGTTAAAATTCCTGATCTTTGAGCGCTATTTTGTTCGTATCACAAGTCTTAGCAGCCGTCTAGCCATATATGAGATGGAACTTTTACCCCATCTCTGCCATTCAGGCTTACTGATCTTTCAATATCGTTTCTGTATGAACACTTACCCAACTATGCAACTAACTTTCTAAAGGATTTTAAGCTTCCTACTGCCTTTGCCTAGATAGCAAAAGCTGGTATAACAAGCATCAATTGTCAGGATCTTTGGATCATTTATAGCCTATCTGTAAACATTATTTGATATACCTCCCNNCCCCCCCCCCCCCACATGCAAACAACTGAAGTGTTCTTTAGCATGCCACTGATATTAGGATACGATAACAGACATTAAAGGATTGGAATCAAACAGCTTTTGGCTGCAAAAACTAGTGGAAAGAAAAGGATGATTTACTAATTTTCAATAATAAAAAAATTCTGGTTCAATTCTTCACAAGCATGCTTCAAATAATTACAACAAAAAGAGGAGTTCAATCTAGTCCACCCACAACATAGGGATGTTTTATATGGTAATGGTGATGCTCCAACAGAAAATCAATTGCTAGAGCCACAAAATCTGCTCCGAAAACAGGATGGGCTAATGCAAAATCTATCTGTAAAATATAGTAATTTTGAAAATAAATCTGCAAAGGAGATCAAATTGTATATGATACATTCTATCATGTTAAAACTTCCTCTGAAAAAAACTGTCAAAAACAAAGCTGGATATAGAAGAGTTTGATGTCTTTAATGGAAACAATGCTGCAAATGATACAGGGGTAAAGCAAAGGCAAATGTGGCCAACTGGCAGCCAGTTCAAGTTTTACAAAAGCTGAAAGATATTTAATTACTATGGATAATGGTTACTTCAATATCTCTCCTGAAGAGCAAAGTTCTTTGTATATGAAAATACTTCCTCTCCCTTAAAATCAGATGGACAAGATGGTTTGGAACCTTCAATTCATAGCTAATGCTTAATTTTTCTCTTTATGGCAGCTAAATCGGATTTTTTTAACTTAAAATTATTACTTGCATTGTCAATATTAATAGGTTTATCAGTCCACCAGCCATAGCTTGTTTTGTTTTTATTACTTTTAGATTCCTTTTTCTTTTTTGTCACTATACCCATTGCTTTTTCCATTTCATAACGCTTTTCATCTCTTTCTTGCTTCTTCTTAACAATTTTTTGTAAAATTGGATATGGGACCTTCTGATTTTTTGGCCGTCTTGCTCCTAATGATTGCAGTCTTTGTTCCTCTAGCTTTTTCTTTTCCTTTTTACTGAAACCAGTCACTCCTAGGTTCTTGACCTCATCAAAAATTGCCTTAAAATCATATTCACTTTGGTCATTTTCCTTTCTTATCGAACCTTGCTTTGCAACTAAGTTTAATGGCTGTCCTATTCTACGGGGCCTTTTCCTGGGTTCATCAAAGACAACAACTTCAACATGTCTCCGCTTTTTAGTTCCTTCTTTTTTCTGACTCTGACTCATATTTGTTGACACTAAAACTACCAATACACTCAAGGAAAGCATCAAACTCTTGCAGAGCAATACCCTTGACAGCCATCAAATTGACGATCAATGATCCATCAGCAGATTTAAATGTGGAAACGAGGTAAACATAACATGACAAAAAACATGGCCGCAGTTGATAAGGAAAGCAAAGGTTTTACTGGGAATAAATAATTGTATTGCTATCTGGGATCAGATCAGGATGTTGTACTCAACGTATGATATATAGCATAGTAATGGATGGTTAACACTTTTGAGCCATGTTTGTTCGACTAATACGTCCCAAACTACCTCAATGCTTCCAGAACAATTTTCTACAAAATTTGTTTAGGTAGATGAATATGTTTAATTCATTGTTGATGTGTCTTTTCATTACCTAGCTCATTCATGTTTCATAAAAGTGATGTTTTCACAAAGCTTTTGTATCTTTTTATCTTCATTCGTCGTTGGGGCCAGTTTTTTGTAGTCTTTATAAGTTATATTTTGATTATACAGAACAATTTCATTGACAACAGATAGGCATGAGAGCTCTGGTAGACAAGGAGCCTGTGAGCATGTAAGTTTTATCAGGTTTTCGTTTAATTATACAGTGTTTTAATGCTGCCATCTAATACGCATACTTTGAGTACCTTCCAGATTTTTCTTTCTCCTCAAACACTGTTAACATGTTTTTTACTCCATGTCCTATATTTTAGATTGTATTTTATGGTGCCATTCTTTGCTTTTAGATGGATACCTAGGTTCAAATAGTGTATATGTTCTTTCCGCTTTTTGTTTTTCAAGGCCGTGTTTGAAGTGGAGGAATTTATGCAGGAGAATATAAGAAATTTTAGCATTATTGCTCATGTTGACCATGGGAAAAGTACTTTGGCAGATCGTCTTCTGGAGTATACAGGTACTACCTTCCTATGGGTGATAGTCATTGTTTTATTTTTTGCAAATAAAAATATGACATAGATAATTGCTTGAAGTGCAATGGTTCAAAAAGCAGCTTTTTTCTTTAGGAATGACAAGTAGCATCTTCTATTCACTATGAAGTGAAGCCAATCATTTATCCTCAATTGTTCTATGCCATTAGATCATATTATCTTCTATACTTTTCTGTAATTTTTGAAGTTGTTTTATGAAATTTTGTGCTTTTGTAGGCACTATCAATCATCACTCTGACAACAAACAAGTGTTAGATAAGTTGCAAGTAGAAAGAGAAAGGGGGATTACTGTAAAAGCACAAGTAATTATTAACTTCTTGATTCCACAGATCTTATTTAATTTTAAGAGAAAATTAGCGTTTTTCATATCTGTTATGTTTATAGAAGTTTTCATTTTTGAAAAAAATAAAATTTGACAAGACTATGCTTGTTCTCTGATAAACTCAGTATTAATGCATAAGATAGTCTGTTGATGCTACAGAAATTTACCACAGCATGAACAAGCGGCAACATTCTTTTCACATACTTTTACGTAATGCATAAGAGGGAATTGATTGAAATGGTATTTACTTGCTGAAGATTGTACGGAGGGATTTGTTTATTTATCCTATTCATATTTCATTAAAATTGAGGATTTTATCATAATGTCTCAGTATTTCTGAAAATAAACTTTTTGTGCTACTTTTTCAAATCATATAGACTGCCTCAATGATACATTATCACAATGGCAAGAAGTATTTATTGAACTTGATTGACACACCAGTAAGTGATTATAACTTTGAATTTCCTTTTGCTTTTATCATCCAAAACTTTAGGCTTTTTAAGGGAGTTGTCATTTTTAATACTGGGTACAGGGGTGGAAGAATTCTTGGAGGGGCATCAAATTTATTAGCCTTGTTTTATTGGGCTGCCAAATTTTTTTTACAAATTCATGATGGGGTAGCAAAATTTTGAAAAAATTCCCACCATAGATATTATTTACATGCTAAGTGCAGAATGTTTATTTTTTCTGAAAAAGTATATATAAAAATGCTTTCTTTTTCAAAATAAAACTTTTGTGAGTAAAAATTTATTTGAAATAATCAGTTAGTGTTCTTTGTTTCTTTGACTCCCTTTTACTTTTCCATTTTCCTTTCTTTCATATCCAGATTACATTTTTGGCACTTTGAAGCTTTAGATCCAGATCGAATGACACAGATAGAAATATTGTTGGACTATGAAATTTTTCCAGCATATGAAAATTGGGCATCACATGCTATTAAAGAAAATGAATAGGGTACATAAACTTTGCAATCTATCCCAGAAATTCTTCCACCTCTGTACCCACTGTTAAAAATGACAGCTCCATATGATGGTAGTGTGCTGTCACTTGATGAAAATCTGTGACTCATTCTGACTCTTTTTCTATTAATTGCCTTCTTTTGGTGATACCTAATTCAGAATAGGTTTTTTGATGAATAGATTAGAGGTGAAAACCATATTAAGGCCAACTTATCCAATGATATCCAATTTGCTTTTGCTATTTGCATTTCAATGTACAATTTTTGTTAAGGGGCATGTTGATTTCAATTATGAAGTTTCAAGGTCATTAGCTGCCTGTCAGGGTGTTATTTTGGTGGTAGATGCTGCCCAGGTAATCTAATTCATTCTGTCAAGTAGTGGTGCCTAATGTGACATTCCAGCATACTAAATAGCTCACATGGTTTGCTACATAGTGTGTTCATCTGCTTAATCACTTTAGCATTAAGTTTTGACAAGTAGGCAAGTGCAGTCACATACATAAATTTTGCTAAGAGATTGAGGGAGGTCAGTTGCTCTTATTGCTTGATCAAATTTGCATATCTTTATTGGAAGAAGTTATATAGAGCTCAATAGCTATTTTAAGATTACTGCTTATCACAGATAAAATGCAATGCTCTTTAATAGCAGTGGCAGATTAAATCAAACCTCATCACTAGCCTTATTGAATAGTACTTTGAAATAGGTTAAACATGTCTGCTTTGTTTTACTGTTTTTTAGTTTATTAGAAATATTAAACTAGATGATGAATCATAAATTATCATGTTGTATAATATCTTATGCTAAATGAAGATCATATGTTCTAGGGTGTTCAAGCACAGACAGTAGCTAATTTTTTCCTTGCTGTAAATTCAAGTTTAGTTGTCATTCCTGTTTTAAACAAGGTAGATATTGAATAACAAGTATTTGTTAAAAGCTATATTTTCTATATTGTATGATTTATTTAATATTTTATTGACAAATGTATACCCTTAAAATCTTTAGTGATTAAAATTTGGCTTGAAGCATTGCTACCTTGACTTATCATAGTTGACTGGTATTATTTTACATTATTGATGCAAACTTGGGAGACTCTGTGCCATTTGATTTTAAGAAAAGACTCATTTAAGAAAAGTAGAATACAAAGAAGTTTTTGCCATTGATATTTGTTCCTTTTGTCATTCCTTAATGCATATAGGCACTTTTGATTGCATTTCTCTTCATAGATTGACTTGAAAACTGCAAATACTGAGCTAGTTTCAAAACAAATGGAAAACATATTTGGATTTGGCAAAGAAGAGCTGATTCAGGTTCTTAGTTTTACTAGCATGATTCTGTATGTGGTCTTAATTGTTGGTTATCTTTAAGCACATTACTGCTTATGCAGTCAAAGAACTCAGCATATCTTATTTCATTTCGTAGTTGAAGTATATATTGATGCATTTTCATGTGCATTTCCCTCACATTACACTTTCTAAGCAGGATTTTATTTTCAGGTTTCAGCTAAAACTGGTTTTGGAATTGAAATGCTAATGGAGAGAATCTGCTCACAGATTCCAAGGTCTGTTAGTGTGTCTGACACCTAAAGCATTCTTTTGATGAGCAAAACAATATTTGCTACATGTCCTTTAATGAAAATAGGCTATTCCCCTGTTGTTTGTGTTCAGGAGACATTAAAATAGTCACATCTTGCTGTGAGATTATTTTTTAGGAAAGCACCATTCATGATTAAGAAAATAGAATCCCTGAAATATTGACTCAACCCTAAAATAACAACTGTCAGTATCTTAAACATCACTGTGTCACTTTGTTACCTCATAAGAAATGTTTTCCATGTGATATCTGCCCCCTGGCCAACCCACCACTGAAGGTAGCATTGCAAAACAACAGACATAAATAAAAGCAGTAATAAACAGAGACAAGAAAAAGAGGCTTACTGGAAATAGTTATGTCTTGAAGACATTTATAGCAAAGTTTTTCTGGAGCATAGGTGTTCTTTGGATAAAGATAGAAGATTAGAAGTAACATGTATAGTAGGAATAGAGGTGTGATGCAGCTATATAATAATATTTGATGTGCAACATGATTCTCTTCAGTTAGAAATTTGTGGTTTTTATCATTAATGATAGCCCCTTATAACCATTATTCTACATTTGCAGCCCATCTGGTGAGAGAAGTGGTCCATTAAAAGCGTTATTATTTGATTCATGGTTTGATCAATATAGAGGTGTTATATGTCTAGTTGCCGTGGTTGATGGTGAAATCAAGAAAGGTGCATATTTGTTATTTCTGTGTAACATTTCTTAAGTTCTCCCTTTCATTATAATTATTAAGATTCTTTTGATGCAGTGTACTATGCATTTATTAGGAATATGACAAACAAAATTGCCATAGAATAGTCAAACTATTAGAAATTTTTATAATACTTGGCACAAGGTAGTATTGTAATGAAGGGGGCTGGTTTTGCCTTCCATACAAGAGCTATTTACTATATTTTTATATGCTGGAAATCTGGTAGATTACCATCTATATTAAAGTGTAATTATCATTATCCAAGGATCTCGTATTTGTTCATCTGCAACTAAACAGAATTATGAAGTTATGGATGTTGGTGTGTTGAACCCAGCTGAAAAATCTACAAATCATTTGTTAGTATTGTATTTTTATTGTGCAATTCATTAAATCTAAGTGTGTTGTTATCCATAGGAAATGTAAACTAATTGTGTTTCACTGTTTATTCTAATTTTCGTGTTGGACCTTTTTACGCCAGGTTTAATTTAGCACTGGCCCTTATAACGCTAGGGAAGAAAGTTAGCCTACCGCCACTTAGGCCACAGTTTCCACCATTCAAAAAAGTATGATATTGAAAAATTATAAGACTTTTGCATTACCCCTGAATTTTAGAGATTCTGAGCTTCGATGTTCTTAAAAACTTTATGTTCTGTTGATCGTCGATTCTTATTTCTGAACCGATTAAATGTATTTGTGATTCAAGTGTATTAGTGTATAGCAGTATCTCCACCTCTCTCCTCCCCTCCCCAACAATAGAGCATAAGTGCTTCAAGACTCCCCTTTTCTGATGACGTGATAAGTGAGTAGGTCCTAAAGTAAGTCAAAGAATAAAGACGACGAGAATGAGTCATGGTTCCATTAAGGCATTTCCAAATTATTATTAAGAAATTTCCATATTATAAGACAAGTCTAGACGTTTCATACCCTAATTCCAGGGATCCATCATCAGCGTAATTAGCTAGATATCGTGGTACCTACTTACACTGATGATGGATCTCTGGAATTAGGATCCGAAACGTCTGGACATGTCTTATGATATGGAAATTCTTAATAATAATTTGGAAATGTGTTAACCAAGACTCTTATTCTCATCGTCTTTATTCTGCAATTCATAACAAAATTGCGCTTCCATCAAAGTGAATCTTTTCCTAAAATTAGAGAAAATCATAAATTGTCAGTCCTTTTGCCACTTAGGGAAAATTCAAAGCCAGCATAAAAAGGGTCAATAAGGTATATTTGTTTAGCATTTAATATTGAGTGAATGAATCAAAGAAGGGTTTAATAAGCGAGAGTATCATATTAATGAAAAATTGAATGGATGAAGAAGTTCATTAGAGAATGAATGGATGTCAAATAAATAGAAGTAAATTGAACGAATTGAAATAAAGTTAATTAAATAGATGAATCATAATTCAAGGATAATGTAAGTTCTTTCCAGTGACAAAATGCCATATCTTAATGTTGTCATTTGTCGTAGACTGGCAGGGCAAGTTGGATTTATTGTCTGTGGAATACGAAGAACCCAAGATGCCTTGATCGGTGATACGTTTGTTAACCCGGAAACGCCAGTTGCTCCACTTCCCGGTTTCAAAAGACCAAAACCAATGGTACTGTAATAAAGTTATTATGAATACAAACTTCAATTTTTGTGAAGGATATTGCACAATCAGGCATACACAGAGAAATGTATTAACAATCAAGATCGCTGCAGAAAGATATACAAATTTTGCAGTAAATAGCACGTTTGAGATTTATTTTTTAATGGGAATTCTATTTACTAGGTATTTGCTGGCATATATCCCACCGATCAAGGGTTTCACCTCAATCTCAGAACAGCAATTGACAAACTTACTCTCAATGATTCGAGTGTAACAGTCCAGCCTGATAACAGGTTCGTAAAATGTTTATTTCCAATTCGAACTTATTCCTATTTTTCTGGAACATTACATCACACAAATAGAACCAATAATCTTTATAAATACGTCTCGCCTAACCACGGTCGTAAGCTCATATTTAATGTTTAAGTGTCTTCCATCATCAAATGCAAGCCTATTGCTAGGGCCATTGTAGTTCTGCCCTGGGGATACCATTTTCAGGTAACCTGGACAGGATTATTACACAGCAATAAGTAACCTTGACAAAATAATTACTTTTCCCCTTATTCTACTAGTTGTATCTAAATGATATGCAAAAATTCTATTTTTATTGCATACAAACTATGTGGTAAAATTTTTGCTGCAGTGCCGCACTTGGTCAAGGCTGGAGGATTGGGTTTCTTGGCGTCTTGCATATGGATGTATTCAGACAACGGCTAGAGCAGGTATAGATGATTTAGGAAACAAATGCTTCAAATGTCTTTGTTTTTGGTGTTTCCTATTGGATTAACTATGCTTAATATAATGGAAACGGGCCTCCACTTTATATAGTTATGAATATGTAAATATATGGCTCTTTGACAGTATTTGCAATGTTTGTCACAGGAATATGGCATACCAGTTATTGTCACTACACCAAATGTTCCTTATCGAGGTAATTGTTAATTTATTTTAGCTAATATTTGGTTAAAATTTTTGTTAATGCTTTTGTATAAAGTGCACTGTCGTGATTTAAAATAATGTTAAAAATTAAACATTGGCAATGATTGTCTTAATTTACGTATACCTCATACCTTCCCTTTTGAGCATATTCTCAACTCGTATTCTTCCATAGCCGACTCCAGAATTTTGGTGGAGAGCGTAGACTCAAATTTAACGAGTAAAGTTATCATGCAATGACATTGGTTTAGAATTTCCCCGAGTAAATTCTAAAATATACCAAATTTGCTCTTGGATAGCAGTCATGTTGATGTTTAAATGAGATATCCTAACCCAAGAGTTTTATACAAATTCCTTATACTTCCTCCAGGGTACTGCAAAAATTTGAAGTAATGTTATATCGTTAGAAATCTTAGTTCATGAAAGCACACTTCTTTCTTATTTTACTGTCATTCCTTTGCTGTTGTGCATTGCCGTTTTTCTTCAGGATTTTCAGTGAAATATTAATTAGATTTCATATTCTTATACCGTAAGTCCTCAAATAAGCCCCCACGTAAGAAACCATTTTTGTAAATAAACCCCCCTCGAATAAGCCGCCATGGGGCCCTTTTGGAAAGAAGCATAATTGCAGAATAATATCTTATTTCAAGAAAGCACCACAGGACAATCCACATATCCAGTGTTACTTCCATTGACTGGGAATAAAGAAGCGAAAAAAAAGCGACTTTCGTGAAGAAATAGTCATTGACTAGTAAATTTCATTTGCAAAATAGCCTTTTTGTAGTTTTTGATTTCATTGGTGGAGAAAATTGTTGCTTTTTATATCAGCTGTTCATTTTTGCAAATTAGCTACCGGGGTTTTATTCGAGGATTTACGTCAATCGATATAATAGTTTCAAGAGAAGAGCCACGAAGAAAAACATCTTTTCCTCTTTATTTACTTCGACATCCAACTAATTCGACATACATACCAAAAATTATGACTTAGCCATTAGACATATACGGTTTAATACAGACTCAGCCGATAGACATAAATGATAGTAATACGTTTCGAGACATCATGTCTCGTCTTCAGTTAGTTTTTTTGATATACCACTTGTTGTTTTCCCTAATTTCATTTATGAAACCTCCCACTAGCACTTTTATATAACTGAGGATAAGACATTATGTTTATGTGTATCGGCTAAGTCTGTATTAATCTGTTTATGTCTACTGGCTAAGTCCTAATTTTTGGTATGTATAATGAATTAATGGAATGTCGAAGTAAATAAAGAGGAGATGTTTTTCATCGTGGCTCTTCTCTTGAAATTTATAATTCAGCTGCAATTCCCAAGAAATGTTTCGATATAATAGTTGTCCTGAAATAAAGCTAGCGAAAAGTACATCGTGACTACAAGCCCATGTTGTAATGAAATAGATTGTCATGCATACTGTCTATTGTCGTACACTCTCATAAGATCATGAATATTACTATATTAAATTCTTTAGTTGTTGAATGCTGTTTAATCTTAATACTTATTGTTCATTTAGCAATCTTGAAAGGTAAAAAGATGAGTGAGGTAGAGATATTGACACCAGCTGAGGTATTTTCTCTTAATCTTTTGGTTTTCAGTTTAATATCATTGCTTTGGTTGCCTAGATATCCATGCTCTTTTCGATGACTAAGAAAGAACGATTATAATTTGAGGTTTTGTATAGTCGAGAATGTGATAAATTTTATGTTGCATTTTTGCTAACAAAATAACATCTTTTTATTGATAATTAGAATCTTATTGTAAGAATTTTTCAACAGTTTCCTGATATTTCGAAAGTGGAAATGTTTCTGGAGCCATATGTTATGGGAACTATCATATGCCCAGAGGAATATATGGGGAAAATTATGACACTTTGCCTGGTAAAGCCACTACTATGTCTATGTTTCTTTTGCTGTTCATTAGTTTAGTAAAATTATATACTTGATAAATCGAAAATTCCGTTTTATACAAAATACTTGACTCACGTTTCTAAGTGATTTTACTAGTACGTCCGCACGAGACAACATCTCCATGCTGATTAGATGTTCTAGACAGAAGTTTCAAGTACCAATCTTTTTCACGGAATCCGCTTCTACCTACACCATTGCTTGTCCTCTTAGCTGCAACTTTAGAAAATGCATCACAAAGATGCGTTGCATAGCTAGACCGAAGTTGCCTAGTCAAACACCGTAATCTATCAACACGTCCAGTAGTGTCTGTCCAGCACTCAATCATTGAAACTCATATGGTGCTTTATAATCACGCGATCTTGCTTTGCAAATAGTGATAGCTACTACTAGGAGTACTACAGAGGAAGTCTTGGTTTCTCATGTTTCGAGTGAAAATCCACAAGAGGTCAGATTCTATTGAAAACTATACACATCTCGGTCTGGAGAAGCTTTGGGTAGAGTACAGTGGAAAAAGACAAGAGAAAATTTCTTATAGGTTTTGGTAACAATTTTCTTAGCAGCACTTGGAATGCATGATTTACAATAGATAAATACGTCACTAGTATAATAATTAAAATACTTTTTGTAGTTCATATTTGGGGGATATATATGTAAGTTTATAACTATAAAAACCAATTTAGTAAATGCTTTCTATCGAAAGTTTCATACGGTATCATCAGTGTTTTTACCAATTCTATGAATTCTTTTCTCTTCAGAATAACCGTGGTGAGCAAGTGCAGTTAACGTATTTGGATGAAACAAGAGTAATGCTCAAATATTCTCTACCACTAAGTGAAATAGTCATCGATTTTTACGATAAATTGAAGTCTTTGTCTTCTGGCTATGCAAGGTATAGTATTTTGGTGCCTAGGGCCTAGATTGTACTGTTAACCAAAAGAAAGAGGGTCATAATTAATTTAATTCGTGGTGTAACATTCAATTCCTAGTCCTTATGCTCAAATTCTGCTCACAGTATTTTCATAGAAGTCTACTTATTCTTCCTACTAACCAGCCTTACTTGTTCAACATGGTATTTGTACACAAAATGCCTCCATCCTCAAAGTAATGTTTATGGATAATTCAAAATCATGTCTTTCATCGTAGTTTTGATTATGAGGAAAGTGGATACCAAAAGACTGTAATTTGTAAAGTAAGTCGTTAGTTCTCATTGAAAATTTTACATCATACGCTAATACAGTCGTATCAAGGTTCGTTTAGTTTGCATAATTCGCTGTGAAGCGATCAGATAAAGTAGTGTTTCTTTTCTAGCTGGACATTTTATTGAATGGAAAAACGGTTGATGCACTTAGCAGCATAGTTCATGAAACCCAAGGGAAAACATTAGGAAAATTGTTATGCATGAAATTAAAAGACCTCATACCAAGGTAATATGCATAAATATATTTTTACACCTAGAAATAGACATTTGTCACACAATTTATCTGCAATTCATAATTATGTAATTTCACACAAATTTAAGGCATGCTACATACAGTAAAGAAACCAGAAAGGGAAACTTATGTTTTTATCAGAAAAACTTATGCTTTCTAACATCCAAATGATAGGGTTATGTTGATTGATCATTGCTTTCCATTTGTAATAGGCAATTGTATGAAGTAGTAATACAAGCCGCAGTTAGAGGGAAAGTTTTAGCCAGAGAAACGTGAGTAGAAACTGAATATCAGCACATTTAGTAGGTTTTGATCTTCTTCTCTTGAATTGCAAATTGTATATGTAGGAAACAAATGCTCACGTGAAAAAGCACACTCTCTACTAACAATTTACACTTACCTAGTAAAGTACATTACTATAAATATCAAATGAGAAGTGTTTCTGAATTTACAGGATTCTTTTTTGGCAGATGCTTCATATCATACTAATTCAATTATCTTTAAAGTGGCGTAGAGTACTAGACTCTTAGAGACTTAATATACCATGTCATTAGCATTAGCTAATAACAAATCTGCTTAACTTGTAGTGTCAGACCTCTCAGAAAAGATGTAACAGCAAAGTGCGTAAGTGTTACCTCTTAGATGCTGTCTTCCATAAAATATGGTGTGACATTTGAGGTACTGCAGCTCCAATGACATCTGTTAAGATTCCATTTTATGGCATTAAGAGTGGGAAGATGTGGTACATAAACATGTAGCACTGTATTTCTATACTACATTGTTCCATTTATCTGCTTGCTTCTTTTACTGACTAGTGCTTTGCTAGATCAGATCATTACACTCGCAAAGACTGCCTAACAAAAAAAGCCACTCTAGTGAAAGTTGTGTTAACACTGCTTTAAAATTCTTCCATTGTTAATAAACATTATTTGTTTCTTTTTTGATAGTATGGTGGTGATATAACTCGGAAAAGAAAGCTGTTGGATAAGCAGAAAGAAGGGAAGAAGAAACTAAAAAAGATAGGAAATGTTGAATTGCCTCACGAAGCATTTTTAGCTTTGATGAAAAGGTAGCATTGGCTAAATGACTAGGTGGGCAACAATTATTAGGAATTGCCAATTTTACAGGTAAAATCTTTGTAATGTGGTTGTGACGCTGTGCTATTAAACAGCTTCTGGTCTTATTTTCTACAGTTAAATATTATTTTTAAAGAATGAAATTGAACTAGAATCAATAAACTCGTATCATTTTGTCATGTGGTCTATTGGGTTTTTTTGGATTCATTTGCACATAAAACAAAAGATGAGGAAAATAGAGTTCCAATAAAAAGATTAATTATTAAATTGCAAATACAGTCAACTCTCTGTAAGCGGACACCTCTATAAAGTGGACAACTCGTTAAGGCGGACACTTTTCGGAAGTCCTTGTCAGCCCCAATAGGAAATGCTGTATGTTCATGTTCTATAAGACGGACACCTCTTAAAACGGACAGTGGACAGTATTTCTTTGTCCCAAGTGCATTATGCACCTTTTTGAAGCGGGCAGTAGTAAGATGACTTTTGCTTCAAAACTAGAACTTAAAGATTAATCAATCAAAAATGAGTTACAGTGCACCTTAACGTTAAATTTCATGTCTAATGTCTATGGCGCCTTTTTCGACACTTTCGTTCTTGGCTGACGCCGACTAGGTTTTTACGTAAATGCTTTTTTTCTCAACCTTTTGTAAAAGCCAGTCTACAGCTCTCGTGTCACCTTCTACTAAATATTTGCAAGGGATATCCGGTCCGTAACCATCTCCTCTACTTTAGGAAAATTGCCATCCATACACTGATATTTTTGGGAAAATGCCCAACTATCTTTTCCTTATTCATCAAAGCAATGGCGTTTTTATCCTAGGTTCTTGGATACATGGAAGCACTTGATCACTTGTAAACACTGTTAACTCTAATTATTAAAGCGATATTAGTAGTCTCCTTTGTTTCTGAGCTCCTCCGCACTCAGATATGGCAATTTTCTATACAGCGGACACTTCTTTAAAATCCCGACAGTGTCAGCTTTAGAGAGAGTTCACTGTAGCTTGAATGGTATATCAATAAAAAGGTTAAAATACTATGTAATTATTCAAACAAGATATGTTATTCAACTAAATATACAATAATCTCACTAATTTAAGTTTTATTTAATGTCATCAATGTCAAGTGAAATTCTTCCTGCATAACCAGCTGCTTTCCTATTCTTATCTCTGGAAAAATTTTATCAATAATCTTTACAAAGGCTATCTTTGACAAGGGTTACTTACTAGATGAATATACCTATGCTCTTCCTTTGGGATTTTTTCTTACACTGGTAGACAGATATGAGAATTTCATTCTAACAACAAAGGAATAACATAACTTATTCCTGAAAATACAACTTTATGATGAGTGTTCATTGTGAAGAAAATTCAAGCGAGCAGATATAACCTCACTTCCATGCTTTATTGACAGTTCAGTTAGTTTATCCTTGTCACCTTCAAATAATATTTTGTCTTCCTCTCTGCTCAACAGTTTGCTTCCTGAAATAAATATATAAATAGTCTTGTTGGTACTACAGAATGTTACTACAGCACAAAAAAGCAGCAACATTCTTTTGACATACTGAAAGCTTTTTCGTCTGACACTTTTCAGAGTATGAAATGTCAGATAGTGACCAAAAGGTTAACTGAAATATATAGCTAGATGCATTTACATCTATCACATGTAACCACATCTGGCTATATACTTTGGTTAAACTTTTGGTCAATATCCGACATTTCATACTCTGACAAGTGTCAGACAAAAAACTTTCAGTATGTCAAAAGAATGTTACCCTTTTCCTACTGTAGAAAATATATAATTAATAATTTTAGTATGGACTTCTTGGCTGAAAGTAACACTTTTGCAAAAAAGTCCAAATGCCAAGAGCCATTTTCAACTTTGATTTCTATTTTCTAAGCTAATACATCTACAATCAAACTTTCCCAAGTCCAATCCACCTAAGACAGGCAATTCAGTTCTACTTCCTCTGCTACTAATACAGTAGCATGTGTAAGTTAGATTCTGCACAAGTCAGACTATTTTCCCTAATCTGAGAAGATCTGACACATGCAAATTTGACTGTATTTCTGGGATTAAAACAACATCAATCAATGTGCAAAAATATTTATATGAAGTTAAACAATATAGTTTAATATCAAAATAATTAAATTCAATGCAAAAAATTAAACAATATATTTTATTCTACCATCTCTCCTTTCACCATGCTGAACGTAATATTCTGCCTCTTCAATACTTCCATTCACACGGGATATCACCATTAACGCCTCCTTAAAATCCAGGTTGTATTTCAACATGAAATTCTGAGGGGGCCAATCAAAAAAGAGAATATATTCTTTTCATTTGGGTGAGAACTTGCTATAATGTACAATTTTCTTTAAAGAAGAAAATGTGATTCTATATATCAGAAAGAATTCATACAATATATAACCCAGGTAATATTTTAAAAGTTGAACAGACATCCCATTTACATCAATGGTTCCATTCATTAATTTTTCAAGTCAGTAGGGGTTTAAATCTACACTAGTCAGTAAATAATTTCAAATTGAAGCAGCCCATAATATGGGAATATTTCTTTCACATTTTTCAAATAAATTCAATGATATTCTCTAAGAATTAAACTTATGAGATTTTTGGATAATATGAAACAGAAAACACAAGACAATGCAAAGATTACCTTAACATTTCTCTCCATCAAAATCAGTCTCAATCTTTTCCTCCCATCTAGTGTTTTACAGAAATTTATGATTTCATTATTTGTTGAACCCAGATCTTGAACAAAAGAGATAGAAGCTCAATGTCAAGAGTCAAGGAAATATTTATCTTGGAAATAGCTTGTTGTGGAGTGCTTATTTATGTTCAAAAACCAACATTTGTACTTCATTGTGGAATCGATCACATTAATTTTGCACATTTATAGAGCATAATCAATCATTCACATCAAGAAATTAAGATAATAAAGCTAGGATATGTAATAAACCTATCCTATAAAGCCACTAAGTACAAAAAGAGGTCAAATGATAAAGAATCATCTGAACCTGAGACATTACCATCCTCTTGAGCTTTATCTGAAGGTTTTTCTTTATTCTTGAGTCTCCTGCCTAGAGAATCCAAGCAAACAAGAACTGCTGCTAGACAAATGGCCACAAAATTTTGCATAAAAAATTGAATTTTCAGAACTTGGGTAAATATTTATTGGACTGCAATGAAACATTTCATGACTTTTAAGTAGAACAAAGACTTATGACAAGAGGGGGGTGTCAGAGGTAAAAGAAAACAAGGTAGGTTCTTTCATATATCATATGAGGCTATAGCAACATATCCATTGAGTCCTACTTCTCAGTTCAATGCCATCACTGAGCTCTGATTTTCTACTTGGATGTGTTAAGACTGGAATTTCTGTATCTGCAAGAAATAGAATCAAAACTTACTAGTGATTCATGGCAATTTATTACATCAAGTGTTGCGTTGTAATAAAATCAGTTTTACAAAATCAGCCTGTCAGTTAAACAGAAATTCACTTTGCTTGGGCAATTGTTAAAAATATTTCTATGTTAAAGAGTATCATAAAAATGATACCGCAGGCAGTCAGTTGATAATTCTCTACCTCATGGTCATTATATAAAGGGAGAGTCCCTATAGTATATATAGTTCATGTATTGAAAAATTTCCACCTGATGCCAATTAGAAGGGCAGCTTTTCACCTACTAACATTGAAACTATAAAGGCCAGGCCCTTAAAATACTACATTTACTTGCCTATGAATGGAAAAACAAATGACCTCTTTTGGCCCATTAAGTATATTTTTAGCTATGAGCACAATGAAATCTTTTAGAACTGGTAGTTAGCTATGTTAAGTGAGTGTCAAAAGAGTAAGTTGAATTTCTCAATTATAGTTTATATATTTACATAATACAATGAGAGAAATGAGGATTGTAAAAAGGAAACTGCTAAAAGAACCTTTGGATTTCGCTTTCATCATTTGACAGAATTTAAATCTTTCATTTAAATCATTTGCCAATCGCAGATATCTAGATTTCATACTCTGCCAAGGGTGTTTAGTCACCTTCAATGAAAGGATGAAAACAAAACTATATCAGAGTGTCCTTACTTGCATTCAAGCCTCATTCTGGAGCAAATAAAAGAGGCTATTCACTATGCATTGTCTTCAAATTTAAATATGGTTGCTAAAAAAGTGGCATGTTTAACTGCCACATGTCTAAGTTCATTGTTTAATTAATGGCTTATTCAATGTACTTAGACTTGAAAATCTTGTGTGTGCACTAAGCTTTACTCTTGGCATTTCACATGGAAAAATGCAAAAAAATATCTAAAAAAATATCTTTAACTTCTTGAGTAGCTGGTTTGTGAAACTAGATGGAATGGGATTTCATTTGTTTTAGTTTTGGTTGGTGATGCAGAAGCATAGTTTCCGGTGCATTATACATATTCCCTGGTTCACTTTTGGTGTCACAAAGCTCAAACCAAAAGTGCCCAAAAACTCCAAGGCTCATCCAAGTGCATATGGCTCAAAAATACTTGCTTGATTATCATAGCCTGCACATAACTAATTTCAAAAGAAGATACCTTTTCCTTTTCCATTTTCTTGTAAAGCGCATTTCCTTTTGTACTAAGCTCACCATGACTTTTGCCATGCTTTCTGACATACCTGATAAGAGCTCTATCTTCAATTGCAGTATATGCACTCCTCCTGCAATTGCATAGAAATAACATAAAAAAGGAGAGATTCATCAAAAGATTAACATGTTATATTTCCATACTATTGTGTTACAAACTACTCTTTGGCATTGAATAGAAGGGGTATAATAAGCAGGGGGTTAGTATTTTTGCTAAAAATGCATAATTTGGGGGGTTGCAAAAAAGTTAGGGAAGTTAACATTCAATAGGTAGTATGAGGACCCAAACATTTCAAAATCATAGCAATCAGTTGTTAACATTGTATAGCTATAAGTTAAATAGCTTGTTTTGCCTTCCTTAGTTGGTAGTATTGATTTGCATTCACAAAGTCAATGTGTTTTACTTACTTTTCCTTTAAAAGCTTTGAAGTCTTATGTAATATGGGAGAGCTGGAATTTTTTCAAAATTGCTTAGTTGGGGGTGTTTAATAAATGGAAATGAGTAGTTAAATTTTCCAAAATCTGTAATAGGGGGCTTCCTTACCATTTGTTGCCAAAGAGTATGTCACCTAGTTCATTGTTGAAGAGAAAACCAGGGTACATTCCATGTCAACATGGAAATTGAAAAAAATTTCAGCTATGAAAAGGCATTGCTACACAACAAAATTTGGTAATTTTAAGGCGTGGTGCTACCTTGTTTGAAATCACAATAAATAACTTCAACACTGATTTTATACCAGTTTCCTACAATGTTTGACATTTTAGAGGCAATAATTTGATTCCTCATCCCTGAATAGCACTTATGGCATAATCTTAGGACTAAAATCCAACTACCTGGCATAAAAATATGCATTTGAAAAGTTCATAGAAAGTTCAAAATGGCAAAAGTGGTTCAAAAATGGTG
>OLMO02000001.1:24486797-24521644 GCA_900291935.2 Cassiopea xamachana | reverse complement strand
TACAAGACCACACTCAAGATTTACAACACCACACTCAAGATTTACAACACCACACTCAAGATTCACTAGACCACACTAAAGATTCACAAGACCACACTCAAGATTTATAACACCACATTCAAGATTTACAAGACCACACTCAAGATTTACAAGACCACACTCAAGATTCACAAGACCACACTCAAGATTTACAACACCACACTCAAGATTTACAAGACCACAAAGTGTGGCAAACATCACTCTAAAATAGGCCCTGTGCGGCTTACCTTGTATCTTTCCAGCAAAGTGGAAATCCCAGAGTAGTTTGGTTTAGAGGAGAAGCTTGCAAGGATGCTTTCAACGCAAGCACTGCTACCATCATGTGATGAATTCCTAGTCGTTAAATATCTTTCTTCACCATTTACAATTGATTTTTCTGAAGTACGGGCTTCTGTCTCTATGGATAACTGACTATTTGATGAATATTTCATAGAATTTACACTACTATTGCTTTCAAAATCATTGGGTCTTCGGTCTAGTGTGATTGACGAATTCCTAGCTGGGATTTTCCCACTTTTCTTTGCATTTAATATAATTCCTTCAGCAGAATCTAAACACCTTGCAGTGCCAAAATTAGTATTATTGTTATCTGTATCTCTTTTCGTAGGATAGCTTTGTGCATTGCTTTCTATGGCTGGCAGACTGCGAACTTTATCGACCGTTTCAGCTGTGGAAACATTCAGATTTTGAGTGCTTTTCAGTAACACAGATTCCGAGAGAGAATGATGGATAAAATTTTCGGGACTCAGTTCATCCATGCCTACGCTATCGTCTGTCCCATCTGCATAAGAATCGTAAAACACATTTGGTTCTAGAGACGTGTCCGAGGTTCCCGTATCATCATCAACGCAAACCTGCTCAATTACACTGTCACTTCCTAATCTTCTACCACGATCGATTAATGACGCCGTTCGTTGATCTACGCTATCAACTGAGCTGGTTGAAGTACTTGATGATGTAAGAATGCGTATTTTCAGGACTGCTACATTTCTCAGCTCACAATCAATCCCACATAGCTGCAAAAGTCTTTTTGAAATAATGAATACGACCTTGAAAATAAAAATTAGATTTTTACGCCATATATGTGGAAGGAAATCAACAGTATATTTTTGTCACTGCTACATATTGGTATATTTTACCAGACTATTAAATTTTGAAACTAACATTCGAAAACAATCGTATTTAAGTTGAAATTTTANATTTTCTGTTGCAAATTGCTGAAACTCCATCAAATGAGGAATACAGTTATCATTACAAAATATTGCAAATCAGCTAAGTAAATACAATTCTGATAAAAATACTGAAAAACAATTGAAGAAATTCCTACAAAATGTTTTCAACCATAAAACCAAACAATACAGGGCTGAATTTGATATTTATTCATAATAGAACCGTTTTCCAAAAACAATTATCAAATAAACCAGGACTGGCCAACCAGTGAGAAGCTATGAGCCACATGTTTTATTGTGATGCTGCAAAGAGCATCATGAAACCTATGGGGGAACATGAACATTACCCCCATTCTTTCCTCTCACACAAAAATATCTTAATGCACTCAAGTGAAGTAGATATACATAAAAAAAGACATATCTCATTATGAGCCTAAGAGCAACGTGAAAGCAGGGAAAGTACCCCATACGGCTCAAGAGCCGCGGGTTGGGCAACCCTGAAAGGATCAGTGTATGGGGCAAAGCACATTGAAAATGTTACATACTTTAGGCACATATCTCAAATCTCTCTCTTCCTCTCCATGGAGCAAATGTGCTTGGCGTCGTAGAAATTGAGACAGTGTAAATGGTTTATACTGACAATTTATTCTGAAAAAATGACAAAACAATTAGAATTGTAAAGAAGAATATAGATTAAACCATCCAGATAAAATATACAATGGCCTCAAGAACTGAAACATACCCAACGCCCTGGTCTGATTAACAAAATCTGCGTTCTAAATTAATGTCTCTTAGCCATTGTGAAGATCATAACTTTTCGCAAGGTTGGAATACTAAACGCAGCTAAGAAAATGAAAAGGGGAGGCAGAGGGAGCGGATGGGGGCTCTGAAGAATAGTGCCCTTATCTTCATTACCATAAAAGAAACTTGTATGATAAAACAAACAAAGAACAATATTTGAAAAAAGGTACTCTTTCGTAGAATATGTAAAATGTGACACAGAATAAATTTCAAAAGTCCAACTTCTATTCTCCAAAGTTGCAACGAAAGACTAAGGCCCCGTTTACACGGGAGCGGTTACGAGTGGAACCGTACTTGTTACTATTATTATTATTACAAATATTTATACTGGATAAAAATTTCAGCTTTATTACTGTTCTACAAATTGTCCTGTTCTAACAATAGCTAAAAATAACAATACCTTACCGCAAGGATAGGCCTCGCGTTTACACGGGAACTGATAGAACCGTTCCAGACAGAACAACTAGTCGTACCAGAACTGGTCCACCTAGTAAGTAGGTCCCGCATTGAACCGAACCAAAAAGTTCTCGTATAAACATCCAGAACCGTTCTCGTCAGGTACGCTTAGAAACGAGGCAAGGGGAAATTCGACCGACGATAGCTGACGATTACTGGAAAATTTGCTCGCGAAGAAAATGTTGGGTAAGGCTTCGAAGAACATGTGGGTGGCGGAAAACTTTTTCAAAAACTTTTCTTGTTTCTGACGAATGGAGAGAGAGGCTGTAGTTTGGAACTGTTCATGCGTGAATACATGGAAAGGAACCGTTCTTCACAGAACGGTCCCAATACATCGTGTAAACGGTAAGCCTATCCGTACCTACGCGGAACGGTTCCGTACAGAACCGTTCCAAATTCCCGTGTAAACGTAGCCTAAGTTCTTTTAAATATAATAGGAGTGGATCAATTGGGAAAGGGTTTTTATAAGGAAAAAGCAGAACGCATGAGGCAGGAGTAACGGAATACCAATTTAGCAGAGAGATTTAGAAGAAAAAACATAAAATCAGTGATCTACTATGGACTATTTCACATACCATCCAATTAGGATTCGTCTAGGAATCAGAGGCCAAGCAAGAAAGGATCGTTTTGAGTCAAATAGAAAATGTGAGCACCATGTCAAACTTACGTATTTGAATAANAATTATCCACATTGGCTGCAAATATTTCTCAAAATCTCTGACGCATGCGATTTGACCCCTGGTTTGTATTGCTCTCGGTCTAAGTTGAGAAAAACGAAACAAGTAAACAAATTGTAAGGGCAATATAGAAACCTGCAATATAATTTAGAATGAATTTGATAATTTTTTGTCTACATTGGCTTTACAATAAATATGAACTGATAGTTCTTGAAATGACAGATCAAAAGCAATACTGAGTCTATTTCCTCAATCTAACTTTATAATGTTCCTAGTCGTGATTCTCTTTCTTAAATTTATATTGAAGCTGCGGTTTCTAACTGATGTCTCAATTTGAACTGATAGTTGCTGAGACAAAAGCATCGGACAAATAATTCTACAACAAGGAATAGCAGTAACGAGGTAAACAAGCTTTTCGGATATTCACAGCAGAGGAATACGATAGAATACAGTAAGACATTAAATCAATACGACTTAATTGGAAGAGAATGATTTTTAACAAGAAAACATCAATAAATTAATTAAAATATTATACCTTTTTGCCCTAACAACGTTAATTGCCTGAATGAAAAAGGAATGAACTCATTAGCATAGCAATAGGAAATCGAAATGAACATTTTCACAGATGTAATTACATCAAATGCAGTAGCTCACTAAATACTGAAATCAATAATCAATAATCAATAATCACCTGAAAGCAGGAAAGCTACCGTATGAAAAACATTGGCAAAATATGCTCATACTTAGACTATGATATTAAAAATTGCTTGATTAAAATTGGATTTTAGGTGTGATTCGAGTACTTTGGTGTCTCCAAAGGTAATAATCGNGCTTATTTTTTATGAGAAATGTAGAAAAGCTCATATTAAAATGCCTCACAGCATCTCCTTTCATCCTTTGAGAGTAGACAAAATAGCAAGCGATTAGAACTCCTGTGCGTCCGAGGCCAGCATGGCAATGAATAGCAACCTGGTAGATAATACAATGGAATGAAAATGAGGCTGCGTTAAGATGAGGTGTGTTGATAAAAAAGTTAAAATAATGCACCAAGGAAGGATGTTGGTTAAGTACGACTAAAGCGCATCCGTTTTCAACAAATGCCTTGCATTTTTAGCAAATTTAACAAGAGAATTACAAACAACTTCTTGATGACAAAAAATGACAAATCCTGTACCATCGAAAGTGCATGCAGTGGACGAACGGTATTAACATTCAACGACAAAAACAGATTTATTGAAGTATTTCACATAATAACGCTTCCATCTTTGTTAGAATATGCTATGAAAGATTCGGAAAATAATTTGGAGACTTGAATCGCAGTACAACATGATACATACTTTTCCGTTCATAAGCGCAAAGTCCATCACCTTTACCATATCTACTATTGATTGTAATGCTCGAACTCCGTAGTCATCCCTAATGAAACAAGAAAAAACGCTCTTCAACTGTAACAAGATGTTTTAGATGCCACAGAGCTTCAATTACTACCTACTGACATTTATAACTACACTTTACAGAGCTCATAAGATAATAGGTAGTAACGGGAATACAACACAATCCTATTTAGACCAGTTGACAAAAGATTTAGCTAGCAATAGCTCTACTACGATATCATTCAGCATTTGCAAGCTATTTAACGAGCGTTTTAAGCTATCGAGTTCAAAACCTTCTGCCACTTGTACCGAAACTAGAACTGCATAGGACACAAATTTTGATTGGGCGAGAGAGCTTGCAAAGTCACGTGCCTGTACTAACGAGAGCATATCTCAAAAGAAGAAATGTCTCATATAATCGCATTTCTAAGCAAGCTGTCATTTTCAAACTAGGATAAATGCTTGTGGAATAATGTCACATGTAAGTGGTCGTAAAACTCTGCGAACAGTGGAAAACAACACAATTGAGGCTTAAGCATAATCTCCCTGGTAATGGCTTTATTTACAAAAGTGTTAAGAAAAAAGTCCCATTTCAAATGAAGGTTATCAATATTTAATAATAAGCTAGAATGCCAATTGAAATTAACCTGCAGATTTCTAAGATACTTGTTTTGTTAAGTAATTATGTAAAGTCCTCAAAAACGAATTGAAATATGCCCAAACACAATGGAAAAAATTGGAAAAATTGCAGATGAAAAAAAGAAAAGCACAAATTTATAATGGTTTATTCATGTCATAAAAGTTATGTTTGAATAAACATCCTGCAAACTTTTAACCATTACATAAATTGACAAGATAAGTTGACACCTACCAGCAAAAATTGTAGAAAAACACTAAAAAGCAATGAAAATGTTACTAATTTCTCAGATGGCTATAAACTGGAAGGAAGTAATAAAGTGCGAATGTAAATTCTAAAGCTATTTTGTATTATTTCAACACATATTTATGTTCTAGCATTTATTTGAAAATCTACAGTAGAATTTTTACTACCACTATGAAACAATATAGAGTAGAGCTATCATTGTAATAGTCTGCAACAGGCCATGCTAGCTACACAAAGAGTAAAAACAATTGCAAAGCTCTCATGCTCTGTAATTACTCTAAAGGTACTACATAACAATACTGAAAATCCTGTTAGCTAGGTAAACCCATACCATCTTCATCCATGAACTGTTGAGGGACATAAGAAAATCCACTATCTTCAAGGCCAAACCCACAACTTGCATGTTCTCCAGGATGCTGCAAATTTATTACAGTTGCTATTCCATTTCTAATTTGATAAAAAAACCATAAAAACAATATTTTCTGGAAGATATGAAATCCTTCATATCTCAATGAATAGCTCACTAGTCACAAGTAAAAATAAATGAATTAGCTTCAAATCAGATAGAAATAACCTTCTAGATAGCATCTAAAAGAAAGAATGAAAAGGAAAATGAAAAGATCTATGCAGCACAGTCTGGTAGCAGTGAGCAGACATACAGAGGAATTGGGCATTAACTCTGCAAATTACTGATGCTCCTGCTTATGCAGTCCCCATACCTTGAAGCCCTAGGAGCTACGAGGTCCCTAAGACTTGAAGCCCTAGGGCTTTGTCCTCTCTTGTCTCCCTTCTTGTTGGCACTAACTAAGAGCTACTGGAGACAGAACCTGGGCGAGAGTTGGCCACATAAAAGCTGAATTAGTGACCCTGAGGTCCACCCTCAGCTTAGGTCATTATATTATAATTTCTATCAAGGTGGAAGCCAAAAAATATTGTCTCACAGGCTACAATTGGCATACAGGACATGAGCTTAAGACCCCTGCTATAAACATAATAGGTATGTAAATAAAATCTCCTTCTTACACTTTGAATTGGTTTATAACATCATATTCCTTGATTGCAAATGTAGAAGGTCGAGCCATTGCTAAGATATCATTGGTTATCCTGAAACAATAAAAGGTAGGATAGCAACCTGCAAAAATACATAGGAGAAAGGAGCAATTTAAAATAGGATTCTGTATAATATTGCAGCCTGAATGACATCATATCAAAAACTATGTAACTACAAACAGCATTAAATATAATGCTCTGTGGGAATTCCAAATTGAGGATTTAAAACCGAATCACGTCTAGAATCAATCTTCATTCAAGAAAAAAGACACCATAGATTAATGCACTATTTCCTTCATATGAGATAAACACTAGCAACATTTTCTAGCACCATACAGGATGGACTTCGTCCAACCAGAAATGAAAAACTCGCCAACAAAGAAACACCTAAGTAAGGAATTGCTCTTTAACATAGAAGCATTCGAAATTTAAAATTCTGAGGTTGACGAGCGATGTGTGACCTAAGAAAGCAACATAGCAACGAAAACCAATAAACCTAAATAACAACGTATTCAATATATGACGCTTGATTCAAAACTAGAGAAGACATTTGTCGGCAGAGAAATACATACCATGATGAGTAAAGTCCCTTAATCGCCATCTCTTCTTCCTTCCACTTTATTGGATTGTCATATTTGCAACTTTTTCCTCCACAAAACATCGAACATTGCAAGGCTGAAGGAGTTATATGTCGAATTCTTTCACCGACTCGTGAATACTTTGCGTCTACCGCAGACTGCATATCTTTTCGTTCTGGGCGCTGGTTTCCAGTCATCCATTTCACTTCACCTCTGTTATCAGTCATGTTGATGTCCCGTTACATTCTGCACAAGTTTCATTTCCGCAAATGTNTGCAAGTTAACTACGCTCTTGTCGAGTCTAGTAAATAATATATGTAGGCCATGACATCAAAACAAACTACCCGCGAAGCCTCGATACCATGTGCTGACACCACCGCAATGTCCTCTCTTTCTAGACCACTAATACTTTTCATCTTTTATGTGTATTTTAATCTTATTATTCCTTTATGAAGCCAATAGCTTCTCTACAGAGCTTGTAATACCACAAGTAAGAATGCTAATTGTTTTCTTCAGCTAAACTGGATCTAGAGGCTCATTAGAGTTGTTTTGCCTAACATTCAAAGCCGAGTAAGCTGTTATTGAATTTCTTGCTCTCTGTTATGCAGTCAGTCGTCATTTTCATTTTGTTTCATTTCATTATTGCATATATTGGGAGAGTTGCTCTTCAGCATAGCTGGTCTTCGAGGGGCCCTCATTTGAAAAGATATAAAACTTTAATGTAATACAATATAATACAATAAAATACATATAATACTTATAGCACAAATTAGAAACTGGTAAGTTAAATAGTTCTGTAAAAATCAACCATAGATATGCAAAATTAAAAAAAAACTAAAGATTTAACCTTAATTTAGAAAGGATTTGAAGATACGTAATAATCTTGCTTCTTTGTACTCAGTTGATAGGCTATTCCACACCTTGGCACCCCTGTATGAGAAGCTTTTCTTCCTCACAGTTCATTTTCTCAAAGGAAGCCTTAAATCAGTAGTAGTGTTTTGAAGACTTCGCTTAGTGAGATGTGAATTTTTGGTGAAAAATTTATACATGTATTTCCGTCCAAAATCATTGAGAGCTTTAAAAACTATTAACTTCGTTTCATTAGCAATAAGGGCAATTTGTTCAGTTCTGTTTTCCAGCAACATTCCGAAACGGAACAACAGCAACGAAAATGCAGTCCAACAATACCTACATTGAAAAACTCTAGACATGTAGAGTATTTTCAATGCATCTTTTTGAAGGAAATTTCTAGCACGTTTCAGAAAGTCAATCGCTCTAGAAACATTAGAGGAAATTACCTTTATGTGATCCTATCAGTTCGGTGGTCCCACCAACAATATTCTTTAGCGTCGCCCCTGTAAGGAAACATCCCCCTTCTAAATACAGAGATCTTTTTGGCTATAGAGATATGTCCTTTCTAGATGGAAAGTGGCAGATGAAGTCTCTCTGTTCCTCGACATCGCTTCCAAACTTTTTGGAAGATGTAAGCACAGGCCATGAATCAGAGGAAGACCACTAAAAGTATTGGAACTGGCAAAATCTCTTGCTGCTTTCTTAAGCCTACTATGCCTTATGCTTCTATACCCATTGCAAAATTTCTGAACATCTCAACTAGGAACAGTATATTTTTAGAATCATGGAATACTGCTAGTGTAACACCTATTTTCAAAGAAGGTGATAAAAGTCAACGATGCAATTACAGACCCTCCATTTTCCACCGCCACAATTTGTTAGAGAAAGCTTTCATAGAAATTGCAAGAAAATGAATGTCAGTAGTAAGTAATAGCAAATGTTCATTAAATTCATACCTTTGTACAAAATAATAACAGACTTTCATCTTTCGGAAATTTTGAGTTCTTCACCCCCACCCCCATAAAAATCCCGTCAATTTACGCCCCTGCGTGGATGAAAGCTTAAGAGGTATGGGTTCCGAAATGACGAACTGCATTGATTTATGCCTTATCTTACAGATGGAAAACAATTTGGTAGAATTAATGGGACAGACTCACAGGGTAATGCAGTTAATTGGAGTAACTCAAGGCTCGTGTGCAGGTACTATCTTATTTCTTGTCTATATTAATGATGTCCCTAAAGCGTTAGAAACCTGTACTGTTGCGATACACGCTGATAATACTGCATTCCTTCATTCCTTCGAGGTGTTGATTTAGCTCAGCTGAGTGAAACCATTAACAAAAGTCTTAAAAGCCTTTGTCATTATTTTGAGAGAACAAGCTATTGTTACAGACAGTAAAACTGTTTCCATAAGTATTTTATCTCTTCAAAAACATCAAAAGATATTAGGCGAACTAGATTTGAAAATAGGTGACACAAAGATCCAAAACGAAACAAAATATCCTGGTCTCAAGCTGATAGGAATCTAACTTGGAAGAAGCACGTGGATACAATCTCGAAGACGGTCTCAGGTGGCATAGGAGTACTGAAACATGCAACAAAGTTTCTTATGCAATAAAGAACTTTTATATAAGCATGGTAGAACCTCATTCTATATGTTACTTCTCTGTCTGGAAGTGTTGTAGCACAACTGTCATAAATAGACTTTTTAAAGCTACAGAATAGAGTTGTTAGAATAATAACTAATGGTGCATTTGATGTCCCTGCTAAACCAGTATTAGCAAACCTTGTGGACTAAGATCAATTAGAGAATATAAAACGAAATGAGTTAAAACTGACAAGGACTAGAAATTGCTGCTGAAAAGAATTAGTGATGGACAAATTGAAGCAAAATGACAAAATATTCTCTCCTCATTTGCACCATCCCTGGCATCATTCAAGTCGTATTTATCAATAATTATACTATCAGGTTTTATACGCTCTTAAATTTGAAATTTTTGAAATAAGAATGTTTCTAATTTTTTTTCATAAGTTTTAACCTTTTATTTTGTAAAGAGATGGCCCTTTGCAAACTGGCATAGCTGAATGGGCGACTGTCTAAAATAATATCTTACCTTGGTGGAATTTCATATCTATTTAGCTTCAACAATCGCTTTTTAGCTCCCAATTTCAGTGTGTAGGAGAAGCTTTCCCTTTCTCACTGACTCTTAATTAGGGACCTGAGTTGACTCGAATAAATTCAAACAATCGTACAACTTTCAAAGCAATAGAAAGCATAGAATCGCAATGCATATTCAGAAATAAGGTAGATAATGACTAGCTTTCAACAAAATAA
This sequence comes from Cassiopea xamachana, assembly GCA_900291935.2. Taxonomy (NCBI): domain Eukaryota; kingdom Metazoa; phylum Cnidaria; class Scyphozoa; order Rhizostomeae; family Cassiopeidae; genus Cassiopea; species Cassiopea xamachana. The sequence continues at coordinate 24,511,431 of OLMO02000001.1, read as the reverse complement.
AAGTCAATGCTTTCTTATATTATATATGGATAAGATCCAGGGAAACGCTGGGTGAAGGCTAGGGAGCTATGGTCCCTTATCGGAATATGCCAGCCTCTGTCGGAAGGTGAAAAACTAATTTTTGGTGATTTTTGCCATTTATAGTATCCTATTAATTATATTTTAGCCCCCTCATCGGAAGAATCAGCCCCCCGTCGGAAAATTCCTGGTGTCACCCCAGATTGCCAACTGGCTTCATAATACGCAGACTATTGGCAGGAAGATGGAGAATGCGTAGGTAATCCTTTGAGCATGAGCAGGCAATAAAATCGATGCCGAATGGCCTACGGTTAGGCTTCTTTTTATGTCCACTAGTTTGTGCAAACTTGCAGCCATACTATGATATTTCAGCGATTTTGAAATTGCTATAGCATTCATGGACGATGAGAATAAAGATTTAAAGACTCAAATACAAATCTCATGCTTTTACGCACTAAAAATGTCGGTTGCAATCGCTTTACATATAAAAAGTTTGTTTGAAATATCAGGGGTACACGTTTTTTTGTAAGAAGAAATTTATAAGAAAATGAGGCTCAAATGGTCAAAATCTTAAGAACATCTCAAGAAAATCACGAGGCTCAATTTCCAAAATTTAGTGGTGTTATTGGCCAAAAATCGGTATTTGTTGCATTCAAATTGCTAAAGATGGAATTCAAATTCAAGTATATAATATTAATAACGAAAGTGCGAACCATTTTAGCCAGTTTACTGTAGTAAAAGCTAAGAAAAATTTAAGAAAATCAATTTTCGGGCAATGTTAAGAAAACTGAGGCTCAGACAAAATTAAGGTTTTTTATATAAAAAATGTATATTGCTAAATTCACAATAATTAATTACTGGAACTGCATGATAACACAAATTGCAAGCAAGCAAAAATACCAAAGCAACTTAACTGTATTTCTGCACTTTGTTGAAAATGATATATATATATATATATATATATATATATATATATATATATATATATATATATATATATATATTATTTGGTTATTTGTATATTATTGAGTACATAAATATCTTCTTATGTCTTTCGTTGTATCTATGAAAATCCAGTCAGTAATTGAGGCAATATCGCAAACCTACAAATTAGTAGTAAATTGTATATTTCATTATGTCATGTACGTAGGATAAATTCTCCTCTGCTCCATTGAATTCTTCACAAATCACTTCAGCAGTAATCACGTCAGCAGTATCTCATGCTCCTTAACTTGATCTCTTCTATGCTGTTTTCTTTTAGCATTGGCAGCATTGTTGAGTGATCCTTTGAATTCCAGTTTTACTGAAGATCCAGTTCTTAGCTTTAGTGTTAAAGTGAATAATCGCCAAACAGTTGGTGAAGAATCCTGCGTGCAATGACAATGTTGCAACATCAAAGCAGTATGCGAAGACTTGGTTCGAGCTGAGCTGTTTTGGGCTATGATGAACTGCTAGTGCTATGCTGACAATAGAGTACGGTATATATTGCATGAATGTTAATGAGACTATCACCAACACTGTTTTGCATAATTTTCGTACATAATCTGGTGTTGATCCCATTGATTCATTGTATACAGGACTGTTATCTGCAAACCTCCGAATTCGCAAGTATCCTCTTGTATAGCAAAGGGCTGTAAGTACCAAAAATACTGAGTAAAAGCTTGCGACAGCAGTAGATATTGAGACTGTGTACGTGTCATGAAGTAGAAACGTAATAGTAGCTGAGAGTGAGCCGGTTATGATGAACATGGCTGCTAAGATAAAGTATATAATTGGTTTGCTAAAGATCTTCATAATTGTTGATCGATGAGCACGGATGTCAGGATTCATGTGAAGATAGCGATCCAGTGCCAACAATACTGTGAGGAAAATTGAAGATTGCGTGCTGCTACTCAGTATGGTTAATATTTGTGATTTGAGACAAGTATCCTTTGCATTGATGTCAAGAAGAATGCTCGCAAGGAGCGGCATACCAGAGGCACCAGTTGTCAAGTCACAAAGACTTAGGACGAATATCAAAATACTAGAAGTATTTTGAGTAACTTGCTTTGTTGCAATGAAGGAGATTATCAAACTTAGGTTGAGGAGAATAGTAATTGGTGAAAATACCAGTAGAATAACAGCGTATGGTACTTTGTGTGCAAATATCTTGTACAAATCTGTGATACTGCTGCATCCATCTTCCACCATTTTGTAAATCAGTTCATCAGTTTCGAAATTGAAATCTGTTTAATAGAAGATGTTATTAGTATTTAATTCTTATTGTTTGGTTCATTGAATTGTGGACTCAGTGATGACAATAAAGTCTTCTCCAGTTTCTTATAATCGAGAATTTACCAAAATTATATTTTTGCTTCATGAGAAATTGAATTCTTTAAATTATTTCCTCAATCTCACCATTTGATAATCAACTGGAGTTGATGGCATTTTTATCAGCTTAATTATACTGCAATACTTTATTTCGCTAAATGGCGAGAACTTTTAATAAACCTGTCTAATACTGCTAAAGCTAATTTGCATAATTAGTAAGTAAGCACCTTTATTTCAGAATGCGTGAACGTTAAAGCAAATTTGCTTTCTAATTTTAAAGAAATGAATGCTCTAAGCAATTTTATCTCAAGTATGGTAATGAAAATTGCACTGTTATCAGTACTAGCTTAATGAATAACTTCTGTGGATAAATAATTGTATATAGCAAATGACTACTAAGCAATCTCAGAATCTTTATAGTTTTATACTCAGGAAAATGAAGAATACTTCGAGACGAATTAGTTGATAGATGTTTTTTGCTAAACTTAAGCTTGAGAGCAGCTTGTTTTTGGCTAGAATTGCCTTTCTTTGATCAAATTGCTTTCTGCAGATGATACAAAATGATAATTCTCACAAATGATCACAACATAGAAATTATCAAACCGCAAGAATTTTTAAAAAACATTTATAAGAAAATGAGGCTGAAATGGCCAACATCTCAATAAAATCTTGAGAAAATCAAGAGGCACAATCTCCAAAGTTGTTTGTTTTCACTGAGCAAAAATCGATATTACGTCATTATTACATTGGACATTTTGAAGATAGAATTCAAATTCGAGTATACAAGATTACCACAGAAATGGTAATCCATTCTATCTCGTTTATTCCAGTAAAAGTTAAAAAAATCTAAGACAATTTAAGGCTCAATTTCGAGAGAAGTTGAGAAAATTGAGGCTCAGGTAAATGATAGTTTTCTTATAAAAAAAACATGTAATTCATTATAAAGAGATCAAAAAAATTGAAGACGGCCTCTAAATAAGCACCAGAGCAGCCTAATTGCTTGTTTACTAAGCGTATTAACCTGCTTGTCTGTTTGGCGATTTTAATGCTGAAGAAACGGAAGACAAAGTGAACTGATCATTAAAGTGAACTGAGTGATAGCAAAAACAGAAACAGATCCAAGGAGTTCTTAGGCAATTCTTATTTATAATAATCAAAATGCTTGGTCTACACCAATCACAAATAATAATAGTAATAAAAGGGGGCTACTAACATATACCTTCCTGCAAATCATACAAAATATAATTATGAGCTATACTGCTGAGATACATTACGTAGTCTTATCATAAGAGAAGTGTTGTCAAGTTCATAATAATGATGGGAACTAACCAGGCGCCCCCTGCCTTTCATTTTGGGGGAGCAGGGAGAGCAAAAGTGCCCTATTTGAAAATGTAATAGAATCCCATTTTAGCTATTGATATGGTACAAAGGAGATCAAATAGGCTATACAAGTAAGCAATATATGATTGGAAGAGAGAATTATTCGTACAAATGTGTGAAATATAGGCCAACCATGCTAAAGGATGGAAAGACAATGTCTCAAAGTGGTGTCTTTGGTCCCAAAGAGGTGCCTATGCTAGGTGGTGTCCCAAAGAGGTGTCCATAAGAATTGGTGCCTTCTTGCTCGTGTTGGCCTCCCTTGCCCCATTATCGTTCCGGCGTCCCTGGTACCTAATTGACAGCGGGTAGGCAGAATAGCAGTCGAGAAATTGTGGTTAAGTTATGTTACGCTTATCAACTAAGGCACAGTGGCCTACTGTGTATCTACTGGCGAACAATAAATTCTTTCAAATGATAAATCAAACATCATTTTCTAAGAATAGGCGTATTTTATAAGGAACCTAGCTCAAAGCCTAGTACTAAAAGTTTCTTAATTCTTGGCCACATTTTAGTTCTAAAAGTTTCTTAAAATTTTCTTAATTTAGCGAACTAAATTATTGTGCAGGCTCTCGCAGAACATGATTGTAGCAAACAATTTATTCTATAGCAAACAAAATGTGTTAGTACGAGTTAAATTCTAAAGCAATGGCATATTTACGTTGTTCTGGTGCTTTACGTTGAACCCGGTAACAAGTTCAAAGTTCTGTTTGTCTGAAGTTTCTTAGCTCTTTCCTTGTAGTTCTAAAAGCTTCTTAAATGTTAGGCTGTCTAGTACTAGGTTGCTTATAAAGTGGATTTTTATAAAAAAACGTGTAGATAAAATTCCACGTATTCGGCAAGAGGTCTCAGATTGACATCTTAATTCATTCAAAATTATGACAATTTCAGTTATGGGAATTTAGCGAAATAATGATCGCCACATATTATTCTAAGAATCCATGAAAACGCAGTTTTTGAACCTGCTAAAGAAGGATATGCACGTTTTATGACCCATAATCATATAGTTAACATTTAGTAAGCCACGAAATATGACTTCTAGTTCCCATAGTTCTTTTGATGTCTTAAAAGCAAAATTCTGTTCAAATTTCGATTAAAAGTAGCCAAAGTTTACATAAATTTTACCTGGAAAATCTAACTCAACCCTAAATATCTTAAAAACCAGGGGAATCCACATACCAAACCTAGGTACTTTCTGAAAGATCTTTTTATAAGTCCTGCAAACCAAATGGGCTTGGTTCGTGGAATCCCCCAGTTTTAAGTTATTCACTGATGAAACGATTTTTGACAGTAATTTAATGACTTTTTTTTAATTTCAGGAAATAATTTTTTTGCCTATGACCAAGATAAGTAAGAACTAGTACGCCTAACTAAAACAGTGCGATAGTTTCAGTTAGCCGTAAATTCATTACTAGAAAATAGCGATTCTACACAATGACAAAAATTCCATTCGTATAGATTCTTTTATCTCCAACAACAGAACTTAAGAGCTGAGTTTCGCGGGGGCAAAATCTATTAAGTAATTGTCTCTGGATCCCTGAATTGAATACTTTTAATCAATACATCAGTGCAAGTACAACTTATAGCCTAAAATTACAATTCATAGTCAAAATGATAGGTAAATATTTTGTAGAACCCCAGTGGAAAGTAAACCGGCCAAATAGCCCACTGTGTAAAATGGAGAATCAGGGAAGTGATGCAAAGAAATCAGGAATGAAAGAAACAGGTACAGGGGACGGGGGTCGCCCCTCCTGCCCTAGTAGAGGGGGCAAGGGAGCAAGAATGCCCTTTTCGTCAAATGGATTTTCAAAAAGAGTTATTGGAGGAGCTATTTTGAAGCACACTCGTCAAAGTATCATAATGAATTTGGCGAAGGTAATTTTACAGCATTTATTTGACTTTGTGTTCTCCGAAATTTCACAGGATGATATAGGGTGTAGCCACAAAAAGGGCGTGGTATAGCCCCCACCAGAGAAAGCTGCCCCCTTGCCCTGATGTACTTCCAGAACGCCTGGTTAGCTGCTTATTACCCTATACAAAGACTCAGTAGGTATGATTACTGGAATCTCCAAGCATAACATTAGGATTAGTCCTCGTAAGTAGCTTACTCTTACGCACCGAAAAGAAGAAGGTCCCCGATTGCAGACCTTTAGAAATTTCACCACCCATTTCCATTTATTAAACACCCCCAAGTAAGCAATTTTGAAAATATTTCACCCCCCTCCGTATTACTAACCCTAACATCTCAAAGCTTTAAAAACGACAAGTAGGTAAAATACATTGACTTTGTGAACGCAAATTAATAGTAACAACTAAGGAAATCAACCAAACTATTTACCTTATACTTATAAAATGTTAGCAACTAATTGTTATAATTTTGAAATGTCTGGGTTCCCATACTATCTATTGATCGTTGGCCCCCAACTATCACCTACCCCCAAATTATGCATTTCTAACAAAAGTACTAACCCTTTGCTTATTATACCCACTTCTATCCAGTGCCAAAGAGTATGGAATGATAGATGATAAGAGTAATTTGTACCGCCAGCCGAGTTATGCCCAATCAGTCTTAAAATGAATTACGTGGCCTGTAGATTCTAGATTACTAAACCAAGTGTATAGTTGTGTATGGTTACATGAGTCTATGAAGGTTAGAGCAGTAAACCAGAATGAAATTAAGCCATATGGAAACATGACCTCACATGAATGGACGTTTGCTTGGAGCTCCGTTACCAGCAAGAACTGTATTCTATGGTGCGTATTAGGCCTAACACATCTTCACAGTCTAGAGCAACACATACAATGCAAAAAAACAACAAAAGGGATATATGAATCTATAAAAATGAACGGTTTCCACAGTCCTGACATCTCTGTCGAGGGAGATTACTGATCAAATGAGTGTTTTCAAGAGGCCAGCCAAGTAAGTTTTTATCCCGAATCCTTTGTGTTGCAAGAAGTTCAAAATGGTTGACGTGTCAATTACGACTGTTACATTTTGCATTAAAATAGATAAACGCTGTTATAAGACAGAAATTGTTCAAAGAGAACCATTTTTGTATAGGCCTATTAATATTGTACGATACTGGAAGTAACGAGCAGATGTCCGTTCAAGTTTTATGTTTCCATGCAAATTACATAAAGCTAGCAAAATGCTCAAACCATAACGACAATTTTTAAATAGATATACAAATAGTACTTACCCTTGAAGCGGAGATTCTTTTCTTTACGGCAAGCTTACACATACTGAAGGCCTACAACAGCTTTTTATACAGTGACAATAACTAAATATGGGTCATTACAATATTCTAATTTTGGAATATTACTAGGAGCGGAGTCAGGGGTGTACTGGCCGGTCGGGCAATTCGGGCGAATGTCCGAAGGGCCGGCTGCGCGCTGGCCGCTGAGCGATTTCAGAGTCTTCTGAATTAGGCTCTTCTGAATTACGGAATCTGAAGTGACACCCTCGAATGTTTTAAAAATTAAGTAATTTTATCTCCAGTTGGTAGAAACTCTTTTTTTTTGTCGGTAAATCGGGTACAGCTAGTACTCTTTTGAGTATGCAATACCAATTCCAGTTTCTCTTCCTGTTGCAGGATGTCGAAACTCAGAAAAGGCCATTTGCTGTCGACAATGAAGGAAGAATGGCCTGATAATCTGGATCGCTATTTTTCAAAAACTGCTGATAACATGCAACCACTCTCAGGTGCCAAATAAGTATCTCCCCCGCTTATTAATTTTTCAATTTTTTCCAATCCCACCACACCTTTTCAGGACCCCCCCGTTTGTTAATTTTAAAGAAATTGACTTTTTTTTACAAGCCCCTCATTTCATTTCCATTCTTTGTTAGTACTATTTACGCCCAATTTTCATTGCAAAATAGCATACTGTTGTATATATTTTATTTTTATGTTTTATGACGATCTGTTCTTGTTCTTTATGTCCTTGTATAATCATTTAAACTCTTTTCTCAAGTTCCAAGCCCCCGTTTATTTTGACCCCCCGTTTATTTGGCAATTGAGAATATATGTCTTGAATCGTTTTCTCTTTTCAGAGACCACTTTTTATAGATTGCTGTGTCTTGCTCAAACAAAATTCCTCTCCTTTACCTTGTTGGTTTGTTGTCAACTGAACGTTGATAATAAGCTATATGGTGGAGTTGTGTCGGGATGTCCAAACTAGTTTTCAGAGAATATTAACCTACGTTTTTAAGCCTGCATGAAAGCCGTTGAGATAGATAAAAAGAGGCGCTTCCCACTACTTCCGAAACGCTGAAGGGCGTGTTCAGGAAAAGTTTGTATAGTTCTATTCCTTCTTCCTGTGTTAACCATAATTTCTCCTGTCATCAGTGTAAAACGGAATAGTTGCACGAGCGGTCTTTACGAGATTTGCTGAGAAATACACTTCATAACAGCTTCATAGCAATCTTATTCCTCTATTACAACTGTACATTCTAGCTAGCATATATAGGCTAATTAATGACTCGGGCTAGGTGACTTTCGGTCTCTGCAATTGAGTCTAAGCGTGTTCCTCTCTCTAAATCAAACGGCTATTTACCGTAAGTTCTCTATTAAGCCCTCGGGTGGCTTATTAATTTCAAGCACTCTAGAGGGAGGGGCTTACAAGAGAGGTGGGCTTAATAAATTTCTTGAAAATTTTCAGTAGCTAACCAATTATTTGCTGTTTGCAAATAAAGCAAAGTACTCAATACTGTTTAGTTTATACATCATTAGTTCACAGAAGAAACAAACAATGTTGTAAAATTGTGTAATGACCGTTGATATAAAACGTTTCTATCAGCAGTAAGCCAATGAATGACTTTAGTTCTCTGGCTTAGTTTACTTACTTGTATGAAGCTTACCTACGCTGGGTAGTATTCAATATTTTCAATATCAATTTCTTGGACCAAAAAGGGGGCTTATTGGAGAGGGGGGTTTAATTGAGACGGGGCCAAGAAGATAGCTTCCTAACAAAAGGCTATGATGAAAATAATTGCCAACACACGGAAGATTTACTCAAATTACTTCCATTGGTGCGGGGTTTGTTTTTACGTGATACTAATACAATGTAAGAATATACGTATTATGCGTCTCAAGTTCCTGTTCACTAACGTGATTCTTTTGGCTTAAAACCGCCGAAGCCTCTGACGCAACTAACATACAACGATATACAACGACAAAAAGTTTCGTCCAATAACAACGATAAAAGTACTTTTTAAAGCTACGTCATACCTGACCTTATCGTCCGACGATCGTTAAATCTAAGTATAATCATAAATCCCATAATCGTAACTCTAAACCTCAAAATAGTACTATTACAAATTTTCCTGGAGCTTTCGCTCTAGGCCCCATTGATTTCTCTCCTCAACTTGTCCATCCTGATGTCATGCATACTCTTGTACGAAAGATTATTCGATGCTTGATGAGAGTAATCAGTTACATCATCACCTTATATGTCCTTCAATTCAATCCTGGAGAATTACTGTGCTGAATCAGTGACCTCACCTTTTCTTGGAAAATTTGGCCTCGCACTCCCTAGCTGAGTTGGCTAGCTACGCTCCTGGGGTTTTAGGAGGATTAGGGTTAGGGTTTGAGTGTTTGAAAATGCGTTTGGCAAACCGCATATTCAATGGCCGAGATAATATCTATGGACGTTCTACATGCATTCGCATTTAGAAGGGCACTCGCCGTGACACTTGATGCTTTCCTATCTAGTGGCGGTTTTTTAAGAAACTTCAGGGGGGGGGCAAAGAGGCTGAATTAGTGGAGTATTTTAGAAGAAACACGTGTACCCGACAAATACTTGGGAATATTTGTAGATTTCACATGTTTTTCATAAGAAAAGGTGTACAAGAAAATCGAGGCTCAAGCAAAAAAGTGATTTTCTTATTAAGAAATCGTGTATGTGGCCTTTGACTTCACTACTTTTGCCGAGAATTTGCAGACTAAATGGCACTTGGGAGAACCTTTCCCACCTTGCCCCCCTAACAGTTGCTACTGCTCCTAATCCAATCACAGTGCTATAATGATTTGACTTTGAGGCAATGCAAAATGCCTAAACGTGTGATGTGTATTGTGAATCCGCATTTCTTCTAATGCACTCTTAGGTATCTAATAGAGGGGAGACACTTATAAAGTTTAAGGATATTTTTTTAGATCTTCAGGCTTAAAAAGGCCCCCCCCAGACTAATAATGTGTTGTCTTCTCAAAAATTTCCCTTTACGGTAAGCGTGTAGTAGTATGCAGTGATCAATGTATATAAACATATATATATATATATATATATATATATATATATATATATATATATATATATATATATATATATATATAGCCAGTTGTCCTCTTCATTACAAATATATTTTACATTTCATAATTTTTCGACTTCTCCATGTAAACAGTCAAGAAGGTTTCCTACTCCTCCTCTTTTAGGTTATTGAGACCTTCTTCTACTAGACACATAAGAGTAGAAGCTTCCAAAGCACTAGCTTTTGATGGCAGCTTACATTGCATGCTCTGAAAGTTCTTTTAGTTGGTAAAATCATCAAGTAAAGGTCCTTGTGATCTTGATATTAAAATGGGTAGCAACTTCCCTTTTTGCATTATAACTTAAAAGACATAAATTCAACATTACTTTGTATACTTGAAGGTGGGGTAAGACATTGTTTTAATTGTATTGCTATCCTCTACAACTTACATTATGGCTGATTTTCAAAATATTCAAGCTGTATAGGTTATTGTCTTTTACTGAAGACGTACAATTTGAATGCTCTTATTGAGATATCTTATGAATCCAGCTGGAACCAGGTAGAATCCAATACACCCCTAAATATTATGGCCGACTCCTAGGCAATTACGTTCGGATGTGCAATGTAATCATGTGTTCATGCATGTGGGAGTTGCATCAACTAGATGCAAATGCCCTTGTAATTGTAAAAGTTACAAAAATTATTTAAACACATAGTCAAAAGCATAATGATAATAGAAAAAAGGAGTTATCAAGACTCTTTCTTCTGAGCCACTCACATATAGATTTGATGAGATGAGGGGTATTTTCTTCAACTATTGTGAATTACTTACTTCTCAAACTGCAGGCCCAAGTCCGAACTTTTTTCTTCTAACATTTTTTTATGTCACTGATGCTAGCCCCAAGTAATTGGATGGTATCTCAGATATACAAGAGTCTGCACTAAATCAAAGCAATGCACTAGGATATCTCAATTTCATACATCTGCTAATCTACATAGGCCAAGTCAATTCGAACTAGATCAAAGCTAAGTCAGCCTATACAAAGCAAGATTATACTACGTTACATGAGAAATCCCAAGAAAGAAGTAGCCAAAAAGCATATGAAATGCAATGATTACATGAGTTTGTTGCAAAAGAATCTTTGTGTCTTCAACAGCACAACATTAGCGACCATCTATCACCATAAGATAATGTTTGCACCAGGGACCAAAATTAAGGATGTATGGGGGTGAGTCACTCCCAATCTTGAAAATTTGCCGCTTCGTAGGACAAAAACGGTAGTACAATGTACTTCTGCGGTTGTGCAACTACTGTTACTAAAACAATGGTCATAGACAAAACTTTTTTGCTGGGCAACCTCTGATACCCCCCTCCCCAGTTCCCTGGTTTGCACCACAAAATAGCTTAGAAATGTTTATCTTGCATCATTTGTAGACGACTTTTTCCTTACATATTATCAATTCTCTTTGTTCTCCATTCAGCTTGTTTCCTTCGCAATAATATCCAACTTCTAGAATGGGCTTTGGTTAGAATTCGCAAGTATACTTTTGTGTATAAACAAGCTATGCATATCAATAAGAACACAAATGCATTTGTGACAGAAGTAGATGTTGAAACTGTGAACGTTGTATAAAGTAGAAACGCAATAGTAGCTAAGAGTGAATTGGTAATGATGAACATGGCTGCTAAGATAAAGTATATAATTGGTTTGCTAAAGATCTTCATAATTGTTGATCGATGAGCACGGATGTCAGGATTCATGTGAAGATAGCGATCCAGTGCCAACAATACTGTGAGGAAAATTGAAGATTGCGTGCTGCTACTCAGTATGGTTAATATTTGTGATTTGAGACAAGTATCCTTTGCGTTGATGTCAAGAAGAATGCTCGCAAGGAGCGGCATACCAGAGGCACCAGTTGTCAAGTCACAAAGACTTAGGACGAATATCAAAATATTAGAAGTATTTTGAGTAACTTGCTTTGTTGCAATGAAGGAGATTATCAAACTTAGGTTGAGGAGAGTGGTAATTGGTGAAAATATCAGTAGAATAACAGCGTATGGTACTTTGTGTGCAAACATCTTATGCAAATCTGTGATACTACTGCATCCATCTTCCAACATATTGTAAATCAGTTCATCTGTTTCGAATTTGATATCTGTTTAGTAAACAGCTTTCTATATTTATTGTTTTGCTTATTGGTTGATGCACTCGGTAATTACAAAAGAGGCCCTTTCTGGCTTTTTCTTTATCAACACATCGCTGAAGATCTACTTTCTAAAATATTTAGAATGTCCCAATTAACAATGCTAACAAGTCACTTTTTGCGACTGTTATCGCCGCCTTCTTGTGCCTTTGAAATACATCAAACTTCTGCATTAACCAAAGCCTTAATTTTGCTTGAGGGGAAATTGAATTTTTTGGTTTATTGGTGAGTAAGTAATTCCACAATTTCACTGTCTGAGAATTAACTTGATTTATACCATTGTGCTGCTTTAATCTACGCTGCAAAGCTTTTTCTATCTGAATTATGGTGCAGATGCACATTGAGCGAATTTTAATGATTTGTGAGGATCTGTTTAATACTTTCATATCTAATTTGCATAGTCAATAAGTATGCACCCTTATTTCAGAATGCGTGAATTTTGAAGCAACTTCCACATACGCCAAATAAAAATCGGGAAAAGAGCTTTCTAACTACGACATAATTGATTGTCTTTTCTACTTAAAAATTTGACTTTATGAGATACTCTAGAACCAGTAGTAGGACTTTACCAACACAGTTTAAAGAGAAATGGAAATTCTGGGAAAGTGGTTGCAGGTTGGCTAGCACACCAGATAGCATTGCATTATGACATGAAAAAGAACAGCCTTGTCAAATAGATAATGATCTCCATGTGTCGTTCAAACAACGCTAGTTTATAGTCAATCACATTTATTATCATAAGAAAACCTCACCAACAGGGTGTTCTAAATTGAAAAATAATGTGAGATGAAGAATTATGTGAGACAAAATTAGGTGAAGGGAATTTTGTATTAGCCTTTAGCTTTGGAAACGCCCGGTGTATTGTGATCTTGATGTACCATGTATTGATTAGCGTTGAGTTGATGTCATATGTATTGAGCATTTAATTAATATTGATCAGTCTTCGATTTGCAACAAAGAATAAAGCATCACGTGTAGTTCTCTATTGTTACCTCTTCGTTAGGCCTAGGCCTTAGGCCTAGATGAAAAGTACTGTTTTCAAATATGGCGACTGCTCACCATCTTAACAAGAATTTAGATCGTTACACTAGAATGATCCTTCCTTGATTAAGTTGCTTTTTGAAGCCCTGATAATAAAATTTTTCTGAAACGCTTTATGTCCGTAGATTTTATGCTGATCGTAAAATAGTAATTGTGCTACTCTCTGTTTAGGAGAGCATGTAGCCCTACTCTACTGTCGTCAGCAAATGTGACCCTGCAGTCCCCTGGATAAGTTAGCTAGTGATGCCCATGTTTCTTATAAACCACTCTTCTATTAACGTGTAATTCAATAAGGAAAACTTTGAACAAATGCTAAAGAAACAAGTAGCATCACTATTTTGCATATAGTGTGTAATTTGGGTGATCCTTTGCCTTTAAGACAGCATGCTTAATGGAAGCGCATATGATACTATTTTTTATGCACTGAGCAAGTTTGAGCAAATTTAGAGTTAATACTGTTTTATAAAATCTACAAACTTGATCAGGTGTTGATCCACATAGTCCACCGGTTGCATGATATACAGGAATATTGTCAGCACAACGACGATGAGTAAATAGCCTTTGGTGTACAAACAGGTAAAAAATATAATAGAAAATCATAAAAGACTTAAAGATAGGCTCATGTTTGTTAGTATACTTGTTAGTAAACCAAAATAATCTAAGTACCATGAGGAAGTAAAGTTCATTAAACAACGCTTCAAGTCTTTTTGTAAACCGCTCATGTGTAGTTGCAGAGAAATTTTCTCTATAAAAGTGAAATGTTGAATTGTTTTGACAGTGTATAGAAATAATATTTAGTTTATGTCAGCTGTAAGCAACTGCTAGAAACCATAGTTGAATTTGCGATCATCAGAATTCCTTCTATTAGCTGTCACACCTGTGTCATAAATTATTTCTGTGAATCAATAACTATAGAAATTCGCTGATAGAATTTGTTTGCTAAGCCTTAAGTGAGGAGTATATTGTTTTTGACTAAAGTTCTTGTCTTCCCTTGGTCAAATTGCTCTCTCAAGAACTAAACATGTGATGTTTCTGTTATGACAGATAATGCTATATCTATGATATAGATGCGATGAGATGAGAAATATTTTCTTGAACTATTGTGCATTGCTTACTGCTCAAACTGCAAATCCGAGTCTGAACGCTTCTTACAACACTTCTCTTTACATCCATGTTTACTTAAAAACTAATGCCATTGATGAAAGTCTCAGATAATCGGAGGATATCTCAAGTATAAAAGAATGTGACTGAAACAATGGAGATTGAGACTGAAACATTGAGATTGAGGCTATGCAGTACAACAAAACATTTGGATACATGAATTTGATATATCTGTTGATCTAATAAGCCAGGTCAAGTCAAACTAGATTAATGCTAAGTCAGCCTACATAAAAGCAACTCAATACTAGGCTACATTAGAATGTCCAAAAAAGTCGTAACCAAAATTCAAATTAAGTTAATGATTACATGAGTTAGTTGCAAATGCAAATCTTTGTACTTTCACCAGCACAAGATTGGTGAGCATCTGGCTGCACGACAAATAATGTAGAAATATTTATCGTTTGTAGTCAGTCAAAAGACTTCTCCCTCACATACCATCACGTCACTTTGTTCTCCATTTAACTTGCTTCCTTTGCAAATAATTTCCAAATACTAGAAAGGACTGTCTTTGGAAATTATCCTATTCTGTCGCAATGGCATGATTCGTAACTGCACGTTTACCAATTTTATTAAGTATCCAGGTCTTGGCTTGAAGATTAAAATGGAAAACAGCTACGCCATTAGTAATGCATCCTGCACTTGATAATAGCATGGCTAGCTCAAAAAAGTACGAATAGACAATGTTCTCCCTAGCAGTTTTCTCATCTCGCACTGGAAATGAGGAAATTGCTGCAATATGAATCACACAAAGTGGGATGTAGTGTAGGAATGCCAAAATAATTAGCACCAATACTGTTTTGTATAATTTTCGTACATAACATGGAGTAGTTCTTGTTGATCCAACTGGTTCTTCATATACAGGATTGTTGTCTGCAAATTTTCGAATACGTATATAGCCTCTTATGTACAAGCAGGTGATAATTAGCACGTATGCAGCCAATATATCAGTAAAAAAAGTAATTATTGTGAATGTAAGAGTTGAATTAATGTTAAATGCAGCAATTATAAAAACAGACAGGAAGAATACGTTTGCAATTGCAATCAGGTAGTAGATGTTTGGCTTCTTAAAGATCATTGCAATTCTTGATGGGCGACTTTGAATATCAGGATTCATGTGAAGATAACGATCCACTGCTAACAAGACTGTGAAAAAACACGAAGCATGTCCACTACCAACAATAGAGACTAACACTTTTGCTTTGATACAAGAATCATCGGCGTTAAAATCTAATAGCATACTGGCCATAAGTGGCATGTATATTGCACCAGTGGTCAAGTCATGCAAGCTTAACACAAATATGAAAATATTTGAAGAGTTTCTGGTAACTTGTCTTGTTGCAATAAACGAAGTGACTAAACTTAAATTGACCAGAATTGAAATTGGCGATAATGTCAGGAGAATTACAGCGAAAGGCACTTTGTGTTGATAGAAAATGAGCCATGATAAAACAGCACTGCAGCTTTCCATAATGGAGTTGAACTTATTCACTTCGTTCTTAAAACCAATTTCTAATGGAAAAGATACGTGTTTATCAATTAAAGCATTAACTCTTACACTGCAAGCTTTCCTAGTTAAAGATTTGATGAATCTTGGTTTTCTATTGCTCATCAAATTCTTTGGATAACACTACCATGTCCAATCACCATGTCATCTTTTGAAATTGATGAAGTAGCTGTTATAGACAAATTGAATTTTCTCATTCCCATTGTTTCTATTCTATCTATTCCTGCTTTTCTCAGGATGCATTTACCATATGATCAGCATTTTCCATTCAAAACTGTTGAATCAGCTGTCTTTTCTGCAACGATCTGCTTTTAGCGATATAATTGATGTCCACTTTCTAATAGGAAATTCCTTTGTCTGATGCAAACACTACATTCTTTCTCCATCACAAGTGATAGGCCTATGTCATTAACGCTAGTGGAAATTGAGGTAGAACTTTGCGCAGAAAGTAGCTTTTGTTCAGTCAACTAGTTCACAAGTACAGCATTTTCTTTCACCCTAAGAAATAAACTTTAAAGGACATTTTCAGAGTTACTTTGCAAACAAGTTGGAGCAAAACCGGCACTCCTAGTCTCGCAGCTAACTTCATTAAAACAGCATTCTACTTTTATTCAAAGTAAACGAAGTCAGTATTTTAAGCAAGTCATTTTCAACTTCCGGCAAATTTAAACAAAGCTTGGAAGGAGAATGATTGTTTGCATCAAGCAGACGCTTCTATATGCGTCCACCGCGTGTGAGTTTAGATTCGCATTTGACATTTGTAGAGAAAAGGCACCAAGGAAGAAAAATTGATCCTGTATGTATAATTTAGCATTCAGTAATGAACTTGCTTGGCTTTGACTCGTAAGTGAGTTGGCTTTTCGTTTCACAAAACGAGTTAGTTGCATGTGGGAAAATGTTGTTAAGTACAAGGCAGAAGCAGCAAGTTTCCTTATGCAAAGTTGATGTTAGTACAATGCAACAATCTAGCAGCAAGGCTTTCGTCAGCGAATGCATCAAAATTTGAAGAAGTTGGAATTGTTTGCATGCATTCGCAGTTGTTTTCCCTTACAGAAACCTCATACATGCAAGAAAACGAAAGAGTAAAATTCTATTTTAATGTATTCCTTCTGCCTTGAATGAAAAACATTCACTACAAAACTGACCGAGGCTCTAAATCTAATGGGTATGTCTTATTACTTTGTCTATGGAAAGGCAGCATAATATTGATCCAATGTGCACCTTCCTCTATAAAGCAGCGCAGCATCCTTCAACTCAGCTGCTCCGCATTCCTCTTCACTCCAATTTTCGTAAATATCCAGGTTTTTGCTTCCTTGTTGAAGTAAAGAATCACCAAACAATTTGTGAAGCATCCTGAATTTGAAAGCAAACTGGCCAATTCATAAAAGTATGAAAAGTATGAAGTTGCATCTGTTGAAAATTCATCTTTTACAGAAGGTGCAGAAATAGCTATAATTTCTGCCAAGCAAAGCGGTGTATATTGAATAAGTGCTAGCATAATGAGTATCAAAACAGTCTTGTACAACTTGCGAACATAATCTGGTGTTGTTCTTGTTGATCCAGCAGGTTCATTATAGACAGGATTATTATCCACAAATCTTCGAATCCTTAAATATCCTTTTATGTAGAGACAAGCGATTGCTAAGACGTTTATAGCCAATAAACCAGTAAAAATAGAAACTATAGAAAGCGTAACCTCTGCACTTATATGAACTGCGGCGATTACAAAAGCAGAAATAAATAATATAAGAACAACTACTATTAGAAAATATAAGTTTTGCTTTCTCAACATCTTCTCTAATTTGGATGGACGAGTTTGGAAGCTAGGACTCATGTGAAGGTAACGATCCATCGCCAGAAACACTGTCAACAAAACTGAAAAGCTTGAGTTGCTGCTGGATATAAATAATATTATTGCTTTAATGCACACGTCATTTGCAGTCATGTCAAGGAGAATGCTCGATGTAAGTGGCATGGAAACAGTGCCAGTTATCAAATCGCAAAGACTTAAGAGGAATATTAAGACATTGGAAGTATTTTTGGTAATCTGTCGAGTTGCAATGAATGAAGCTATCAAAGTCAGGTTGAGAAGAATTGCGATGGGTGAAAATACCAAAAGAATTGTAGCGAATAGTACTTTGTCTTGATACAGCTTCAGCCATAATTCAGCAGCACTACACATGTCAATTGCCATTTTGAATTTCTTTTAATTGCTGTCTGTTCTTCTAAACACTGGCTTCTCTTGATTGAGCTTGGTAATTAAAAATTGATGTAAGAAGTCTCAAAGGTGCTTGCATACCATAGTTTGCAAATGTAAAAGACGAATTTTCATTACTTCCTCTTTTGCAGTAACTGGTAAATTGACTACAATGTCAACAGACATATTCAAATCCTTTCACTGATGGTAAAACTAGAACACTTCTATTTATTCGTAATTGCCGTTTTCTCTCTCACAATTTGCTAAAACATCCAATAAAAACATGCCATTTAAATGCGTTTTCAGGGATAATTTCAAATTTGCGTACAAAAGCATTTAATTCTAATATTTGTAAATAAACATATATTGACTGTTCAATCTCAAAGCTTTAAAATGTTAAGTGCTTTGCATTTAAAATTGATGAGATCGATTTGGTTGAATGCTCTAATCGATGACAAACATTGCAATCTATTAGGTAAGGAATCATTTTGAATGAAGGTATATATATTGCAGCTGTACATGAACACAGTTGTTAAGTACTTAGGAAATCTCAAGGTGTAATATAAAGCTGGTTGCTTCTTTTCCTTCACCTCTGTCCACTTAGTGTTGTAAATACGTATTTGGTATCCTACAGAGCTATGTTACTGAACTGTTTCATCTCTTGTGCATTATATTTGTTTTGCTATATAGCTATCTTATTGTGCATTAAGACTTAAACCAAGGTAAATGTACTAGACTACAATTTAGCACAAATAAAGATGGGCAGAGGTGCCGGAACAGGGTGGGTAACGGGCACCCACCCATCCTGCCCCATTAGAAGGGGAACAAAAATCCCTTTTATTGTCAAGTGGTTGTTTCGAAAAAGTCAGATCAAGGAATATTTTAAAGTATATTTCTTTCCATCACAGTATAATAAAACTTTCGAATATTGTGAAGGATATCTTACAGTAATTATCATGCTGGCAAATTTCTTCCAAAAAGTCTCATTTCGGCCAACAAAATACAAATGTTGTAACGCACCCCTGATTGGCTCTCAAAGATGCAAATTACAGATAAGTTATTATATACCTATTAGCAACGAAATAATGACAAAATTACTAGACAAGATCCATATTTTTAAACCGTCAGAAATCAAAGTTTTTCTCTACAATAGCCCGAATGTATATAAATACAGTGAGTATGTGCAGGGGTGATAGATTAAACCTTCAAATTGACATGAGTTTCTTTCGCGTCACAAATTCAATTTTAGCGGAAACTACGTAAGACAGGCTGTACTTTTCAAATCTGGATCTGGAAATGAGGTAGAGGTAATAGGAGAAAGGTGAAGAGAACATTTTGAGCTTACTTTATCATACATCTTATGGTACACCATATAGAAAAGTACAGAAGTAAGAAACTATTTGATGAAAATGAAACAATATTTTATAAAATGCTATAGGAAATGAATTGCATGGTTGGCTAGAGGAGGCTTTGATTGCTATAGAACGGTGTCAGAAAGCGAGCACCTTATTTTTAAATTGCTACAAGATTGGACAGTTTTCGAAATTTGCGATTTTTCTGCTCCATGAGGACAACTATTCCCATTGTGCCCCGTAGAGCGGCCTGTTATGAAACACTATGTTCTAGTATGGTGACTTCAAGTAACTCAAAACTCAGCATTGGTTTTACTAAATAATTTTCTACAGTAAGATCACCTTTTATTGCAATGTTGGTTCAGCACATTTTCTAACATGGATCCATTGTGGCACAAGCCTAACATATCTAGTGAATTATTGGTATTGGTCGTGCAAAATGAAACCAAATGAGCGTGGCATGGTGTCCCACAAGTGAAAGCTCTTCCCTTGCCCAGATATGCTTCTGGCACGTCTGGGGATGGGAATTTGATGACACTCTTCAATACAATGCCTCTTTCCGTTAATTGTGCACATTGTTCTGACTATGACCATGATGCAAATTTTGAAGAGAAGCAAGGAAAGTTAGCTATAAAATGATAAACATGTCCATTTCACACTAATTTTCACACAAACCGCAGAATAAAAACGATGAAGAGCAAATTCTTGCTTCCAATCTAAATTTATCGACTATTTCAGTACATTAATACACTACATAATTGCTAAGACACTTCCATGATGCACACAGTCCTATTATCAAACGTTTTGCATCCAATTCCTGGTATCTATCATCAGTGTGAAAAGCAATGAAAGAGATAGGAATTTATATGAAAAAATTAATGATAAACAAAATCTATAATGAAAATCTTGGAAAAATTGATGACACAAATTAATGAGTGAATCAATGCAAAACCGCAAAAATGCGATAGGGTAAACCATGAAATCTACTTTCAATTTCAAAGGTAAAAGTTAAAAGTTCAAAAGAGCTTGAGTTGGATAAAGGATATGTGATAATTTAAGGTGGGGCGATCTCTCAGGATGAGTAGGCTCTCATGAATGAAACAATCTATACTGTAACAGTAAAAATTGTCTAATCGCAAAAACATGCCTCAAGTATATGCCAGCAATATATTGGGGGAAATCTAGTTAATTGTTGATAGTGTACCTAAGAATTCTCCATTGCATTTACATGCCATGTTTCGCAAACTTACAAGAGGCGTTCTCATCACTTCATACTCTACAGCAAATAGTTAGGAAACCGTTAGGATAAATGGTCCTATATTTTGCTCTTTCCGCTAGTCTCAAAGCTAAAATATTTGTGTTTTGTTAATGTCATTCCATTTTCTTGCTCACAATTTGCTAAGATATTAAATAAAAGTATGTGACATAAATCTGTAGTTGGTTAAAGTTGTGGATTTGTGTGTGAAATAAAAGTACTCTGGTCAATATAAATAATCAATAATTTATTTTTCAATCTCAAAGCTTTTAAAATTCCAAATGTCTTGCTTAAAGAAGAGGTTGATTTGACGAATGCTGTAATAAGCAGCAAACTTGCAATCAAGTAATTAAGATTCCTTATGAATGAGATTTTAGGCATTGCAGCTGCACATGGCCAACGTTGCTAAGTGTTTAGGACAACATTAAAGTGCGCTTTGAAGTTATTGCCTTCCTTTTCTTCACCCATGTGTACATTCCTATGACAATAAGCATCATTGATTTTCATGAGAACCCAGTGTTTCCATTTTGTAATCGCTTCCACAAGTTGTTGAGATATTCTTAGAGTTACCAAACTGTTTGTAAAACAGCCTGCATTGACTGTTTTACAATGCTGCAAAATTTGAGAAGTGTTCTTCATTTTGAATATCAAAGTAAAATATTTCAGTTTCTGTACTGCGTATAAGGCTTGAACATAATACTTTCAAGTATCTTGATAAATAAATTTTGATCAGTGGCATGCCTAAGAGCTTCTGGGTGGGGGGGAGGAGGAGGGCTCTTGCAAAAGGAATTTAGAGACAGGTTGTAAAGTATCCTATAATTACCAACCAGACATGATCGTTGTGCTAACCTTTTTGACTGCCGACGGCTACTGCACAATGTAGAAGTGTGACACCCACAAGCCCCATATTTTGGCATGCCTTTCACTTTGATTCCTTCAAATGTATAATAGATCCCAATCTTGAAAACCTTTTCATGTTAAAGAAAATTAACAATAATTTTTATATTAAACCTAAAGCTCATTAGAAGGTAGATTCTTTAGCTTTAAATATAGAAACAAATAAATTTAGGAACTGAGGCATTATCGCAAATACTAGTAGCACTCAAGAATTTCTATGGCAGGTTGCTACCACAAAATTGTTTACATTACTATTCTGTTTCTCTTGTTATGAATGCTTCGTTCTATTTTACGTTTAGCTTCGTTTACACTGCTCAATGATCTTCTGAATTCCAGTTTTGCTGAAGATCCAATTCTTTGCTCGACTATTAAAGTGGATAACTGCCAAACAGTTAGTGAAGCATCCAGCATGTGTTGATAGTGTAGCAAGTTCAAAGAAACATGTAAAGACAGTGTCAGACCTGAGTTCTATTGGATGATGGTGAAGTGCAATTATTAAGCCCGCAACGCAATATGGAACATGCTGAATGCATGCTAGTGACACAATCACTAATACTGTCTTGTATAATTTTCGTACATAACCTGGTGTTGCTCTTGATGATCCTATTGATTCATTGTAGACTGGATTGTTATCTGCATATTTTCGAATTCGTAAATACCCTCTAATATACAAGCAAACCAGAATTATCAATAGAATGGAGGAAATAGCTGCGAAAGAAGTGGCAATTGAAATTGTAAGCTTCCGATGAAGTTCAAACGCAAAAGTAGCTAAGAGTGAGTTGATAATGATGAACATAGCTGCAACGACAATGTAAATGTTTGGTGTTTTCAAGATTATTTTCATTCTTGAGGGACGATTACGGATATCCGGGTTCATGAGAAGATAACGATCCAATGCCAGCAATACCGTCAAAAAAATTGAAGACTGTCCATTGCAACTAAGGATTATTAGCAATTTCGCTTTGATGCAAATGTTGCTAGCATCTTTGTTGAGAAGGACACTGGCTGTAAGTGGCATGGTAAAAGATCCTGCTGCCAAATCATACAGGCTTACTACAAATATCAAAATATTAGAAGTATTTTGAGTAACTTGTTTCGTTGCAATGAAGGAGATTATCAAACTTAGGTTGAGTAGAATGGTGATTGGTGAGAATGCTAATAGAGTTACCGCATATGGTTCTTTATGTTCAAACATATTGTACCACTCTTTAATATTATGGCATGTATCTGTCGTCATATTGTGATTCACTTCAACTATCTTCGACTTAGTTGCTGGTTTGTATGCCTGTTATTTCTCTGGTGTACATTTGAAGTGCCAAATGTGTTGTAAGATGTTGAAGTGAGCAGTTCGCGCGCTCTCTGTTATTTTTTGATTAATCTGTTTGATGCTTGTTAGTGTCTTGCTGCTCAAAGGCTTACAGCATTATCATCTTTCTTCATCTCTTTGCATCTTCAAAAGTGCAAAAGTGTTTTGATTCAGCTTCTTCCAACCATGTCATAAGTGACTCAGCAACTCCTTCTCAAATATTCGCAAAATTTGCCTCTTGTTTGTAGCCCTGTAATTTCTCCATTGTAGTGGAAGTGATAGGTGCAATGTCCAAATAGAGATTGGTCTAATTCACATACTCTTTGTTAGTCTTTTGATGAATCTGTTTACTTAGTGATGATAACAAGAAGTTTTACCATTGCTTGCTTCCATTATTTTCTTGTACCTTTCATGCTCTCAGGTGTACAATATCAAAAATATCTTGTTGTTTAAATGTGTCTTACAGATTATAGATATTCTGTGTGCAGTTTTATCTATCAGTTTCATAACTGAGAAAGCAACTCATTACTTCCACCTTTTCGATGACCAGCTCAGTTTGATGACGTACTTTCATTTGACTTAAATGTTTAATAATTGTGTTTATTTAAATAATAAAACTGGTTTATTTGACGAGAGTTCTAAATCAAATGTGAGCTTTTCTTTCTTTTTTTTTCAAATATAAATCTAGCTGAAGTAATGAAAAGCCAATATTATCTTCCTTAGCAAGAGGCATAAACTTCAAGCCTCTTGAGATCTAGTTGACAAATACTGGAATACCAATATTCCTTCATGTCTTGACTGTCGAAACCTCTCTTAATCCTCCTTTATCTAAAATCATCTCTGATCTGCTTTATGAAAATCTTGTTCACAACAGGGATCAGCTTTAAGATTTAGCATTGGAAGTTTGATAGATGCGTTTCTTTGCAGCGTTAAGTGAGAATTTTAAACTTCATGTATAATATCTCGTCAAATACTACAAGTGCAAATCTCACTAATAAAGGAATCTGTACTTGGCAGGCTTACAAATAATAGTATTAAGTTTTAAAATTAATCTATAGTTTATACAGTGCTGTGTCAACGAGAGAGGGGTTCTGGTTCAGTCCATGGTTTGCTTCTCATGCAAAAAGTTTAATACGTGGTGCGTATGATGGTTGAAGTCATTTTACTTGTTAGATAGTTGAGGTGAGGTTTCACAATTCCTAGCTCTTTGCACATGTCAAAAAATGATTCAGATGCTTGACCAAAAATACCAAGAGAACTTGTTGATAAGCTTATAAACTTTACTAGTTTATAGCAATAATAATAACACGAACATTTATACATTACAAAACACTTTATCGAAATAATCGCTGTTATCAATGTGCGTCCTGTTCTAAAGCAAAATCAAATAGGATGTTAACTGCTAAAACATTAAAATAGTATTCCATAGCTATTTCCAGATAACAACTCTTAATAAGCAAGGGCTTTTTAAATGACTTTGGCTAGGAGGTGCAGTACTTGGGATTTACCAATGGACAAAAAAGTTTCCCATATTTATATTAGCTTTTACCGACGAGCCAAAGGAGTATCGACCACTTCTACAGAATTTTTCTATCCTGATCATCAAAGAGCGCGATTATCACCAAGTTCATAAGACCGTGACACAACCCTTACTGTGGAAAGCAATTGCTATTACCTTGAGCCATCTAGAGTGATAAGGGGTATGAATTCGAGCGGAGATGGCAATCAATTGCTAGCAATATTGTCAGAAGATCGAAACAATATAGT
>OLMO02000001.1:24459620-24471051 GCA_900291935.2 Cassiopea xamachana | reverse complement strand
ACCCATATTTTTGCATAATGTTATTAACAGTTGTTGTGTGTACAATCGTTGGTTCATTACAACAAAAAAGTAAAATATTAGATATTCAAAGAACATCCAAGTAAACTGTTTTAGCTTGTGCGTTTTTAGAGGTAGGTTTTAAATCAAGGTTTTCTAGTATTGCAAAAGCACATTGAAGAAGTATCAACTGCACCGCAGCTCCAGATCCGAAAGTTATCATTAAAAAGTACTTTGAAAATTATGAAGGTCTAACAGAATAGATTGTTTCTGGACTCTTTGGTTGTAATTATAAGAATGAATCGGTTTAGTTCTTGAGATATTGCTACAAATGCTCATAGAAAGCACACATTTATGTGGGTAGTTTCCAAGCAATGCAAGCAATACAATGCAAGCATTCTAGCAATCTCATTTGCTTTCAATTTTTTCTGCATCACTGAGTTATTCTTTGAATTCCAGTCTTGCATAGGATCCAATTCCTGGCCAAATAGTTAAAGTAGAGAACTGCCGAACATCCTGCATACATTGATAGTGTCGTAAATTCAAAAAATTATGCAAAAGCAGTCAAAGCTGAGTTCTACTGGATTATGGTGAAGTGAAAGTATTATCACAGCAATGCAATATGGGAAATGTTCAATAAATGCCAATACCACAATTACCAACACTGTTTTATGTAACTTTCGCACATAATCTGATATTGATGCCATTGGTTCGCTATAGACAGGATCGCCATCTGCAAACTTCCGAATTCGTAAATATCCTTTTATGTAAAGGAAACTAAAGCTATAAACAGGATGGAAAATGTGCCCGTAGCAGATGTATCAATTGAAACTGTAAACTGTTTGTAAAGCTTGGACGTGATTTTAGCTGAAACTGCATTGGTAGTGATCACTAAGCCAGCTAATACAGTGTATATATTTGGCACTTTAAAAATAGTTTTAACTCTTGACGGATGATTCTGGATATCTGGGTTCATGTGAAGATAGCGATCCAATGACAATACTAGCTTCAAAAAGCATGAAGAGTGTCCATTTCCTTGCAACAAGACTGTCATTTTTGATTTAATACAAGTGTCGCTCGAGTCGTTACTGAGAAAAACGTCAGCTGTAAGTGGCATAGTAAGCAAACCGGCTGTCAAGTCATGCAGACTTAACGCAAATATCAAATTATTAGAAGCATTTTGAGTAACTTGCTTCGTTGCAATGAAAGAGATTATTAAACTCAGATTGAGTAGAATAGTGACTGGTGAGAATGCTAAAAGAGTTGCTGCGTATGGCTCTTTATGTACAAACATATTGTACCATTCTCCAATACCATTGCATGTATCCATTTCATTTATCTGGACTGGATTATTGGTTTATTTCCTCGTAGCTTCTCTATCGCACATAGAAGTGCCAGATGAAATGCATGTGTGACTTTTTGCGTAGTTTACATGCGTTTGTTGGTCTTGATCTGCTTACCAACTGTCTTATTCCACGAATATTCTTTGGCTTTTCATGTTCTGAGGCAAATAGCATCACTATCTTTCGCTACCCTTTAATATAATTAAAGTAAATAGATGCTCTTTATTAACCATTAAGTTATGTTCTCAATTTGATAGAACTTCAGTCTTATCCTAAGTGATAAAACAACATCACAATCTCATTCTGACATGGCGAGCTTAAGCCAGTGAAATCGTCGCATTTGAGGTAGAACCTAAAAGTTCAAATTTGTTCAAAAAGTAACATCTTTGCATTTGAGGAGAATTACAAATGAAATTTTTAGCCACTATCGGAAGTAAATAATAGCAAAATTGATTCTATCTTTTTTTATATACTTTCGCCGTAATTCCAAAGCCCTATCTAAATTTTTTTGAAAAATAGAATAGGAAAAATATTTTCTAACAGTTTTGTTTTTAGAACCTCTTCTATTTTCTGATCACCTTTATCAAAAAGTTGATTTTACAACTCTTGTAAGGATCGGTTTGAGAAATAGCTATGGAAGTTTGATAGATACTTTGCTTTACAGAGTGAGTTGCTAATCTCTAAGTCGTCATGCGATAACAACATTTCATTATAGAGTACTGTCTTGATGTGTCTGGATTTAATGCCGAGATAGCAATAAAAGTTGCACATTGATGTCGTAAAGTCGAAATAATGTTATAATAGTTTGCTATGATAATACAGTCAGCGGCACTTTTAGCGGGAAGATCTTTGGAAATAGCACCGTTTGTAAGATTGCGTAGCTTTATTACAAATACCATAGTAGTGGACATATTTGAGCTGTATATGAACAGTAAGAAATGGTTTTGAACCAAAGCTTCCAAACAATTGCAGCGAATGGTATACAAAGATAGAGCCTCAGCATCACTGTACATAGGCAATCTATCAAATGTTTGCCATTGAATTGGCTTCTTCTTGTGAACTACCTTCTTTTAATTCAGTTTAGCAGTTAACAATTATAATGAAAATTCTCTAATGTGTTTTCAAAACCTGCAAGGAATTTTTTTCACCATTTGCAGTAGTAATTGTAGGACTAGCTGCATTGAATATTGAAATCTCTCTATATATGGCAAAAATAAATATATTTATATTTATTCCGAAATGCCATTTTCTCTCTCACACACAATATGCTAACATATTAAATGAAACTATGCAATGAAAATGTTTAAGAAGTGAAAATGAAAGATTTTTGTGCATAATTATCCAACTCTAGTTAATAAATATAGCCAATAATTGACTTTGAAAGTTCCAACCATTTTGCTTAAAGAACAAGATTGATTTTTGTCGAATTCTTTGATCATTGGTAAACTTGTGCCTAGTAATTAAGAATTCTCTTTAAGTGAGATTTTAGCCGTTGCAATGCACATAGCAATAGTTGCTAAGCATGTATGGGGATTTCCAGATATGACGTGCAGCATTTCACTTCTTTCTGTAGGACTGTGACAATTAAATAAATCCCTTTAACATGATATCAATTATCGACTTAAGTAATTATTGTTCACGTAGCAATTGATTCTGCATGTTTTAGTTCTAGGTTGTGCAGAATCACGTTATGCTTTATTCGTTGACTTTTGCCTTGTCGATTTTGAACCTACTAAAATATCCTATTTGCAAGGGACAAGAGTATTAAAAGTGAATAGGGACAAAAATTACATTTCCTCTCTATGCACTTTTATGTGCATAGATAATAGATAATAGATGATAGATAATAGATAATAGATAATAGATAATAGCAATAATAGAATATCTGTACAAAGGAATTCAATCAGCTAAATCATAACTGTCATCATAAGAAGCTCAGTCAGAAATAACAGAAGCTGTATTTTAACTTAAACAATAAAAGATAAAAAAATCTCTGAAAATTGTGTTTATGGTGCCTACAAAACGTTTAATCTCTAGAATCTTCTTGAAATGTATATAGTATGTATATATTGGCTTTTATATGAATGTAGTAATCATTAGTTTTAATATGTAATGGAAAAATTCTGAAAATTTATTCTGTTGTAGTTTATCCTTTTTTTCCTGCTTTCTTTTCCAACTTTAGGCATCCACAGGTCAGTCCAGCTACGTCTTATTGCTTTGTGTGCTCTGGTTTCCTAGGAGGGTTTTGGAAGATCTCAGGAGTTGGTCTCAATGATCAGCTGAAGCAATTGCATTGTGTTTTGCTCAATATATGGTCCTATGAAGACTCTTTTCAATCTTCTTAAGCCTCGTTCCATGTGTCTCTGAAAATGAGGCGCATGCAATGCTACATTGGGTCAACTTGCTGAACAATAGCTTGACGTTTTTCTACGGTGGAATGGGTCGTCAGTTTTAGCCCAATTCACCGTAAGAGACCTTATAGGCTTAAAAATTTCTCGAAGAACTTTACGATGCGTCTGTTGATCATCATAAAAGTTGCTATGAAAATAATTAGTTATTGCATGATGCAGGTTTTAATACAGTATTTGCTTCACACAAGGCAGTTTCACATTCCTTTTTATATTCTTGAACAAATGCTTGGCAAAGTAGGTGGTGCTTTCAACGTTTGATGAAAATTTCAAAACTGTTAATCAATTTAGTAACGGCCGGTCTCCAATAATTGAACGACTTCCTGGCCTATCGGTGAATCTGCATTGAACACTAGATGTGCTGCTCAGTCAAATTGTTCGCTTTTGAGAGCATTAAAGCTTGCAATGGGTTCATGAAAAGGGTATAGAATGGAAATTGCTTACGTACCATTTTCTTAGAACCCAA
Organism: Cassiopea xamachana; assembly: GCA_900291935.2. Lineage (NCBI taxonomy): Eukaryota > Metazoa > Cnidaria > Scyphozoa > Rhizostomeae > Cassiopeidae > Cassiopea > Cassiopea xamachana. Next base: position 24,466,837 of record OLMO02000001.1, on the reverse strand, counting down.
GCAAATGGACAAACAGGATAGCAGTAAATCCATGATTGGCTAGCAAGGGACTCACCATGGGTGGACAAACTGAAGTCTCATATGACAGTATTTAGAGGTATAATGCAGCAACAATTTCTAGTTGTACCCAAACCAGTAAACATGAGTACTGGTAACGCACTCAAAATCACACTTTTCGAAACAGAAAGCTAATAGATGGTAAATTTTTGCGAGATGCATGGAATTCAAGTTTTGCTTATGACTCATTAATTTGCCCAAATATTTAAATGGAAAGTTGTCAAACTGCTAGTGAAAGTTCTTGCATTTGCTGGAAATATGATAATTTAATGAAGCATACAGATACAAAACGAAAGCTGCATGCAAAATAGGACATGTTGATTAGAACTCATTAGAGCTACCAAGTGCTTAACCTGCTTTATAAATGTATGGATGAATGCTTATGAAACAATCACTAACAATGTTTTGTATACTTTTCGCACATAATCTGGTGTTGTTCTTGCTGGTCCCACTGATTCACTATAAACACGGTTGTTATCTGTGAAGGATGGAATTAATAAACCTTTTCTACTATGCTTCCCATAAATATGCTTGACAAATGTACAAATTTTGGTTATTGCTAAAATAAAGGTAACAGGCATTTGATAAAAAGTTAAGATAATTCATCTCTTGCACTTTATGGAAGACGTTAAGTAGATATTGTTGAATGTTGTGAAAATCACTTCAAATTACATAAATTGTATAAAAGTTCTTCATATTGATAAACTTTTCGTACTAATCCAACTTGCTAAGAAATGAAATAATAAAACTCAAGCATATTAGAATAAATTGCCTTTGACCAAATTAATAGAGAGTTTAGTAACTGAAGCACTATCACAAATGTTCATAGCCATCAGGAGTTTCTGTGGATGGTTTCCAAGACATGTGTACATTACATGGTTTCAAAATTGACATCACACCTTTATAATTCTTGTCATGACGTCAATAGTTCTACATTTGCTGTCAGTTCTTTCTGCACTTTTGGAGAATCCACTGAATTTTAGTTTTACTTATGATCCAATTCTTGGCTTGATTATTGAAATAGAGAATTGCCAAGCAATTAGTGAAACATCCTGCATGTGTTGACAATGTTGCAAAATCAAAGAAGTACGCAAAGACAGGATCATAGCTGAGTTGTGTTGGATTATGGTGAAGTGCAATTATTAGGCCCGCAACGCAATATGGAGCATGCTGAATCAATGCTAATGCCACAATCATTAACACTGTTTTGTATAGTTTTCGAACATAATCTGGTGTTGATCCCATTGGTTCATTATAGACAGGGTTATTATCTGCAAACTTCCGAATTCGTAAATACCCTCTAATGTACAAGCAAACTAGAATTGTTAGTAGTATGGAAAATATTCCTGCAACAGATGTAGCAATTGAAACTGTAAGCTGTTTGTAAAGTTCAAACGCAATGATAGCTGAAACTGCATTGGTAGTGATGAGTATGCCAGCCAAGACAACGTAAACATTTGGTGTTTTCAAAGCCTTTTTCATTTTTGATGGACGACTATGGATGTCAGGGTTCATGTGAAGGTAACGATCTAATGCCAGTAATACCGTTAAAAAGATTGAAGACTGTCCATTACAACTCAAGATAATTAGCAATTTTGATTTAATACAAGTGTCGCTCTCGTCGTTACTGAGAAGAACGTTGGCTGTAAGTGGCATAGTAAACATACCAGCTGTCAAGTCATACAGATTTAATGCAAATATCAAAATATTAGAAGTATTTTGAGTAACTTGCTTCGTTGCAATGAAAGAGATTATCAAACTTAGGTTGAGTAGAATAGTGATTGGTGAAAATGCCAAAAGAGTTGCTGCGTATGGCTCTTTATGTACAAACATCTGATGCCATTCCTTTATGCTGTTGCATATATCTGTCGTTGTATTGTGATCCATTTCATCTATATAAACTAGAATATTGGTTTGTACCTTTGGTATGTCTCTTCTGTGCACGTGGATGTGCTATATGTAGTGTATGAGTAACTGTTTATGTAGTTTGCATATCTTTTGTTGGTCTTTCGATTGATCTGTTTACTTGTTGATGACAATGATTACGTTTATAAATTGCCTTATCCCACGAATATTCTTTGGACTTTATTGCTCTACGGCAAATAGTACATAAATGCTCTATATTAACCATTAAGCTAAATTCTCAATTTAATAGAACGTCAGTCTTATTCCAAGTGATTAACAACTAAACTATGTTCTCAATGTTTGAAAATGTCAGCCTTACCCAAGTGATTAAGCAACTTTCTAATCTCACCTTTTCATGACTAACTTAATTAAATGATGTGCTCCATTTGATTTTCAGCTGTAACTCTAGAGTCTATTTATATAATACTGTCAGGGGTGGTGCTAGAGGAGGGATAGATGGCTATATCCCCCGGTTGGAACATGCTAGATCCCCGTCAGAAGGTGTAAAACCTCTTTTTTCGGAGCTTGTTGGCAGCTGTGACATCCCGCTAATGGTATTTTAGCCCCCTCATTGGAAGAGTCAGTTCCCCCGTCGAAAAATTTCTGGCGCCATCTCTGATGATAGTGTTGTATTTGAAGAGAGTTTCAAACAAAATCTGAACACCTCCTTAAGTTCAAACACAACTCTTGCTGAATTAAACAAAAGCTAATTTAACTTCTATTGCAAAAGGCATTAATTTTAAAGGTCCATTCACATTTGTTTGACAAATAAGGCAAAATGACTAAGCCGGCTTCCTTTTTTAATAGTTAAGTGATCTGGAGCAATTAAGATTCTGCTTTTTTAAGAAGTAACCATGACAGTCTGGCAGATATCGTAAATCCTCGAATAAGCTCCTTTTGGGATTATATATTTTTTGAGTTTTTGTACGGAGAGTTATTCGAGAAGGAAGCTTAATTGAAGGGAACTTTATTTTTTCTGATATTTGGTGATGTTCTATTTGAAATTTTCATATCAATAAACTACTTCTATGATGCTAAAAATGCAAGCCATAGGCTGTTGTTTAATTTACATACAAGTTTTAGTTAATTAGTGACTCCATGCACTAATAGAATCTCAAATAGCTACAGTCACCTCCATGGTTGGGTGCATGGTTGACTTACAGTCACATACATGCATGCGAAGGAGCTTATTCACAATTTGTGGCTGTAGACTGGGACCTTATTCGAGGGGGGTCTTTCGAGTAGGTGAATTCGAGGATTTACAGCATTTTCTTTTAATGTGTTACATTTCAGAAACGTTCATGGAGTCATGCTAAGATAGCCATGAATCATTTTGTCCAATCATCTGATTTTTGTTGAGAAAACTCTTTGGTCACAACATGAGTTTTCAGATAGCAAAGACACATAGCAAATTTCAAAGTATTAGAGAAGCTTTAGGCTTTTTGTGGAGTAGCAATAAAGGAAATTATCAAAGTTACATTAAGGAGAATGCTGGTGAGTTAAAACATCAAAAGGAGTTGCAGCAAATTGTACTTCATGAATATAATGCTTCACGCAATAGCACTATATATATTCATCGCTATTTTGAAATCTCTCTAAATTGTCTTCTTTCAATATATTGATGGAAGCTGCATTAAATAGTAGTTGCTGCAAAGCATCTTCGTGGTTGCATTTTGTGTAGAAAGGTTGACTCATTATCATCTAACATTTTCTAAAATGCTTTTTTTGAGTTCTCTGTTCCCCATACACTTCTCAACCTCATCTGAACCATAAGTAGTACTCTGTTGTATTTCTGACTTCCCATTAGTTTCAATTTGTCCTCCGTGTTTGGAGATTCTTCAAGTCATGCGTTTTGCAAGAACTAATTCGTAGCTCGGTTATTGGACTGAAGGGTTTTAGTTGAAAATTCCGTCTTATGAATATGTTGCAAAATAAATGAAGTAAATTCTTTGTAGAATTCAGTTTTCGGCTTGTTTATGAATGCTTTGTAATAAAAATTGCGAAAAAGCTAGCAAAAACCTTGCACTTATTGATAGTTTTGCTAAGCCAAAGAAGGACAGGAGTATATCTTACTTTATTTCATGAAGTCATTCACTGTTGGAAAACATACAATGGCTATACTAGCTAATTAATATTAATAGATTAATGGAGAGTAATAAACTAAATCAATCATCCAATTTACATAAAACAAGCAAAGTAAGGTAAACTACAGTTATTGCTCATAATAAAATTTACAGTAAAGTACACTTTACTGATGACTTTTGTTAGAGTTTAGCGAAATGTTGCCTCTTCATTCAATAATTCATTGTAGAATGTATTGAGTGAATGCTAGTACAACACTCACCAACTTGAATTATTTTGTACAAAATCTGATGTTGCTCTTGCTAATCCGATCGATTGATCAAAACCAGAATTGTCATTTGCAAACTTCTGAATTCACAAGCGTCTTTTACAATTGTATGATCTTCAATTTAGCAAACTAAAGCAAGTACCTTAAAATATACGTTAGATATTTAGCAATAAAGCAAATTTCGATGAACGTGGAAGTAGAGGTATTCAATTTCTGCATTTTGTTGAATAATATTTATTCAACAGCGTCCAGTATATTGGAAGGAAATTCCTACTACTTTCAAATATGTTAATAGAATGGATACCTTTTGACTTGAATTACAAACGTCAGATCAGTTAGCTCATATGTGCTCATAGCAACCAAGAATTGTTGTGGCTAATTTCCAAAAGCTCCAAGACAATTGCTCTAGCTAGTTTCCAAGCATTACAAATTTTCTATACATCAAATGCCTTTAACATTGACATTATTTCTCTGTACTTCCAGTCATGATTACTTTATGTAGACACTATAGGCTTTAATAAACTGCAAGAATATATCTATTTATTTATTTATTTATTTTTTGTTTTTGTTTAAAGCACACATATTGATAGCAGTTTCCATGTAAACTGACGTGTACATCTTCTCCAATTATTTACATTTATATCATATTATTTATCATATCATGCATTACAGATCATACATCATATCATTCCAAAATTGCTTCTAAGTTTTTCTGCACTGCTGAGTGATCCAATGAATCCCAGTTTTGCTGAAGATCCACTTTTTGGCTTGATTATTAAAGTGAAGGATTGCCACACAATTAGTGAAAGATCCTGCATATGCTGATAGTGCTGCAAGCTCAAAGAAGTATGGAAAGGCAGCATTAGAGCTGAGTTTTACTGGATCATGGTGAAGTGCGGCTATTATGCTGATAATGCAATATGGAACATGCTGAATGAGTGCCAATGACAGAATCACCAACACTGTTTTATATAATTTTCGTATATAATCTGGTGTTGTTCTTGCTGACCTAGTCGAGTCATTGTAGACGGGATTGTTGGCTACAAATTTTCGAATTCGCAAATATCCTTTTATGTACAAGCAAGCCAAAATTACCAATAGAATGGAAAAGGTTCCTGAAAGAGTAGTGTAAAATGAGATAGTGTACTCCCTATAAAGTACAAACGCAATCACAGCTGAAATTGCGTTGGCGGTGATGAACATGGCTACCACTACAACGTATATATTTGGTGCTTTTAAAATCATTGTGATTCTTGATGGACGATTATGGATATCTGGGCTCATGTGAAGATAACGATCCAATGCCAGTAATATTGTCAAAGAGAATGAAGACTTTCCATTACCATTCAACATGATAAGTATTTTTGATTTGACGCAAATATCAGTTGCATCTTCGTTGAGAAGAATGCTGGCTGTAAGTGGCAAGGTAAACGCTCCGGCTACCAAATCATAAAGGCTTATTACAAATATCAAAATATTAGAAGTGTTTTGAGTAACTTGCTTTGTTGCAATGAAGGAAATTATTAAACTTAGGTTGAGTAGAACAGTGATTGGTGAAATTGCCAAAAGAGCTGCTGCTTGTGTTGTTTTATGTGGAAACATATTGAACCATCCCCTAAGACTATTGCATGCATCTGTCGCCATATTGTGATTTACCTCATCTATCTTGCATTTAGCAGTTGGCAGATCATTCTATTGTTCATCTGTTATAGGTAGAAGTGGCAGATAGAGTGTATTTGCAAGGCTCTGCTTAATTTGTACGCGTTTTGTTGTTCCTCAATTTACTTTCTACTCAATGATGATAACAATGAGTTTCATTAACATTGTTGTAATTTCAATACTTTAAAGATGTAGCATCAATACCTCTCAACATCTATTTTGACTTTAAAATGCATTGAGGTCGATAAAGGAGACCATCAGTTTTGTCGAAGTGACCTAGCAACTCTTTACTTTCATCCATTCATTAAATGCCCAAGCCAGTGATGTAGTTCCATGTGAGCTAATGCTTCAAAATTTGTGTTTATTTAAATGAAAATAGCATTGTGTACGACTAGAATTTACAGTGAGATTTGATCATCTGTATATGCTCAAGTATAACTCTAGCTAAAGCAAATAAAAGACAAGTTTATTTTCCAATAAAAGAGACATCAATTTCAAAGGGTTTTTTGCATTTGCTTGACAAACAAAACGAAATTAATAATCCCCAATTGCTTCATTATTTGGAGCTCTACTAATTGCTGATTTCTTTTATTGAAGCGGTTTTTGTAAGAAAAGGGCATGGAGCAGTTTTAAGATGTAGCTATAGAAGTTTGACAGATGATGATGATGATGATGATGATGATGATGATGATGATGATGATGATGATGATGATGATGATGATGATGATGATGATGATGATGATGATGATGATGATGATGATGATGATGATGATGATGATGATGATGATGATGATGATCTGGATGCTAGCCCATGGTTGGAGACCTCCAAGTGGTGGCAAGCGGGCACAGAGAAACAGCTGCCCTTAAGTTGATAGTGGTTTATATCGCAGAGATTCAGAACTAGGGCAGATGTTGATGACCTGTGGCAAACTGTCCAATCGGGCCCCTTCAGTGAAAAGCAGACTCAATGGCTCACGCTACAGCTCTGCCTAGTAACTGTCGAGGTTACAGAGTGGATTGAGTGTAGCCGACTCGATCACCTCTTTTAAACAAATGAAAGGCGAAAACTGACCCCTGGGTCAGTCCTAGGCCCCCTTCAGTGGCTAAACGGCAAAGACAAGACAAGATGATCTGGATGATGGTGATGATGATGATGATGATGATGATGATGATGATGATGATGATGGTGATGATGACGATGATGATGATGATGATAATGATGATGATGATGATGATGATGATAATG